>KB673157.1:302581-346901 GCA_000349145.1 Anopheles dirus | reverse complement strand
AAAGGAACATTTTAGTTTTGCCTCAACAATATGAAGAAAAACACGTTTCAAACACTGGAAATGTAATTACATATTTATAATTACAATCCACCTTGTGCCGTTCGAGCTCAGAACACGACAGGACACGAACTTCCACTAAACAAAAACAACCCAAATTCCACACCGGGCTCTATTATGCAGTGACCCGAGATCCTTATCTATTGTGATGGCACTACTATTGGCACACGGAAGCCTTTTGTTTCGGTGCTTCCCGGGGAAAGCACTTTCCCGTGTCGGATGAGAGTTGATAATTTAGCAGCAGGAGTAACGCTCGTAATTAATTATTTTCCGGGAAGACACCCGGCCGGCCCATTACCTACCCTGTACCGGAGGCCGATGATGCTGTCGTCCAGCGTGGAATCTCGTTTCTTGTCCCGCTCGAGATAGAATACGCGTCTCATCTTGGACTTAATTTTGGAATGGGGTTTTTGCTTTCTCCTCCTCTTTTCGCACTCACTTGCTTTCACACTAAACTACAAACAATTTACGAATAGGCGCTTGTTCGGGCGCGCACGAGACACGCTGTTTGACGCAAGAACGGAAAGAAAAAACTTCATGTACAACAACTCACATCACACACACACACACACACACCGGTTTGTTCTTCTTGTTGGCTTCGTTCAACGGAATCACACGTAACAAAAAAAAAACTGGCCCTCAACCTCAAGAGAAGATAAACTTTTCTCACCCCGATGCGAGCGCCAATATTCTGGCGGATTTGCGAAACTTTCCGTGTATGGATTATGTGCTTGGCGAGTTCGTGTGTGGCTTCTTGCGTTTGCTTTTCGTGTTACCGACACCGCCGATCGTAGATTGTTTGGAAATGCTTGGGAATTGTGATCGAAATTATGAGTTTTTCCCTACTTCTTGTTTATAGTTATGGAAAGAACGTCTAACCGCCGGAGGAATAACGAGATACAGGTCATAAGTTACTGACCGGGCTAGGGCCAGCTGAATACAGATAGCAAAATGTCCGCAAGTGTGCATTGAGCGGGAAAAGCGCCTCTATTTGCACACAACATCGCCATGCCTTACACACCCAAAACTTCTCCATCAACGGGCTCTCGCTTTAGGCGTGTGTGTGTGTGTGTGTGTGTGTGTGTGTGTGTGTGTTTGTGTGCTAATAAAAAGGAATCGAATCGCAGCCTGCTTTAATGAAGCCCGGCTGTGGAGCGAATAAAAGCTTTGGGTTTTTGCTCTCGCTCTACGGCACAGGTATCGTAATTCCGTAGCCGGGAGGAGGTTTTTGCTCGCGGCTGCAATATCGTCTCGCGGCGCGGTACTTGGGCAGATAATGAAATTTGATAAACTTTTCTTTGACGCCGGCATGATGAAGTGACTCTCTCTCTCTGTGTCCCTGTGTCCTTTCGCTCATCGTTAATGGGTTTTTGAGTGTGTTTGTGCGTGGTTTTTAATCAATATTTCTTTGCTCTTGTTTGTGCAATATTCAATTTCCTCGTTTATGGTTCAAAGATAGTTTAAACTAAGCATTATTATGATAGAAATTTTCGTCGAATCTTTACTATCAGATACAGTTCGTAACGTAACTATACGACCACTTGTTATTTTTTTGTGAATAAAACGAAAAAGTGTAGAGATAGATTAAAGTGTCATATACTACTAAGTCGTAGTGCATAATGCAAACACATATTTATATGATTTTTGCCCATTTTTACAAAACATTATTGCAATGTTTTTCGCTATGAACGAAATTGCTATTTTTATGACCCTTTTTTCTGCCGTTTTACCGTTTTTAAATTTGATAGAAGATACAGGGTGTTTTGAATGTTTATATAAATGCCATTAACATATTTTTTAGCATTTCTGAAACGTTTTCTTCGACCTCTTCCCTGCTGTCTTCAGAAGCAGCATACAAAATTTAGCTTGAATTGTTTTTTTCTGAGTACATATTTTGGATTCCATTTTTTTATAGTAACGTTAAATAAATACCCTTATTTGAAACTGAACCTAAATTTACTCCATTTCCGTAGCTGTATTTATGTATTTGCTACAACTTATTAGAACCTCTTTTTTATACAAGTTCAAATTCAATTTGTTGTGTTATTATCAAGTACAAGCAAGTAGTCCTATAGCAGTCTTATAACAGTTCTATAAGTAGTCCTATAATCATATTACGTATGATTGAAATGAAGCTTAGATGGTGAAGCTCTTGTACTTAATTTCAATTTAGCAAAACGAAATAATAAGTCTCAAACAACGCACGGCATATTCCAAGGCAATGCTGATATCAAAATTCTTCCTAAATGTATCCTTCACTCAACGGGCCGCCTTTGTCTGTTCGTGTCAATTTCAATGTCAGCGCGTCAAAGCGATCATTTCGCACAGCTCACACACACACGGTTAACAAATTCGTGGAAATTCGTGCTATCATGCTCCGCTCCGCGACCATTGTCTTCGGCGGCGCTGCGGACATGTCCTTCCGACATGGCAGAAGGTGACAACAGAAGGAAACGCCATTTAAAGGGAAGTGAATGTTTTGACGCTAGCCGACAACAGCGGCATAACAAAAAAAAAAAGGAAAACGGAAGGAACGCTTGCTGTGCTTTTTTGTTTTTGTTTTGCTACAGGCTCATCGCGAAGTTAAGTCAGCAAGCCTGTTGATTGTAGGTTAGGCCAGGCACGCATGAGGCGCCACCTCGGTTCCGTGATGGGGAAAAACAAGGAAAGGGGAGTTGAGACGGAGTTCACGCATGAGGGCGTACCGCGTGCTGTATTGTGCCGTGTCTTGTGTGACCTTCTAGAACTCCGTGTCTGTATGATGGGCCATAAATGGACGGTTTAAATTGAAATTATTTGGAAAGTGCGAAGTAGCTGACAGCGCGCACCCGGCGCATGTTCCAGACGTCCTCGGCAAGGTCAGACCGACAGACGGGCCCGTTGTTTTATTTCGCATAACTGAAGGATTTATTAGCCGAAAAACAAGGAAGCGATAAAAACAAGCAAACTATTATATACTTTGTAAGCATCTCAAAAAATGAACTTAAATAAACAGAAATTTGAGCAAAGAAACAACATGATTAAAACTGCCTCCAAACTGCGAGATGCGCTCGTCGTAACAAAAATCGACACCCTTTATCGCGAGACGAGACGTGTGAAATTGTACAACAATATTCAACAAATGCAAGTTTAAAAAATTCCACATTGAAGAAAAAACCTTCCAAAAACGCAACATAACGCGCACCCCGAAACGGAAAGTGAAACCGGCACCTCCACGGTGCGTGACTAGCCAACCGATGTGGGTGTACTAAGCGTGGCGGGCCTGCTCACGGATCTATCCGGTCGTCTCTCTTCATGGGCCCGGTTGTAAATGGCGGAAGAAGCGCCCGCAGCAAACGTTGCTCAAACGTCTAATTCGATAATTGAAGTTATTTTCTGTGATTTTTCAATCTTCTACCGGACGGCGAATACGGCGGCGGCGGCGGCGGGTGGCCGGGCGTACGCAAATGATTCCAGCGGCAATGGGGAGGTGTTGCATCGCAATGCGTCGATGCGTGCCACCAAGCACAATTAAACGCCCTTCGAGGGTGCGTTTTTTTTGTTGCTCCTACTTCTGCAGCTGTGCCGAGCGCGGGTGCAATGGCTATGTTTTCCGAATGTTCAACTCGCGCCCGCCCTGGGAGTGGTCAGCGGAGAGTGATTGATTTTCCCACCGAGACTTCACGTTCCGGCCCCACCGGGGGTCGATGTGCTCGGTGTTGTGAAATGCAGTTTCCGTTTGCGTGTGGGTTTCACCGTCGTACAGATTCTTGATATTGACTTTTCTTTTCAAACACACAACGCAATCCAAAGCATCGCTCCAGGGAAATGGGCATCGCTTTATATCGTTTTGGCACTCTTATCCACGGCATCCGTTTCTATCCGCACGTTCCGCACAACAAAAGCCATCAAAAAAGGCATCAAACGACCCATCTGACGGGCGCTGCTTCACGGTGTCGTCGCCACCAACAAGGTGGGACAAGTGTGCAGACACACTTAAACACAGCAAGGCGCATCAACGCTTGACGGCAATAACCCGCGGGGCGTACCTTCTCCGCCGAGGATTTCCGCGGCGCGACAAGTTTCCGCGAAAAGCACATCTAAGCTCCTGTCTTAAACGATTATTCTACACACGGGGGAGGGCGTTTTTCGAAGCGGTCGTGGCGTTCGCTGTAATTAAGGTTTGGCTTGATCTGTGAAGGATTTTAGCATCCGCGAATCAATCTGCTCACAT
Organism: Anopheles dirus; assembly: GCA_000349145.1. Taxonomy (NCBI): domain Eukaryota; kingdom Metazoa; phylum Arthropoda; class Insecta; order Diptera; family Culicidae; genus Anopheles; species Anopheles dirus. The sequence continues at coordinate 342,631 of KB673157.1, read as the reverse complement.
TATCGCGTCATAGTAAAAACAAAAAAGATATCGAAGATCTGGCTGTATCCCCATTATCGCTTAATTAATGATTTCCATCAAGCATCACTCGCGCTCGCTACTGTTGCATCTGCTTTCTGTCGCCTCGATCTGTTTCGATTGCAAATTTTTGGCTCCCTGATATGGATGGCGAAGGAGGCAGTGTGGAATGTGTAATCTTTTTCGGCTTTATATGCTCCCGTTTTGTTTTGTTCGTAAAGTACAAAGGCGTCGTCACCAGCTCGGGCCCTATATTCAGAAATCAATTATCGACAGCGCAGAAGGAAGAAGGTGTGCGGGCAAGCAGGTGGATCGATGTAAAGAATAAATGATCCATGACCGGTTCCGCGAAGAGGAAGCGATTTCAATTGAATATTCACTGATTTTTAGACACAATTTTCTTCCGCACGGAGCGCACGGATAACACAATTTGCTTGATGAAGCAAAAGGAAAGATAAACTTGCGGCGAGGCCACAACACCGGCCCCGACGCTCGCGAATGATTGGCTAGAGAATAAACGTAAATGGCAGAGAGAGCATTTCATCAGCGCGACACGTGCCAAAAATTCTTGATTTAATTATAAATCGATTCAATTTAGAATTAGCGAATTTCATTCAAATGAGCTAGTAATGGGTGTACTGAGTAGGAGCGAGTGGGTGAGTAACATTTTTACAAGATAAATGGATCAATTCCACTTATCACGGCGATTCTAGTGTTTCCTTCTTGAATCAGCTCACTCTGATTGAGTTACTGGTTCAGTTCAGTTACAAACTGAGTGAGTTACAAAATGATTCTCACTCTGTTTCGACTCATCAACCTCCTTTTTTTGTTTAGTCGTTCTCTTTTGACATGAATGAACTAGTGATGTGTGTATCAAGCGAGAGTGAGTGAATGAGTTAAATCATACTCTTTTTTATTCAGTTCACTCTAAGAGAATTGAGTGAATTAGTGAGTGGAGTGAAAATGATTCTCACTCTGTTTCGATGCTCTTACCAATTCTTATGCTCACTTATGGTTCAAAACCCAATGATGAGTTAAATGGAGTGACTCATCACTCATCGCTCTAAGCAGAATCATTCCGTTCATTTGAATCATCTAGTGATCTGTGCACTAAGTAAATAAGCTAAGTAAGCTGACTAATTGATTCAACGTCTCGCAGAAAGTATGTATGATTATTTCTTGAGCCATCCACTTGGAGAGAAATCAGAATGAGCGAATGAGTTAGTTAGTCGATTAAGAAATCACTCACTCACACTATTCCTCACGCATTCTAGTCTGATTTGAATACGCTCGCGAACGAGGTACTCACTCCAAAAAGAGTTTTAAATGATTTAAATGAGTTGCCTCTCAAAAGAGAGTCTGTATTGTCATCTTTAGAACGAGCCTTTCAAAGGGAATGCAAACCCATTCCTGAACGCGTGTTGTTGAGTTTGTATTGTTGCGCTGCACCTTATCATAAAAACCATACTATTGGCCTCGACTCAACTCAAGTTTAAGTCGTTTCGCGATTTAGCGTGCAGCAATAATTTCGCTACACTTCATCTGGAACAAATTTTGAGTAAAAGCACGGCGTGCAATTGGTTCACAACACACTTAAAGCACTTTCATCCACCAGCAAAGGGGGGCACAGCACATGGGGCGCCATTTTTTTTATTTGCTCGCAAACATTTCCAACGATCTGAACTACATGTGCACACGCGAAGGTTTGTCTCGATGCCACCGGATCCCACTTATTTCTACCACCGGACCACCCAAACACGCACGGCCGATTTATTTAACGAATCATCGATCTCACTTGCTGGAGGATCACTTTAAAAACACACGCACAGAAAAGGGGGAAAAAACGCAAAACAATCGAATGAAGCGAAACGATCGGCCGCCGCCGCCGAAAACCAAAACAAATGCAGGGAAAACCGAACGCGCAACGGTCGCACACGCAGCACGTGCGACGACTGCTTCTAGTGGATGCGAACTGAGCCCGACTCAACGCACCCAGCCTGGCGCGAGGCCCACCCTTTCGCCACTTTGTGGGGAGGGGTGTAGCGGTGGTGGCGAATGAAAATTCGGGCGCGTTCGTGATTTTTTTTTGCGCGTCCGTGTCCGTGTGCATGAGTATGTCTGTGTGTGTGTGTTTATAACAAAATTTCCTTTTGCTTGCGTGTGCGCGCGCGCCCGCGTCTCTGCAGGTGTATGGAACAGGGACAAACCCTTAAATCCGGTCCGGGTGGGTGGTAATGTAATGCAACCGCGCGCCTTAAACGCGTCGTTTGCTGATCGCTTCGCACACCGCACGATGGGTGAGCGCGAGCGCACGATCGTGGTGGGTGATCGCCGAAAAAAGCAGCCCTCGTAATCGTAACAGCACACCGCCGCATCCATATCTTGTATCGCGGGGACGAGTTCGACGTGCGCTATGGAAGTTTTCTCCCTCTCTCTTTCTCTCTGTCTCTCTCTAGCACCGTCGATACGCCTCAACAAGTGTGAGTGCGTGTCCGGTTGCACTTGCCGTCCGCTTGTTAATACACCGCCGCCCGGTGCATTCGGAATAGTTGCGGAGTAAGGGCGGTATAGAAACGGACGTAGGCCCTCCGAGGCGTGATTCCATCGGCACAATGAAGCCAGCTTTGAATTTTTGCTTTTCTGTTACGCTTGTGTTGGTGGAGGCACGTTTTCGTGACCCTCGCGATAGGGTTCGATTTGTTTATTTATGTTTTTCGTTACATATTTCTCATTAAAACTTCTGGTTTTCTTGATTGTGGTGGCGTTCACAGCTGCTCCTATAACGACGCTTAGTTTGTATCACATTATGTAAGACAAATCGGTATGAAACACAAAGCATACTGTGACCTGAACAACACGCACACACACTCTACGCGCAAAATTCGTAATTTCCTTCCTGTCACGCAGCCGGTATCGTACTGATCGAGCCAACTTTAATTAGCTGCCGAAGATTGGTCCGCCCGGATGTGGCGTGCGTGTTCGTGTGGAATGCATTTTAAGCAGACGCCTTTGACCGCAGCTCGGCGAATTGCAAGTAATTGCGACAGGGTTCTAGGTGTTTGCGAAAGCTCACCGGCGCCGCCACCGCCACCGGAAAAGTTTGTCAATAGCGGACGGATATGAAATCGGATGCGCTAAGGATGCATGCTTAGTTTCGTGCCAAGCGGAGTTGGTAAGGTAAGCAGCTTTAACGAGAGGATATTGTTTTGAAATGGAGTATGGATCCGAACTTTGTTATGCACCGATTATATTAAGTTCGGATTACCTTGTGAAAGCGATATAATATATGTTTACATTTACTCGAAGGCTTGCTTTGGAGGTCGTATCGAAGAAGTCATCTCCAAAAAACACACTTCCCCGAGCATTTTCGATGTATCACAGTGAAAGGTGAGCATCAAATATTAATGAAGTTGATGGATGGAGTCGGCACCCAAAGGGTTCAACTCAATCAGGGTTCAATCTTCCAATCAATCCAATCTTCGAGTTGTGCTTTTGAATGATTATACTTCGAAGAATAGAAACGATTTTGGTGCTGGTATTCAGCCTTTTCTCAGCAAAATAAGCTGTAATGGTTGCATATTTCAAGCCTGATTTGATCGTATGCGCCTCAAAGTATGCAATTTGAAGGCCTTGTCTTCTTGCTTTTAGCTGGTGCTGGCCGGCAAAGCTTGACTATAAACTATAGTCTGTAAAATCTTCACCTTGAATTGGTAGTGGCCATATGATGTGAATGACACTCAAACATTCAGACTGAGTGGGGAGTTTACTGAACATTTAACGAGTCTATAACACCCATCGAACAGCCTGTACAGTTGTTACAGGTTCGAAACGATGTTCGAGGGCCAGCTTTACCTGCATGCAACAATGTTAATGCACACCGAATTGCGAGCGGCGTTGAAGAGCTATGTTGCGAGTGAAAAAAGCAGATAACATATTTGAGAAAGCAGCAGCTATTACAACTATTGCTTTCCTGCTTCTTCGGTCCGAAGTTATGAAAAGCCCTTGAATGACTCCCGTACCCGGTCACTGATGCACTGACTATTCCATTTCCTACTTTCAATGCACACACCTGCGTAGATACGCATATTAACCTCCTCCCACGTACACACACACACCGTTCGGAATCGATCAATCGTGGGCCAGAAAATCGTCATCGTCAATCATGCATTGGAGCGGGTGCGCACTGGACCGTATCTCACCAACCGTGCGCCGTTGGTTCCGCGCGCTAAAGTTCACCAAAACCAGCTCAACTGGAACCGAACCGCCCGGGGAAAGGGTGAGGAAACCCTTTTCATAGATGTTCATCGAGCGTTAACAAGTCGCAAATGGGCATCAACGGGAAATGCGGAACTAGTCCTTTAATTAGTACGCAATGAGTAAAAATGGAAGCGCTTTACCTCCAAACGTGCTAGAAAAGTAATGTTCACAACAGCTGAACTTGACAGCATCTGAGGAGCTACTCATTCAAACTAAAGATAGCGTGGGTCAGCGTTGCTATGGACGAATCCTAATTCGATTTTCATTGAAAGCTCGCACCGTCGTTGTTGATAAGATTTCTCCTACCATCGGGATTCGTAAATAAGACACCGTGACGAGCAGCATTCGAAAGGAGGAAGTTTTTGTTAGTGCCCCAAAGGACGATCGATGGTAAATGGTAAATTAATTAGGCCACTTTTAGGAACGGGCATGAGCAACCGGTTACGGCATGAGGTAAGGTTCTTTCATGTCCTTCGAAGTTTGTCGGCTCGATGCTTGACATTTAAGCTATTCGTTTTAAGCCATTCAATTGCGTGAAACAACAATGTGCCAAATATTTATAATTAAATTTCAAAAATTTTGATCGCTGCAAGTATATTCCTGAAAAAAGATATTGTTTTGCACCTTCCAGCTTCCCCCATCATTCTTGCTATTTTGCATTATAATCCAAAAAGTTGGAATTGCTTTTTGAGTAAGCCTCGAACAGCAGCGCTAGCACCAGTCGGCCATGATAGATGTCCATGGCAAAAAACCATTAGCCTCTCTTAAAACTTATCCTGGCTAAAATGAGATAAAGAGCAGACAATCCCATTTTTCTACCACATCCACTGACACACACACCTGCGCTTCGACGGTTCAACAATCGAAAGTTTCAAAACATTGAGTGGGGCGCGCTCTGTGCCATGATTTCAACTTGTACAATGGTCAGCTTCTAGTTGAAGAAAAAAATGCTGCAAGTGACCAAGAGAACAGATGAAAGCTAGTCCTAACTGGAGAGTTAAAAGAGCGAAAGGCAAAAAGTTCACGCTAGGATTTAAATTGGTACGTTCGAATCGGGACAAGGGTGCAGCATCCTCCCATACAAGGGCCATCGTTCCCAAGGATCGTTGCAAATTTGATGAGACAAAGTTCGGCAAATGGGTATTAAACCCATCACTAACCTGACCTGGTGATGTGTCCGGTCAGGTACGTCCGCTCTATTGGTTCAACTCTTCGACTAGTTTCCACCAGATTCTACATGTCTGGACTGAAAAGTCAGCACTCCATGATTACAATCGCCACCGCCCATTCCCAACAGAGGCCTATTGACACTCGTCACTTCACTAATCGGCCATAAATATTCAAAGCCCCAGCAGCAGCTGCTCAGTTATAGGGGTCCGAGTAGGTCCAGATCTAGTTTGTCCCAGACCCAGTCAATTTTTACACTGGATAGGTATTTTTTCCTGGCTTTTGAATGCATTTATCCACATCGATCGTCGTGTGTTGACCGTCGAGGGCGAGGAAGAATAGGAGTTGAAAATGCACTTCGTTTGCAGCACCATGTCCACTCACACACGAAGGGCCGGCTTTTATTGCCTCGCAAATCCGTTTATGTCACTGGCAGTTGTAAATTGAGTTTTCGATGGCAAACACAAATGGAAAATTACTGCCAATCGGTCATGCTTTGTGCCATTCGGGCTGCCCACGGGGCGAGGCTTCAATCTCCATTTTGCATGAGCACAATAAGCGGATTAATCTGATTGGATTTATTCGAGGATTTCATTTTTTGTTGTACTAGCCCACACTCACATCTTTGTTGTTCGTTAATTGCATCGAGAATGCCTACTGAAATTCATGTCCACAACACAATCGGACCGAAATATCCAGAGTCTGCGTTAACGGAAGGATATTACAATCCAGTCTACAAACTTCTCAGATGTTCCCCACTTAATGGGGTGCTTAAAAGCAGCCCACTGCAGACGCCGTTTGATACAAGTTGCCTTTTATTATAGGTAGCTAAAGTTTAAACAGTCCTCGACCTCCGCTTTCCTCTGCGAGACTGTGAGGCACGAGGCACATCACTTCCCGCAAGAGCGAATTGAATTAGCATTGCCGACTGGTGCAAAACTTCCGTAGGCTTACGAACTTTTAAGCTGCCCACAGTTTACGTTTTCCTCAGGAGCGTTTGCTTTTATCGGGCGCAGATCGCTGCGGAGTGAACATTTTGCTTGGCAATATTAAAATTTAATTACTTCTGCCCGCTACGAACGCTACAAACGTGCAAGAGCTACATGAAACGACTGTTTCAGCTTCCGTGTGCCGTACCACAAACGCTGGAAGCCACGGCTTCTCGTTGTCGGTTGTTTAGTGGAACTCTTTCTCCGTGTCCAAATTTTGCTTCCGAAGAAGTTTCGGTTGCGATCGATCTCCGGGTTCCTCAGATCTTCCTCGGAGCGCACACAAACTAAAATCGGTGGTTCCTGGGGACATGGAAAACTTACCTCTTGCGCTTGTAGTCGGAAACGGGCCTCCTCCACCGCATCCTTTTTGGTCGTCAGTCCCTTATCTCGTAGTGAAGTTCGTCTCACGGATTGTGCCCTGTTGTTGGAGAGAGCGAGAAATACGTTAGCATCGTATTGGACATGCAGCGTTGCTGACACACAGGCCAGCGTTTTCCAATTCAGTTCTGTGGTTCGCTCAACCAGCGAAGGGATTACGAGCGACCTTGGTGGCGTTCTTTGGGAAGAACCCCGTTGGCACAATCTCCCATGGTGGTGTGAACATGATATCTTAACTTGTTTCGCCGCAAACGAAAATCCCTCCTCTAGAGGATGCTCACTTTCCCTGCGCTTGGTTATTGTTTGGGAGAAAAGGCAAACTTTATCCAAACAAATGCGTAGTTTGTAGTCGGATTATCCATCGAGGGACTGTAGAAATGCGGTGAAGAAATCGTTTGAAATGCGGCAGTGAAATGTTAATTTTACTTGCAACGATCTCATGAGAGCGGTAGTTTTGGTTTAGAAAATAAAAATCAAATGCCTTTCACTAGAGAATTGTTGTTTACGATTCAAATTATGAGATACTTCTAACCGATTGTGCCTTTTGCCTGTCTCGGAACATGTGTCTGTGTGTTTCACCAGTTTTACTAAAAACTCTCTCCAATAGGATGAAAGCACATGGTCCAACTGACCTCGTGTTGTTGCTCTGCGACCGCCGGACACGTTTGCGTTGCGCTTCCGCTAACCGTTTGCTCTCTTGTTCCGTCTTTAGCTGCTCTATTCGTTCCCGAATCTCTGGATCTTCGCAAATATCTAAAATGATAACGTGTGACAGGAATGCGGTTAGCACGCAGGGGGCAGCTACGTTCGGAGTGAACAGGAACTTACCGGAAGGCGTTTCGTCATTCTTATTTTTGGCATTCAGATCCGCTCCACTTTGGGCAAGCATCTCCAGCACTTCCAGCTGCAAGTGTCGCGAGAAAAGTGTAGGAAAAGCGTTAGCGAATGTTTCGGCTTCACTTGTTTGCTACCACGCTGCCGTGGGAAGAAAATACTTACGTGACCCCAGCAGGCTGCGGCGTGCACCGGTGTCCAGAGATCATTATCGACAGCATCGGTCGATGTGTGATGCTCCAGTAGGAACTCGACGACCCGTGTGTACCCGTTGGCGGATGCTATGTGAAGCTGTGAAGAGGAAGCCGACGTTAGCCATCGTTAACTTGTGCACGTACGCGCGTCAAACACCACCACCTACCGGCGTTGCACCCTGTGGATCCGGTATTTCCAGATCACCACCCTGCAGGGCAATGTCCTGCAGGTCGTGCAGCATCTGCGTTTCGGTGGCCGCTCGCGTCTCATCGATTAGCTCCTGCGTGACGCCCCGCTTCGACATCTCCGCCTCGATGTAGTCGAGCGCCTCCTCGTCGTCGCAGATGTCGTACGGCATGTTACCGTCGGCATTGACCGCTAGCAGGTTCGCGCCGCGCGCTATCAGTATCTTCACCAGATTCAGATGGCCGCAGGTGGCGGCGGCATGCAGCGGCGTCCACCGTTCGCTGTCCTGTGCGTTCACGTTCGCACCGTAGTCGAGCAGCAGGTTCAGCATCTCCGCGTTGTCGTCGATACAGCACTGATGCAGTGCCGTCAGTCCGTCCATGTTCGTTGCATCCGGCGTGACACCCTTCTGAAGCAGCTTGGCCACCTTTGGATTGAAGGGGAGAGAGAGAGAGAAAGAAAGAACACTATAGTAAGAAGCATGGAAGTTTTTTTCTGAAGGCATCGGTTTAGTTCTTCCTACCAAACACAACCTCTTTCGCACACTGCCGGATGCAATCAAGAATGACCGGGAGCGGCAAACGGATGCAAGTATCATTTCCCTCAGTCGATAATGTCCACTCATCAGGTGCTCAAGTTTCAATGGATCTGTTCCTTTCTTCCCCGACTTGGTAGAAGTTTTATACTAGCTAACATTACATCATCATCATCATCATCATCATTATCGTCACGAACACTATTATAGTTTGCTCGAATGGATTGTGTGCCTCATATTTCGATACACTCACATATACAACGTGCTTAGCCACAGGATATATCCAGCCTTTCCCAAGCTGTCACCAAGGCCATTCCAACCCTTCCACGAAGGTCAACCGTAAGCTGGAGTCAGTTTCCAAAGTCAAGAATGTGAGCTTTACTATTGCCAGCTGGTGGTGGCACACACACACATACACTGAAGTCGACACACGCGGCCAGCAGTGCGAGATAGATCACATATTGCTACATCAACAGCCAACTAACTAGGAGGCAGCAGTCGGACGGAATGTTTGTTCTTCTTCGCTAAGTGTTTGCTCATTTCCGCTAGTCGTGCGCGGAGCGGAAAAATAGCAAAACCGAAGCAAAAAAGGAGACGAATCTTTCCCGCCTTTTGTCATGTGGCACGGAAAGAAGTTCCTTCGGCAAGTTCGTCAAGGGGGTATATACTTTTCCGCCCACGGCGAATGGCAAAACTTTACGATCTCCAACCGGAACCAGGCGCAACATTGGGCGCCGGGCGGTGGTCCGTGGGGAGACAAGTTTACGCTGAGTCAATTGAAATGTTTGAACAGGAGACAAAGATGGCGTGGGAAAATGGAAACGTGAAGTTTACGATACTTTAAAACTGAGCTACTTTACTGATAAGATTTAGCTTTCGGTATGAGAAGTCATGCTTCACGAGGCCAGGTTACGACACAGTAATAGCTCCTCATTTGAGTTGATGCATCCATCTCAGGGCCAATCGACCGAACCCATCCGTAAGCAACGGCTAAATCTCATCGAATGCGATAATTAATAGTTGAGTCACACTCGTCTCCTCGGCTTATCTGATTAAGCGTCTAGGCTGTCCTCGGCCCGTTATCTGGAGGAGTTAATAGGGCAATGGAAAACCCTGGCAAATCCCAACCCGTTGACCTGTACGTGAGCAGCTATTTCTGACCCTATATCTGAAGAACGGACCATCTTCACCATCCGTCCAGCCGAACCGATGCGAGGGAATTGATCCCAGCGGGAGTTGATGAAACGAAGCGAAAGTAATTTATTTTCCATCCTGTAAATCTAGCCCGGTCTCCGTCCCACTCTCTGCGTCACCACGCCGCCACCAAGTTAGGGCACTGCTAGAGGTTGTGCCGGTGAAAAATATGCTGTCCTCTCCGGCATTCCAATATACCCGTGCCGTGCGACATATTGGGCGAAGGTTTCAGGATCATCTTTGAACCGGCGTCGTGGGGACACGAGCGGTGGGTGAGGTGTGCTGTGGTTTTGAAGTGTTGTTTGTGGGTTTATTGATTTCTCGCTAACGCACACCCGAAGGGGGCCGGTGTTTGTCTATGGAGATTCATGGAAATACGTTCAGCACGGTTCGGACTTTTTTACTTTTTACTCTATTTTCCTGTGAATGCAACCCGTCCCAGGAGGCTGGAACGGTTACAGGATCGATAATTGATTCAACTCGTTTGACACTTATTTGAACACTAAGTTACGAGTTGAAATTGTGTTTTACTGATGTTTCAAATTAGATTTCTGGTATTATACATCCTCCCTGTTTAGATTGGGCAATCTTTAACTTATGCAACTCTTTTTTCCCACCATGTGGAGCTAGAACCTAGCATAAGATTACTAGCAGCCGACCTTAACCTAACCACGAAAAACTCAAATTGTAATGCCGGATAGGGTCAATTGCGCCAAACCTCAAACCGCAAACAGTCATCCACTCCCAGCACCCAAACACTACCCGAATGTATTGCAGCGTGTGTAACGGCCATTACTTTGCAGTTTTATGACACCACCCGGCATCATCCCTCTTATAGTGGCAAGAGAGATAGAGGCCAGTAAAATATCGTAAATAAACAACATCTTTGCGGCAGCAGAAGCACGAGGACCCGTCGCCGTTTTTGCGTACCGTGCCCCGAGCAACGCGACTGTTTACTTGACAAACAGTGTATCGCCACCGTACACCAGTGGTGGTGTAAAACGACCACAAACTAGTGCAGGAAAGAATTAAGCCCTTTAGCGCTTATAATCGAGGTTGTCTGTTGGTAAGCACGGCTAAGAGAAGCAGTCTTCCGGCAAGTAGCGGTCGAGTAGTTTCTGGGTCGATTAGCATTGCGAATTGTATTTCAATGAGATCCTTCGCTAGACCTGCTGGCTATCTCCGGTTCTGTTTCTACTTCCGTGAGGTACCCATTTTTCTCGTATGTAAATGAATTTTGATTCATTTAAGTAGCGCATGTTGGCCCCGATTGCTGCATGCTAATACATTTTCCAACCGTCTCCAGTGGGGAAGAAAACCCACGGCAGACGGTTCGGCTCAAGTGACAACGATTGTTCCCTGATTGCCATTAATTATCCACCCGGGGGCTTCGCTTTCCGGAACGTAACGAACCGACTCTGCGACGGCAATAGAAATATGGCCATAACGAGAACTAGGCGCGCCTGAAAGGTATGCAACCGAATTACATCACTTAGTCACGCGGTGACTTAGTCCTAGCGTGACAAGTGAGCAAAATGTGCTGGGCTACCAAGCACGGTTCGTACGGTACCGTACTTGGTCTGGGTCGTGCCTGGCAGCTAACCGGAAATGGTAATTTTTCTTCAACTGCACCGGCAAACCACGAGGCTGCAGGTAGTAGATCAATCGTGGCACGGGACTCAACCAACCCAGAAAACCTTACCCACACAGTTGGCAGTCGAAGCACTTATACGATTTGGCACCATTTTCGTCGAGTCTTTGCGAAGTGAACCGTATCGTGAAAGCGTATGTGACTGCACTGAGCACGTGCTCTGTACTTCAGTGTTATAAACCTGGTGCATCAAGGGCAAAGACGACCCGGCTAATAGCAACCGGAAGTGACCCGGCGGTGGTGGTTCGTAGAGGAACCGTTTAGAGTAAAAGTGATTCAGTGACCTCATTCTGAAGGGCGGTGGGAGAACCGGATCCGGCACTGGTAGCATCCGGAAGAATAAGGAGCTAGACATTACAAGACAAGTCACTCTTGGCCACGGTGGGCCTCATACTGAAGGGTGCTCACGTGCGACCATAAAACAGCCTTCTAATGGTGATAGGCTTTTAGCGCATCGATTACGTGGTTCCCGTGCGCAATCTATGTGAAATGATAAGAAAAAGGAGACGGGGCTCTTCTGCTAGCTCGTACCGGGTTCTTGTTAGGGGCTAAAGTTTGGCAGCATTTCTTCCAAAAGGGATGTGAAAGATGCCTCCAACATCCTCCAACAATGCAATTATAAAGAAGACCCGGAAAGTATCCAATTTCTGGCGCTCTTCTGGTGTGGGATGATCCAAGAAAAAGTTTTCCAATAAGCTAGAGTTATAATTACGAGATCCCATTTCCAGGTTTGGAAACTATATTTTTTTGAGTCTTACTCCGCGTGGTACCATCCTGTAATGCATGCGCTGCATCCCAACAAATGTTTGATCCGGAACCAAAAACTTCACCAGAGGAACTTCAAAAACCGGATACGAGAAGATATTTCTTTGCAAATATTAAGGGGCTAGGTCACGGGCAAGGCGACAAATTCGTCAAAACGGAATTTTTATTGCTGCCAGTCTCTCGGAAACTGGAAAATCGACGTCACCAAGTTGAGAAGATACTGTTAAAAAATTGAAAAACTTATGCGTTTTTGGGGCTGGGTCACGGCGAGAGGCGACAATAAGGAAACAAATTCTTTTTGTTGCTACTTTTTGAAGAGTTGAATGATAAATGTTAACGTACATGCGTATTAAAACAGCATGTTATGCCGTTACCTGCATCAGATACTTTTGCTAAAGTGTACAGATGTGTGAACCGGAAAGATTGTTTTGTCTATGTGACAGGCTGTTTTTGAACAAAAGAACAAATGTGACACCTATTTTGTCAGCTCCCGTGGCCTACAGCCATTACAGAATTTTGTTTGTGCGGGCCCTGGTTTGCTTACTCACGCGAAAAATAACCCGGGTACCGGGTAAAGCGTTGTTTGCGCTCGGAAAGGAGTGGGGGCAATTGGGCATACACCGCTCGTTGCATTTTGCATATTTTGCCTCAACGACGTATGGAAATCCTGCCGAACGTACGTACCTCCGCAATGTCGTTGCGTGCCGCGGCCTCCAACAGGACGACACTGTCCTCGAACGTGATGTGTCGTTTGTAGGAGGACGTCTGCGTCCCCATCCGGTCCCGGCTTCGCTGTGCCTTGAGCCATTCTTTTTCCTTCTGTTTCGCTACCTTCAGCTGCTGTGCTCGGCGCCTGGAATAAGGAGAAAGCAAACAAAAAGCGAGGGGCGCACATTAAATACGATGTTTCGTGCTTTAGAAAGAACTTTTTTAAACTGAGTCGAATTTAAATCGGTTTATTGGGGCCAAGGCAAAACCATGTCATGCTTTCCAATTTTCTCTCCACACTTCCCACATTCCACGGAAAGGCGGTGCGATAACTTCCGAAGGGAAAACGTTTACTTTGCGACTTCGCCGAAGCCCGCTTGACCGTTGAGAACGAACCGGAGTGACCGCGGCGGCAAAAGTTGACGGTCAGTACGGGTTAATTACACGGCCATAGCCTGGGCTGAAAGGGAAACCCGAACTCCGCTCGTTCAAAGCCTTGGCCGTGGGCCAACGGTCATTGCGATAGGGCCGACGACATGCAGCTCCATTCGAAGCGTATGGCGTTGGTGTGAAAACGGAATATCCTTTCGTGCTGGGGGCCTCCGCCAGAAAGGCCTGCCAATTAGAGCACAGTACGTTGGACAGATAATCGGGGTTCAAATGGGTTGCATCACGACAAGCCTTAACGCAACGCCTCTCGAGAAAGAGAGAGAGAGAGAGAAGTGTCGATTCGGGCCGGAGCTAAAAATAAAGCCGGATCCTTCCACGCAGGACACTGGCACGGGGCCAAGGTTACGTGCGGTCAAGAATTTGGACCTTCGGTTGCTTTTTTCCTGCTGTTTGCTTTGCCTCAGCGCCGAGAAAACCACGGCACGGTGCGCTTCGCATTAATGAAGCTAGAACGGTGGTCATTAACAGCACTACCAACGTCCGCTTTGCTTGCGACCGAAAACTGGCACTGCGGTGGATCGCGGACTGAGATGAGCTCGGGTTATCCTTGCGACCGCCAGGCATCGCAGTGCGCAAGAAGTGTCGTTTTTCGTCGCACCGTGAAGGGTCGTTTTCCCTCTGCTGCGAACGGTCGTGGAACACGAGAGCGTACTTGAATTAAACGAAGCTTTTCCCATTTTCTGGAGCCTTTGTCTCATCTCCGTCTTTCAAATGATTGAGCTCACTTTAATTGCATTTTTCAGTGCACTTTCTGGGGGACATGTTTGGGTTTCATTTTAAAAGGCAAAATTTATGCTTCATTTTATACAAAAGAAAAAAAAACTATATACGAAATTGGTACGCCGCGCTTGAATACGTAATTTCCATCCATTATTTTCGCCCCTGCGTGTGGTTTTCTTTCAAACTCACTACCACGTGCAGTGTGCGCACGTTAAAAGCGCATTTAGTTTTCACTCAATTAGGGAGGGCACTTTTGGTGCACTACAAACGGAACCGCCAATTTGTGCACCGCGCGCGCGTAATTACTCTTCGCTGGTTGATGGTCTTAAAAGCCGCATATTGGCTCGGGTGTTAAATAACCCACCTCGCTAAGCGCTGGGGGGTGCTTATGCGGCTGGTAGAAGTAGTTATTATAGTTTTATTTGTTTAGCAGGGACGGCCTACCCGTATTGCTTAGTAGTTATTATGGTGTGAGGTGGAACATAAGGTGAAAAGGTAATCATGCCGCAAAACGAGACGCCGTACACAGAAGTATCGATGGCAATTGGTAGATCAATTAATCTGAACAATCCTAAACAATGGATTTGAGATGCCCAAAATGTAACAAATATTATAACCAACCAACAAAAACGCATACTAGGCACACAGACACTAAAGCTGGTGGGCTTTTGTCGATCCTAGTCGCAATGAGTGCTTGAAGGACATCAGGGAAACTAAACCTCTGCTAAAATGATAGAATGTAATTATATTACGGCATACAAAAAGTATCCGATGTAGTTGAGAATAACAACTTTTCTCGGATTTTCTTATCACTTCACCCATATATTACACATTAGATCACTGTTTTCAGATCTATAAGAAACCAGAATTCGCTAGGAGCCTAGAAGTTTGACGAGTATGGTAGATGTGGGAGCAAGTCAAAGAGACATTCGTAAAATCTCATCAATGTTTGAATCGATTTGTGACAAGGGACATTATCTCAATGACACTGCACTAGTTTCATTACCTAATGTTTCCTCCATTATACCATATACTGTAGACTACAGATAGTGCTGCCTCGTTTATGAAGATGGTCAAGGACCAAATTCCTTAAGGATCTTGAAGTACGTTCACCAGCGCTGCTACCTAGTGAGACGATGATCGGTTAGATTCTGGTGTGGAGATTTACGATAAATCGTCCATTGCGAAGTCATTGTTGACACTACTCTCTGACATCTTGCTGTTATCCGCTATCTGGAATAACTTCATCCTGCGGCTTTTCGAAAGCTAAAGTGTCGTCCATGTAAATGTTTTCCGCAGTAAAAAACGAATTTTGAGAGCGTGTGACATCGTCGGTGCTTGTACGACATCTTTTGGAATCAGCATACCAGTCAATAATATCGATTCGAACGACTTTTTTACAAGTGTAAGAACCGTCTGACAGATGTCACATACATAGCAGCTGCATCAGAAGTTTATCCATACATAAAATATGCATAATATAGTGTTCCGATGTTGTTGCGTTCGGATCAACATACAAACACTTACGCATCGAGATAAACGTCAGTGATGGGATAATGAATTCTGTGTCATATGCTATCAAACATTAACCATGAAATCATTTGCAGATAGTAATGATGGATTGGTTGAAACATTCGCATGCCTCACTTTGCAACGTTTAAACTTCAAATGAATATTTCGCCCATAACTCATCTGTCACAGTATCATCTCATAGAGTTATCGGTAGTTAACGTTTCGAGTTTTATGTTTTATGCGTCACGCGGCGCGAAAAGCGGCACAATAACCAAATGGAAATAGGTAGCAATTACCGAGCGTCGGTGCACCATTCAATCGCTTGCCCACATTGCACACATTGTCACCGCGGCCGTGCGATGATTGATTGCACATCAAATGCAAGCGACCGTACACTAATGTGATCGGAGAACGGATTCGCGCGTCCCACAACTCACACAAGCTGCGGTAAAAGCAAAATGGACAAATATTTTACTAAAACACACAGCCACACGTACACCCAGAGCCACAAAGCGTCATTCGTAGAAGAATTCCGGCGGACGTCGGGCGGGTGGAAATTATCCATTGAGCGGTAAAACGATTCTGATTTTCATTCCATTCTCCGCGGCGTAACGCTCACCACCGCGGCGGCCGCCATTGGCACCCGGCGTTTCCGCAACTCACTATTTGCCGCTCCGGAGAGCAGTCAAACGAGGGCTCAATATTGATCGAGCCACAATCGTGGAAAGGACAAATTCATCATTTAACACGTTCCAGCAGAACGCTTCGCATTACCCGCTGCAAGTGCTCCATTACGGGTGGGGAGGGATTTTTCATGATTTAAACACCCACTTTTGTTAAGTGGTGGTGGCGCTGTTCCATCTTGGTTCTATCGCGGTCCTCTCAGTTTAATGTGATGCAAAATCCGGCAATGCACCTTGCATTTGGGCGTACCGCGTGATGCAAATTATCGATCGATTTTGACCAACGGACGGCTTTTGGGGTGGCAAAAACATGATTGAATTTCCCTTGGCTTGCACTTAGTTGAAGTGAGTAGGGTGTTAATTATTATAAAAGATTATTATAACTACAAAACAACATAGAAGTCAAACCAGATTCGGAAAGTACCCCCAAAGTTCTCCTGTTATAACTTATCTTATACCCTGAAGCCTAAAAGCTCTCTTAAGTTATCTTATGACGCAGGTATCTACATTTAGGCGCCTTGTTTCTAACACGTTCAGAACAACGTTGTTCTTGGCCATAAAATGGAAAACGCATTTAGAATGAAAAACTTGATTCTTTTTTACTTTCGCAAAACTTCTAAATTCATCATCAAGTCAGACAACATATGTCTAAAACAAAAGCAAAAACTAAACAAAAGATGGTGCAATCGTGACCATGACCAACTCGATGAGTTTAGTTTTTTTGCGAACAGAAAAAAAAACAAACAAGCAAAAAACTCTCGTGCTTTCATTCCTCAGCATTCCTAGACACGCAGTTTGGACACTGAATTTTCAACGCTGTACGTTGTTGTTTCGCTGTTCCATTTTCGACACGATGCGGCGGCGAACTCTCGGCGATGCACCGAAGCAACACTAATTGCAATCATAAACCCCAGCGCCACCGAGCGTTACCGCGAGATTCGTTCCATCCAACGTGGTGGATGAATGTGAAACTGAATCGAATCGCGCGGCGTGTAGTAGCATCTCTATTCTATTATAATTAGAACCTACCTGGGCGACCAGGTGAGCCCGCCGGCATCAATAACACACAATAACACACCCGGTTCCAACAACAATCAACAATCAACTACCAATCCGGTCGAATGCGGTTTCATCCAATTGGTAGAAAACGTACCACACACAACAACAAAAAATCAATTCAACTTTAACCTCCTCCACACCACCACCAAACAGCAGCAGCTAAACAAACCAAACCAACGAAAGTCGCCATTTGTTTTGTACTTTGCACCGCGTTACCCTCAGGTGCTGGTGTTTGGAGCTCATGTTTCGGTTTCTTCTCTATTTATTTGAAATGAAACGGAACGGAAGTGAAATGAAACGAACCGAACCGTAACGCCGGAGACGCGGCTGCGGACAGAAGTTTACGACGATGCGATTTAGCAAGAAAGTAGCGGTAAACATAAGCAACGTACTCATTTCGAGCGTATTTGTCATTAGAAACAAATACGAAAGTACAAATAATGTGACCAAGCGAGAGAGATAAACATAATGAAGAAAGGTTTTAATGAAAAACAATATGAAAGAAGACAAATAAGAGAGTGATATGAAAGACACGTCTATCCAATGTTTGGAAAGCACACTTTTGCCTCAGTTACTACATATTGTAGTGAAACCCCACGAAAGCTTCTTGCTCCTTCCGAGAAGAGAACTCTCATCCCCTACCGCAGTCCCGAAGCGAGTGCATTCGCCCGGTGCTCATCAGCAGTAAAGTGGATGATGATGATGAACCGACTGGACCAACGCCAGCATCAAAAGCATAACCTTTACCATCCGCGGAGCAATGTACGCGCGCTGTTTCGATCTTGTGTCACGCGTACCCATCATCTGAAATGAATAGTTTGTTTATCGGTTTAAAACTTCAGCCACAGCCATCTCACGTGCGCTGCTGTGACATGAGATGCGAAAGATAATCCAGTTCGCTCGTGCAAACCGCTTTGTTGCACGCTGCTGCACTGTTGAGCTTGGAATGGCAATATCATATAATTACTTTCAGATTAGATAGAAAACACAGAAGGCACTGTGACCCCGCGGTACATTGTAACGCTGCTTTGGCTGTCACTGACGTTTGCGAGAGACTTACGACATCTCCTCTGTGATGTTTGAACTTAGTCCGGGAGTTACCATTTCCGTTCGATTTGATTGTTTCTCCTCCCGCCTTTAATGATGAAGGTTTTTTATTGGTATTGCTTTTTTATGTGTGTGTGTCCATGTGTCTTCACGGATCATTTTTCTGCTGATTAAGTGAGTTGGAAGCTCCATAACTCGTATCGAGATGTGCGTTCATCATGTTCGACGCCCTACGGCGATACAGACCTAACCTATCGGTCTCCGGAGGGTGATGCCCGGAATGTAGTATCGTTTCGTAACGTGCCCATTGCCTTGCGCATCGTTTACGCGGTGATGGAGTGATGAAGTTATTACGGTACAAGAATGAGATAACCCAAGAAAAATAACGACCAAAAAGAAAAGGGCCCTTGCCGTTCAATGCAGCCAATAATCTTTCAACCCCGCTACATGTATTCCAGCTGCACGATATGGGAACGCTTCGCTATTCGCCTGCACGCGTGTTTTCTCACACAAATCTCGCACACAGATTCCCGTCCCAATCGCGAACCATATGTCTAGCGAGCATTCCCGCCCGTGGTATCCGTTACATTCAGCTGCAACCTGCACTCAGCTTCCCGTACCGGTATCGGTTGTTTACATTTAATTACGCTCATAACAATCTCCACTACACTGTGGAGCGTACGGAAACCGCCTAACTTTGCTTGAGTGTTGTTGAAGTTACTGCCTGATGTACCCGTACGCCGAATAGAGATGCTACCGCAAGCTAATGCAAACATCTGTCTCTATTTTCGGCTGGTTAGCAAAGAACACACACTCGGGTGGAAGATCACATGAAGAGTAGGGATGTAGACACTTCCGACATCCTCATGATGCAGCGGACAGAGTGGAGAGCACATCCCTCTTAGCGCTGTTTCAACTCCCGCAAATGAAAACTTTTGCTACCGGCAAAGATGTCAAATGTTGATGTTGAAACTTTATGAAGTCCATCATTGGTAGCCGGTAGTTATGTTGGATGGAGAAGATGATGATCAGAAGATATTTGATAAAGTTTCCCACTGATAAACGACAGTGATGTAGGGGTACTCCAAAGAGGGTTACATTCAATCTTTATGTTACAAATTCTGTAAAATATTTGCGACACATTTTTGAAAAATTTGCTCTTCATAAAGATCCGCAAGTCTCAAGATACCACTTTCATTCCAGATTCTTTTCAGATCATCTCAGAACACTCTCAGACATACCAGTGCGTAAAACTGCCAATGCCACATTAAAGATAAACAAGCGTTGCGAACATCCATCATACCAGACAACGAGAAGATAACGAAGTTATGGACAAGCAGGCGGCTCGCGCCTAATATCGTTCCCACAAGCCGCGAGAAGTAAGTATCGTTTCGTGCGGAACACACAGAATTAGTCCATATCGCGGGACTGTGTTTATGTGGTGGGTGAGTGCAACTTTGAAGAAAATTAATTGCAGCCCTGATAAGCGAAACAGCAGTTAAACAATTGCACAATGGGGGCGGGGACGACCTACAGCGAAAGCAACAAAACAAAAAACTTACAGACAACAAAGATACAGGATGTAGTAGATTATGGACACTAGAGTCTGTGGGACACACAGAAAAAAAACTTCACGAATATGAGGCGTAACCAAGGAAGACAGTAGCTGTTCTGGGAGAGAAAGAAACGGAACCGAATTCCGAGAATTTGCCAAGAAATTTCATCTGCTAATGATCACGGAAACTTGGAGGAACACCAACACCACGAAACGCTCACGTCCAGATTGAAAGTCCGTCCTTGAGCTGTCATGTCGGACACGGCTTGCGCCGGCGACGATTGCAAATGGCAAAGACTGGTGATGAGTGAACCAGGTTGGGTTGGCCGTCAACGTCAAGCAGAGCACGATCGTCTACCTTTCGCAGTAAAGCACGCCCGTCGCATGTCGCAGTCGGGTTGGCTCATTTTGCAACTGATAAGTGCATCACGTTCATCGGTAAAGGAAGTTAACCGGATGCTAATGGCCGCGTGACTTGCATTGGAACATTTGAACGTCTCAAGCTATTTACGAATTCGCTGCGAATCTAACGAGATGCACACGAGATGTTTGGTTCGTTCGTGTGTTTCGCTTGCGTTAAAGTATAAATTTGAATTACTTGAGAACCACTTCAAGTGTATGAATATGGTTTGCACGAAAACATGTTTAAAAAAAATAAGTTAAAAATTGCAACTCAACAGGTGTTGAACGCGTTGAAATATTTATCGGTTCATAAATAAGTGTGATAAATATCTCCAAGCAATTCAGTACAAATACATCCAACTGCAACTACACGCCGTTGAGTGCATAAAATATTATCCTAGCGACGGTTCGGTACGATATCACGCTCGTTCAACACTGCACACATGCAATAAACGCAACATTTCCACCCGTTTGTCGAGAGGAGTTTCCTTTTGCACCGATACAACACCACTACCATCACAATTTTTATTGCATCCCTCGCTGTTACGCTGCTCCCAGTGTCCATGGCCGTGCGTGATATAAATCTTCACCGGAGTGAAAGAGAGTTTTTGCAATAAAAGTGATTAAATAGTGGCCGTTATCGTTTGTTTTGTGCTTGGTGAAGTAGCAGAAAGGAAAATATAGCACACATATTTTACAACACATCACACATACATACACGAAAAGGACGTAAAGCGAAACCGAAGCGGAAGAGTCGACGTCGACATTGATCTGTTGTGAAGCGGAAATAAAAATCCACTACGAGTTTCGAGGAAAAACACTGCTTCAAAACTTGTGGAAGGAAACGTACCGGCGCAGACACTATCTAAACTCATAGCGACCGGCTGCCGGTACGAAGCACTAATCGGACGGTGGTCCGGTGCAGAGGAAGCACATCCTTTTGGCCGGAAATACCACCGCAGGACAGTGCAGAGTCAAGTTGGTTTTGCACTTCTGAAATTGCACGATCTATGGGCCCCGCTGCTCACTCGGCTTTCGTAGCACAAAATAGCACCGATACTTGCGCGGGGAAGAGCAGAGAAAGGAGCGGGCGGAACACAAAACCAACACATGATAAACTTTTGTCCTGACAGCTCGGACGCTGCAACACTTTGTCGTCTAGCAGGAGCCGGTCGGTATTAGTTTTACAGATTTTTATGAGTCGTTGGGCCCGGATTGTACTCCCCAAGTTAGTAGTGCATCCTTTGCTGCGCTGCAGGACGTCCAATGATGGATGGTATAATAATGATTTTATGAGCTGTTAAATATAGCAGCAGATGATAAATAATCCGCTAACGTCGCTCGTCGTCCGAGCGTCGTGCCTGCTCATCAACACATGTTAAAAATATATTCTAGTCTTCGGCCAAACAGGTCCTGGCCAAAGGAGAATTTGAATTTTGATGCCTGTGCATGTACTCATTTAAAGGCGCAAGGAGATTTGTTTTGTAAAAAAAATATGGTTACTTTCATCGCGCGTGTCGAACACAAGAGGCCAATGTATAATTCGTATTTCGGCTGGGTTACATTTCTTGAACCTTGAACCAAAACACGGAAGGAGTTAAGGATTACCTAGAGGTACTTCGATTCAACTTAAAGTCTGTAGCATTAATAATGGTTAGGGGTGAGGATCGTAAAGCAACAACCCTTTATCAAACTATTATCAAATGATGTGCAAAGACGTAATAACTCTCCAAACATTCGAATTAGAACAGATGTCTCGAGATCTGATTCGTTTAATAAATTATTACAAGCATCACTTAACCCCACTTAGTAGCGTTTACGCCAATCGGTACATAGAATGCCTTCATGCTTTCGATATCTAGTTTCTAATAATAGTGACCTAATCCTCAATTATGTCACTTGCTGTGCAGTAAAGCTTTCACACATTTGATTTGATTTACGAACAGCACGAGCTCCGAAACGCAAGACGACGGCGAGAAATAAAAACCTATTCTGCTCGACCTCAACGTCCCGCGGTTGATGAGCACGTGACAGTTCCTTCTACCAAGCGGGTTACCAAGTGTTATTTATACGGGAGGGGGGATAGAGATGCAAACAAACAAAAAAAAAAACACTAAACAAGGAACGACACCGTCGGTCAAGGGACCGATATATTTTTGGTCCTAACAAGCTGATGCTAATTGCTTCGACAGACGTGTCCGGCACAGCAGCTAGACGGACGGGGGTATTGTGTTTTGGGAGCTCTAATGCGGTGTGAACCGAAGAAACGATCGACTGCTACAGAAACATACACAACTACTATTTGTAACGAATCACGTCTGCGGGAAGATATCGTGAAACTTGCTTTGTCAAAAATGCTATATGTTCCCTCTGTACTAGTTGCACGGTAATGTTTATAAAATAGAAGAAAAAACATACAAAATTTTCGCAATCTAAGTATTGTTAGGTTTCAAAATTCTCTAAAAAATTAATTTACTTGGAAACGTCCGCGTACATGACACAACCAATTACAATTTTATAAAGCCGCTATTCAAATAGGCCAAATTACGTCCCAGAGCTGTTTTCTTCACACCAGCTTTCTTAAATTATTATCCACCGTAGCCGAAATCCCTCGAGCATTCTTACCCGTAATACTTAAGCAGCAGATGGTTTGCTATGTTGCCCATCTCCACCTCCCCCCCCCCCCAAGGGAGCATAAATAACACCCTTCAACAACGAGAAACGAGATGTTTAAGCGCATAGTTGCCTACACAAGCACACGCATGTTAGTATTTAATTTTGTAGGTAATTAAAAATTCATTGCTCAAAATGACAGCGGCACGCTGTTTTGATAGGACGAGAGAAAATACGGAAAAACAATTTCTCCCACCACCCCTCTTCAGAGTGTGAAGGTGCGTGGCAGAAAGCCGACCAAGAAAGGCGCTGTGTCTTTTGACAACCTTCAGCGGCTTATTCAAATACGCCCCAACGAAGAATAAACCGACCCAACCTCGTAAAGCTTCTTTTACTGAAGCCTTTATAGGGCTTCAATGCAGGGTGAAGAAATTAACATTGAACGATCCCCCTTCCCTCTCGAAATGTGGATTAAAACGTGTGCAGCGTTTTGCTGCGTACGAGAGAGGCGCTCTGCTCCAAATAATGAGTGGGATGATAATGAGCAGGGGGAAGAATTAGCATAATTATGTTTCCTTCTCTCGAGCACCAGACACGCTTGCGCGTGTGTGTGTGACCGTATGTAGTTAAATTAAATACCGCTGGCAGGGGAATTCCGATGGTGAGTACAAAAAATCTCAACGCTTCCAGTGACATTTTCACACACAGGCCGTGGTTTGTGCACATGAGGCCACGCGGTAATGTCTCCATAAGTGTAGTTTAATGAGACTGCACAGCATGAATATTTGTTTTTTTCTTGTTTACTTGTATCGCTGGCAGGTTTTTCCACGCTGGTGTCTTGGGCGGCTGCGACCGGCACCGGAAGTGCCACTTCCAGCCCCATTCTGCACCTCCGGGAGACGGTACTGCATGTTTCGGTTCGGATGGGTGTGTTTTGCTGGCGGAGTTTTCGACGGAAAACTTGCAGCAACTACACGTGGGTTTGTTTTCCTCGTTTTTCGTTTAAACGTGTAAGTAAACACAGAACGTTTTTTACTTTCGCGTGAATTTGTAACATTCGTTTCACATTTCTTCTCACATCGACAGCAAGGATCGATCGAGCTAATATGATTTAGTAAGGTTGCACGTTACTATCGCACACAAACAGGCGTTCGAATATTGGTTGCGCACTTGCTGCCAAACCACAGAGCAAAAAAAGGCCCCCCCGTCACCAACGAAATGCACTGGAACAATTGCACCGGGCGAGGTCGGTTCGCGACCGTTTAGCCGATAAGCAAAACCGACACAAACTGCACGTTTTTTTGTGTTACTTTTTTTTCCTCAAATATTTGCATCGCACACAAACACGCGCGCGCCCACACGAACGTTCGTTTTGAGCCTACCGAACCCGGACCCGGATCGTACTGCACTAAAAACCGGATGCGCCCGCCGGCTGGCCGGCACCACCGAAACGGGGCGACTTTTTCCTCGCCCTGCCGTAATGAGTGTCCATTTTCACGGATTCACCAGCGCGACCCACGAAGTTTCGACCCCTTCCTTCGGTCGGGCGCGCGAGATGTGGTAAAAGTCAACGGAGGGAGGGCCAACCCCCGTGTTTAGGGTGCCCCCGAGTGCCCGAGTGATCGTGAGTTTGGAGGAAAGCTTTCGAAGTTAACATCTTCATTGCACTTCGTTGCTTTTTTTGTTGTTGTTCGGCCTAGCAGGGGGGAGGGTGTGAGATCGGAGCGAAAAAAAACGTAAACACAAATCGCTGCTAGGTTGTAGGTAAAGGTAGGCAGGTCTTTCTCCTCACTGGCTCTGTGGTTTATCAAAAAAAAAAACGAGCATCACGAAGTTGATGAAAACACCTATACCTCCTGCTGCTGCTGCTACAGGAAAAAAATATGAAAGCTGATGTGGAAAAATATAGATGCTGGACACGAAAGAGAAGGGAAAGACGTGCGAAAAAGAAAGAGAGAAAGAGGGAGAGAGAGAAAGAGGGAGAGAGAGAAAGAGGGAGAGAGAGAGAGATAGAGGGTGATGCAGTTCGGAAGGGGGAAAATCGAAAACACTAACAAACACTAACACATGAATGAATGGATGAGCGCACGTGGTTCGGAAGACGCGGAAGAAAGTTTCCGCAGCGATTGATAAAGATCGGATACGATCGAGAGAAAGAGAGAGGAAGACAGTGAAAAAGAGAGATAGAGAGTGCGCACCCAACACGGGAAGGAAACGCCGGTTGGCAAACGGCAAATAAAAAAAACGAACGCAACTAACCCGTGCCAGTAGCTGCACCTAACTGTACGATTTAAACACATACGGCAACGGCACCGGAATAATAAATCAGCAACCAGAGCGCAGTAAGTTGGGCGGTGAAGAGGAGAAACAAAAAAAAAGTTGATAAAAGCAGGTAAAACGAGAGCAAATAAAGAAAACAACAACACGACCGCACGTTGCACGACTTCGAAAAAAGGCTTCGCTGCTGACTTCACTCACTAAACGAATTAATGACACCACTTACGGAACGGTGGGTGTGTTTAAGTAAAACCACGAAAGAAGAAAATACACACACACACACACAAACACACTGCGATAAGAAAAGTAGAGATGTGAGGCACATAGGAGAGAAGAAAAAAAACCCAGTAACAACTCAAACTACTCAACACAAACACACGCGCGCACCACTGATTTGCGGAACGGTGTAACAAAACAGACCGGAGGTAAATATGGCGCTACTTACATGCGCGCGAGATGCAGCCGGTCCTGCGTGGAGAGATGCTCGACCTGAGACATCTCCGCGACTAAATCGGAGTGCTCCATCTTGCCGATGTTGAAGCTCAGCTTGCGGCTCCCGCCACCGGGGGCGCTGCTACCGCGTAGGGAGGGGAAGGAGGAGGAGGAGGAGGAGGAGTGGGAGGAAAGGAAGCGGTTGCCGGGGACCGCTGTTGCCGTTACGATGATATTCGCCGCCGTTGCTGCACTTCTTGCCCTACCGACCACCTACCCCACTGGACTGGTGGTGACTTTACCACCGAACGGCACTACACATACAGACGCGCACACACACACAAATGCACACCCACATAAACACACACACACACACGGGCCCTCCCGCGCATTAGGATCGCCTCATGGTGATCATTCGGGCGGTCAGGGCGGTCGGCAGTAGATGACACTGTTTTCACTACTTTGGCTCTCTACAAGGTGTACAATTTTCGACGAGCTGAAGGGAGAAAGAGAAGGAGAGACGTCATATGTAACAGGCATGCGGTGCAAGAAGGTTGGTTATTTATCTTCGTGGATGTTGCTTATCTCGTCGGCTGCTTGCTAATATTTGATCACATTTTTATTTTTCCCAAACACACTCGCACACCATTTGCACTCGCGACGATGGGAAGGATCGCCCGGGTCACAATTTTACACACTCAAACCAACGCGCGCGCGCGCGCATTTGAGCGTGGATAATGTGATAATTATTACCGACCACTTCCAGAGAACTTGAACTTGAACCACACGAACGTGCCACTGCCGGATAGCGCTGACTTGATCGCAACTATCAAATTGCTCTGTTTGTGCTGCATTAGCACCATAAGTTGCGTCGGAATAAAAATATATTATCACACTGGAATCGTTCGCGGTTGCGTCACTGGATCACAAGTGTTAAACGAAACGTGAATTGTGGAAAGATTTCTTGTCCCTCTTCGGTCCGGTTTCAGTCGGTTGTGCGGAGTCGAAATTTGTTTTCATTATCTGCAAAGAGAGAAGAAATAGCCGGGATTAGAATGTGCGCAAGAAACTGTGTAAATTGGCGATAGTCTAGATAATGTTCTGAATACTGAGGGGTTCTGCATAAAACTGGCTGTTAAGGAGCAATTACACTGTTGGCTGATCCAACAAGCTATGCGGATTGCATATTTTAAGGGGGATTTGGGGATTTTTGTGCGTCAAAAAGTATTAACATTACAATTTAACAAGCTAAATTGACAAGAAACAACAAGCCCGCAAGGATGCTGAGTATTTTAACTGAAAGTTTATCTAATTTCGGACTGAGCAAATAAACGAGCGCCTAAAAGTATGCACTCTGCACTACTAAACGTTGCGTCAATGTTTTGTGTACCAGGTAAATATCTCCAGACCAGGCCTTAAATGTTTTGGTATTGAGGATCTAGGATTATATATATTTTTATTGAATAGTGTAAAAATGAGTTTATAATTTTCAGTAAAATTACAATAAGAAACCTATTCGAAAAACATATAATAAGAGTGCTCGATCCAGACGCGAAGGCCAAAACTAAACTTTATTCCGAATCAATTTCATGTGAATAATTGCATACATTCAGGCTGATAAAGAAATGTGAATTAAACACACGCCCATTGATATTAATTTAATAAATACGTTTGGCTGCGTCGAATTAAATGTATAAAATTGTCTTAATCAAACAAGTATTTCGATTAATTGCTACTAAATATAAAATTGCATTAAAATTATCATGAAAATCCGATTTGAAAAAAACTGAAAAAGAGTGTTCGAAAAAGTAGTCGAAAAGAGTGTTCGTACTTTATTGCGTTTAGTACGAATTATAATCTCTAAAGCAAATTTAGCATTATCGTTCGCATCTATTTCCAATGTAATGTTTAAAGACGGTTTAAAAAAATAGCTAATAGCATTCCGAAGCCACTTTTCCACTAATCATCAACTGCACTTAAACTGCCATCGCATGCCACCACCACATCATCATTACCACCTTCAGCATCGCGAGGGTGGTAATTTAATTCTCAGCTTCCAGTGTGTGTGTGTTTTTCTCTCTCTCATCAAAGCATTTGCAGCCGCAGCCCGAAGAAAACCACGCACCGGTTTACGCACGAAAGTGCAGCGGCAGAGCAGACCCGTTAAAATGTCGAAAACAGACGGGGCGGGAAAAAGCCGAGCCTCATGAAGCAAACAACAACCACACCAACAAAAAAAAAAAAACGTTACCACCCAATAAGTGCGATCAATCATCTCCTAACTTCACCACCGCTATGTGCAGCCGCCGCACACGCATTAACGATTTTTCGCTCCCGCTCCGGTCAAGGGAAACTGTGAGTCGTTCCGGTGAACAGGGATTCTCCCGCCGTGTGTGTATGTGTGTGTGTGTGCGAATTTCTACCGGGCCGTTTGTTGTTATGGTTTGGCTGCACACGAAACCCTCGCCACCGCCTAATTCGATCTTGCGGTCGACTGTTTTTGAAGTCACTGCCTACGTATCCGCTGCCTCCTAACGCCTAACGAGCAATTGTTGCTACTTTATATGTTTGCTTCCATCGCATGCCGAAAGAGATATGTGTGTGTATGTGGCACTTCATCACCACGAGCTGCACCGACAGCAAAGCTCAGGTGGAGGGGTAGCAGCAGCAAAAAACAACAGCCACAGCTACCGGCAACAACATAACGTTGGTGGCCGTCAAACGGCTCAGAGCTCGGTTCAGCTGACCTTCACCGAGGCGCGGACGGGGGTGAGTGTGCTGTGGTACGATAAGGATAAATGAAATAAACACGAAATTAACACGACTCAGTGTATCAAATCGAATTTAAAAATCCGACCCCGAAAAGGGTAGCGCCCAAAAAAAAAAAGGTAGCAAAAATGCCGGAAAGCTCCAATTAGTGTAACAACATCGAACGGCGCGTTAAAATAAATAGGCACCCGACCCGATGGCACCCCCTGCAACGAAATTGTGTTACCGGTTAGGTGAAGTGAAGAAAATGGGTCTAACGGAACGGCCGTTATGGGGGCAGCCGGCATTTGGGATTCGGATACAGGCAAACAGTCTCTTTTTTTCGCACGACCCACACGTTGAGGGAACCTCATCGCGCAGAAGGAGTTTTATCGCTAAAGAGTTCAAAGTGCAAGCGTGTGTCGCCGGCAAGGCGAAGCGTAAGAAGTAAATATGATGCTAACAAGATGGTGTGGGAGGGGGGCTGTGGGTGGAGAGCAAGTTGATTGCACGCTTTCAAACAGGCGAGCAGTGCCGGAACGCGTACGCGTAAAAATGACGACTCTATTCGTGTCCGGGAAGATGCTGTTTGATGGGAAATGGCACTGACGGCAGTGAAGCGGCCAACGAATAATCAAATTCAATCATCAGTCGCTGGTGACGAATGGTTCCGCTTTTGCACAATTTTCTACAACATTTTATTACCTCTTTCAGTGTTTATTCCACAGGAAGAGAGTGTGAATTCAAAGTGAAATCTTGTACCGGAGTTACTTAATGGTAAATGTGAAATAGCTTTGGAATTTTTATTACATAAAACAAACTTGAAATAAACAATCTTTGAATACATTTTAAAGTATTTTGAACAAAATGTTGAAAAGCATAATTCAATCCGCTTCCAATGTCCACATGGCGCTCCCGGATATCTGGTAGCTATCGCTGCGCTGTGGTCGTTAATCTTGAATCGCAAACAAACCCTCCCCACAACGCTCCCGCCATTGGCAAATCCGTATTAATCCAAACCGAAGCCGGAGGCGAATGCAAACTATTTGCACAACCCAATTACGCACATGGCCTTGCTCGGTTGGCGGCATCGGTGGAGCGTTTGTTAGTTTACAATAGCCTGTCTGAGGTTGTGTCCGCGAATCCGCGAAGAGAAGCACTTCAGAGCATATTGACCATTCCGCTTATCGAAGCAGGCAAGGTAACGTGGAAGATGCTGATTGTATGGATCGATTGGATTGTCGAGATTACGAGCACGGACAGATGATAATGAATGTTTTGACAGGCAAAAGAAAACAGATACCAATGGCTACCACCGGTTTGGAATGCGAAAATAACACAATCAGTAGGGATGGATAGTCATTTTATTGCAGTGGAAAATATTGACAAAACAGATAACTAAAGCACTAATAAAGCGCTATAAACACACATTGCCTAACGTTTGGCGCAAATCTGTTTAATCAGCCTGAAAGTATGCAACTTGCGCAACATCACGGTTGAAAATGGGCCAATAAGGCGGTTGACGAGTAAATTGTGCAATTTTAGACTGATAAAGCAAATTTACGCCTAAAATTATGCAATATACACAAAAAAACACTTCATAAACGCTTTATTTGCAAATTTTGCATATATTTCAAGTTAAAAAAAAAAAACAATGCTTTAGGGCTGCGTTTAACATGCCCTCTGCTACTTTATATAGCATACATTCAGGCGTATTGTAAGAAAGGAACAAACCAGTTTGTCAGATTTTCAAATCCAGCTACAAATCGAAAACACATCTGCTGAATTCGAAATTCCCACCACACGCTAAGAACTACAGCTTGCGGCTACTGACGCCTGCTTCCGATTGATTTCCTTTCCTCATTAACGATACAGGTGAGAAAGGGAACGAACGCAAGCAAGAGTCAAGGAGTCACGCACACAAAATCATGTACTACCGCTCCGGAATATTAATCATTCGATAACATTCTCCCGGCGCTGGAATCCTGTCCCGGTAGCTCTTTCGTTCACGCATATCGATGCTCTACTACACCTGTGCTAAATGAAGCTTTCGGTGATGCTCTTGGTTTCCGGTGTACTGCGTACTGTGTTTGAGGAAATCCGGAAGCGAACAGCCGTATTGCGACCGAGTAGAATTATAAACTGCGTTCGTCGAACCGCCTGAACATCTCCGCAGGAACGCCAGAGCTTCGGAGAATTACGTTCCGTACGTGATTGAAATATTCAATCACTTTACGCACGACATTGATGGACGAGTAGTTACTATCTGTAAACAACAACAGCAACAAAAAAAAACCATAAAATGCGAATTTGTCGCTCACTCGTGCTTACTCTGATGTTTTATTCAAACATTTTGAATAAAAAAAACTTTTTTTGTAATGGTTTGATAAATTGGATTTATTTTACAAAAATCAATCATCTTTAACGAGCCACCGTCACGCCACCGCCAATGAAAACATTATAATGAGTGCGCCGATTTACGAGCGTTTACGTAAAAGAGCCATACGAAAAGCCCGGCGAGGATCAGGTGTTTTTAGGTGTCTCTTCGCACCGGTGACGCATTCAACAGGATCGTCTCGGTGCGACGAGCGAGGTCTAAAGCGCGGACGAACGGGCTGTATTTTAATTGGTACGGTTCATGGCTCCGGGAGAAAGATTTATTGATGTTCGCCCACGCCACGCCGGTCGTGCGCTTTATCGCGCGCTTTGCAAAATTGCTTCAGCGAGGGCGCTCGCTACCTCAAACCCAGGTGCGGAGGCAACCCGGGTTTTAGCAACACCGCAACCGATAGCCTGCCCAAAAGCGAGTGTAAGTGGAATGAAATGAAGTTAAGAGGTTTTAAACGAGAAACAAAATGAGCTTATCAGGTGAGTGGGTTCGTGTATGCGTGTGTTGATTATCTTCTGGCACGCAGTACGCAGCCAGTTTCAAGGAACGGGGCACCGGGCGTCTCCATGGGGCGTTGTGATTTTCAAACAAAAATGGTTTTGTGCGCCAATAAGCGGCCCACACAGAGATACGTCGCTCTATACATTCCGCATGTCACTCGTAAACGTTCAATAACAAAATCCTCATCACGTATTTGCAGACTGCACACACCACTCCACGCTGCGAACATCATTAGCAGACGTATCAAACAAATCACCAGCCCCGCTGGTGAAGTGGGGCGAATGAAGAGCATTAATAAATTAACATCATGCCCATTTCTAACGCGTCAATCACACGGACGCTGGTGCTAAGTATCGTAACAAGATTCTCCCTCCCCGAGGCCTGTCCATCAACCGAGCTTATTGAACCGGTGCCATTCCCAAAAGCCCATTGGCTTCCGATTTCCGAAACGATTCGACCGAGTCGCACACGGCAAAAGCGGAAGGCTTTTGTCGATCGGCGAGATCGACGCGACGAGCGGCTAGCGAGAAAGAGAGATTAATTGTCGACGGCTGACACGTCGACTTTCAATCCCATTTAGGGATGCTAGAGCGCCCTGCCCTGCCCCAGTCTCCAAATCAAATAAACGCAAGCGTGTGTGCGCGTCTCTCGGTGGTGGTCAAGGCTCCCGTGGCATTGAATGGTTCAGCAATAATTTCAATACCGCCCGGCGTTCGGATCGACCGTCCGGCCAGCGCAAGGTTGGGAAAGTCCATCGGGAGACGTGTTAATTACGATCGATTCAGCAGCAGCTGCATTTGGGAAGGGTAAATATTCGCTTACACACACACACACACACACACACACACACACACACACACACATCCATGATAACGATGAATCGAGAAGAGCGCCAGCGGCACGCATTCATTAGAACACCCGAGCCGCACGAAGTTCAAAATTTGCAAAGTTTGCATCGAAATTAGTTTCCATTATTCGCTTTCACACGTGCCTCAAATGGTTCGCCGCTGTCTGGTAAAGAACGGTAGCAAATGGTTTGGATGAATGTGATGTGCGCACGTTGCCACTGACTGTGTTGGTGGCGGGATTTTGTGGAAAAACGCAGCAACTGGAACTGGCGGGTCTCGTAATTATATTTATTGATGCACGCCGGCAGGAAGGCGGTCGAAGCCTGCAGAGCGGATGTTTATTGTTTTGATCGCGAAAGTTAGATACGAACCATGCTGCAGCCGTACGCTTTTTCCTAATTGATATTCAATCCAGAATAATCATAATATTCGCATTTTGTAAAATTTATGGAAGAAAATTAATTAAGTTTTTCTAATAAAATGTCACAAAATATTAACGTATTTTTTTTTTGTTAACTATTTTATAATAAAAAGATAAAGAAGATACTAGAGCATAAACAACATAATTAAAAATTTCAATAAAATCAACTACTAGCGGGTGCTTCAAAATAACCTTCATTTTCGTTATACTTGTAAACACTTATACATCGTTCCGACGGTTTCGACGATTCGCAAGCAAACGGTCTACTATCGTATCCTGATTTGATCGAGCAATATATTAAATCTGCACACTGCATGCCTGCACACTCTCATGACAGGCTACGCTCGTCCTTGGCTATCGCCCTGACCCAAAAATAGCTGTCCCTCTCCCCCAAACGAGGAGTTATTTTTATCCTCCTTTCAATCGTAACCCGAACCAACCGAACCCACAAGCGCCATGTGCCGCCGTTTCCCGATTTTCCCAACGAATCCAGAATTTTTCATCCACCGAAATGAGGTTAAGCCCCGGACGGCCGAAGGATAAAGGAACAGAAAACGGCGAGTGACTACAAACACGAGCATTCGTGGGGTAAACAAACGTGGGGCAAAAGGTTGCAGCGCTGGATGCAATGGACTTCTTCCGTATCCCGCGCTCCATGCTCAAACCTCTTTCGCTGGTTTAACGTTCCTGGTTAAACGACACGCAGAACAAACATACACACACACACCCTTCCCAACGGTGAAGGCGTATCTTTCGATTCGATTGTACCGCGCGCGACACGGCGTACTTTTCTCGGTCCATTTCAGCAAAGCCCGCTTCCATGGCGGTAATGTTGTGTGTTCGAACGTTGCAACTGAACATCTAGGTTAATGGACGCTACGCACGCGATAAAGTGCAGCCGGGGGCAGAACGATGGCGGAGCGCGTGTAGAATCCTTGAAACCGAGAACCGTTGGAGGGCCCAGCTTTTCGAGGATGAAATGAATGGAACAAAAATTCAAAGAAAATGAGGCCACCAGGTTCAGCGGGCGCGGAAGCCTCTTGTACTTCCGGCGTGAGCCGGGCTCATATGCATACAATGTTATGCGCCGGCGGTGGCGGTGGCGGTGGGTGGTGGGAGTCCTGGTGGTTCCCAACCTTCGCAAGCACCGGATGCAGGCAATAAAATGGTAGCGTACCGGAAGCGAGGAACACATGGTGCGCTGCGCCACTAGTGTGCGGAAAATTTCGAGCCGATGCACTTCCGTCAGGTGTAAGCGTCTGGGATTAACCCCTACAGTGTGTGTGTGTGCAGGTGTTTATAACTTATGTCTGCTTGTCCTTGATTGTTCGCTATTATGATGAAATGCGTGCATGTCTTTGGTACAACAAGCAAAACAATAGCTCAAACGGTAGTAGTTTTTCATTTCACTTTTTTTGGCCTGCTAGACGACGACGAATAATCCTTGCTACAAACTGAAATTTGTGGTGTAATGTAATTAATAATAACTAAATAACTGAAAGAAATATTTTAGATGTTTAAAAAAGCACCAATTTCTATTGAAATTGAATTTTAATTCATTACTTCAAACATTAACTAAAGATTATACAAAAAACTAAAATATTTAAATATCTTGAAAATACATACATTTTGATACATACAATAATATGAAAAGGCCAATTTAATTCCTTCGAAAAATTCCTTGACATAACAGACATTCTAGCAGCGCTACTTTGCTATTGATCGACATTGAGTGATATTGCCATTCCTTTAATCGAGTGAAAGTGGCAGTAGAATATTGTTTTTTTTTACAGATATTTAAGTAAATACCTTTCGAATACTAGAAATTTACTCATGATAAGAAGAGACATTTATTTTTCCAACCATTTACATTAAAATTCGATGAAGCTTCTTTAACCTAATACATTTTTCAATCTTCACACCCCTGTCAGTCGATTTCACCGTGAAATTATCGTGAATGGCAGCGAAAGCCAAATTGTATCCATCAATTTTAGCATTGAAAACACGAAAAATTCGGAAAATCTGTGAGCGCACAGCATTCAAAACTTTAACGAGTATTTTAAAGCATAGAATCGAACTATCTTTATTGCCCGTTCATTTTTACTCGATAGCCTAATGGGCCAGAGAACACAGTGTCGTGCAACATTGTGCGAAGATCTGCTGCAACTACGACAAAAAAAACACCGCGTTAAGTTCACGGCCACAGTTCCGTCTTGCAAATTACGTTTACAATTACGTGTTCGTGTGCTGGCGCTTCTTCCACTTTCGCTCTGCGAGACCGGAGCGCGTTCGTTATGGCTCTGCTACAATGTTGTCATCAAAAAGTTAAACATATTTCGCCATTTCCCGGTGGCGCCACAGCAGAAAAAAAACTCATAAAAGCGGAAGCGGAATGCGAAAGCGCAGTAAAAAATGGGTATCATTATTTTGCAACATTTCAACGCAAAACACGGGAAGACGGAACGGGGTTCGTTTTAGCGTGTGCACGTGAATTTTATGATGCCGTGAGAGTGCAGCTGATTTGTGCTTTGTTTCATGTTTTGACAAGCACAATACTTTCAAAATTTTTTTTTCATATTTGTTGTAAAGTGTATTGAACCGAATTTTACATCTCTCTTTACACCTTCACTTCATATTCATTCCATAAAGCTTCCACAAAAATACCATTTACGAAGCTCAGCACAATCGTTGCTGTACAACACCAAATCGAACCTTCCAAGAAGAGACAAAAAAAACTATCCCTTGACACGTGCAAATCATGTCAGACGCACATTCGCTTAATTTTTGTTCCACATCCACAACTGAACAGTTTGTCCCAACAAACGGGCACCAGCAGCTCGGCGACAACACAACCGGAAGTCACCGGGCAGCAAAGCAAAGTTCGAACCAGGGTCGGACGCTGTTCAAATATGTACACTTGTTGGCGTTCAATTTCCGTCCCGGCAGAAAGGTGAACGCGAAAGCATTGGCGAAACTGAAAGTCCCCGAAAATGCGTGTCTGTCCGTGAGCGAAGCATACGAAAGCGGCTGAGAACGAACGAAACGAACGAAACGGTTTCATTTTTCGCCGTACTACCTTTCATCCCGTAGTCGCACCGCTTGCGGATGAATGAGTTGTGGGATGACGCGAGCTTGTTTTGGGACTGATTTTGAAATGTATGCACATTCTTTTAGGGGGTTTTCCCTGCACAGAATTTTCGTGGATCCTTTCGAGGCGCATGCCTTTTGTTGAATTGAGCTGTATGCGCTCGACAGAACAAGAAAGCGCGGAAACGCTTTATTTAAGATTGAATAAAATTATTTAAAATATACCTCATAATAACACGTGCGTTACACACCATAACATGTTCTAACCAAAACCCAACACTTTGAAGGCGTCCCGCTAGAAATTGGTTCTCCCGCTGTAAACGAAAATTGTACCTTTCACTGTACTCGAGAAATCCTCAAAACGCTCCCGGGCGTAAAATGTGTTACGAACGTACGTACGCAAGAACGAACTGTTGAAACGGTTCGTTCATTTAATTATTTCCTCCACTTTCGCGCGGCGGCAGTGGCAAAGTGTGCTACGGCAGAGAAGACCGGCAGCAGCCCTGACAGCGTTCGTCGACAGCGAAATGGTGACAGTATGCTACACCGCAATGCACTATTGCGAAGGAAAACTAAATTATGGTAACGACGAACCACGAGTGAAATGGTTTCAACTACAGCAATATGGTATAGAGAGACAAAAAAAAATAATAGCATATTTTTAGAAAGGTATTAAAATAGTAGAACGGAAACGATCTAAAGGTTCTAACACTCCAAACCACCAAACTGCAACAAATCAAAACAAAGCACAGCAGCTTTCACACGAATGTATGCTCATCAAACAGACTCCACCCAGAGCAGAACACGCTTACCAGAAACATAAACTCAAACCCTTCACCTGATGCTGCAATATTCGTTTCGTGTTTGTTTTGTTGGAACGTTTCAGCTTCTGAACGTCATGTCTCCCAGGGGGGGAAACAAAACAAAAACACAACTAGCGCGCTTTGCACGGAAATTGTGAAAAGTAATATTGCAACTGAGTGTGCAGAGCGCCTTGCAAACACGACGCGAACCGGTTCCCATTACTTTCGTCCTGGTATGTGTGTATACTGAGATTTCAGACGCTACAGAACTCCTGGCAGCATAATAATTACACAATAGCCCGCATGTCAGGTTCGTTTCTAACGTAGCAAAGAGATCAAGTACGTGCTGACAAGCTATCCGGACACTTACTGTGTAGTCTCGCAAAGCGATGAAGTGCTGACAGCTTCTCACTGATGCACGCGGGCAGTTTCCTTTGGAAGTATACGGAAGATATCTAACGGAAAAACACAACAAGTTGCTGCATTTTTTAAGCCATATATTGTTACAAAGCTTTTTGAAATGGATTTGAAATATATAAAATCTCTAACTTCATGAAATAAAGCTCCTAACTCTAAATTTGCAAATTTGGTGACAATTAATACCAAATATATTTTTTTAAATTTTTTGGAATACATTGATCGATTCAACTAAAATTTACACGAAATTGTGCACTAGCACAGCTTTAATGACAAAATTCCCTATTTTATTGTTGCTTATTCTGGACTACACTCCCTATATACCGATACAACCAATACTTGCTATAAAAAATATTAATCGTAGTTTTTGACGAATTTCAATTATTTCGTACATTGAATTTTGTATAAAAACATAATTTTTCAAGAAACGTTAACTAGAATGGAGAAAATTTCAAACCCAATTGGTTACCAAAGGCCAAAAATAGTCCTAGGTGTCAACTGACACCAAATTTGCACACTATGCGATCCGGTTGACCGTTAGTGTTGAATGAAAGCAAAACAACCACCCTATGCTGTCACTGCACCAAAATTTCAAAAACGATTTTTGGTCACCATAAAATGTATCCAGCAGATAGGAAATTTTTCAAATTTATCTCCCACACCATACGGTATGGTAAACACGTGTGTGCGGTTTTCCGGCAGCCAACGACGGCGCATTAAAATCCGAACCCCAAAGCCCCCCCAAAAGCGTTGGTACATTATCGGTGGACCAAAGCGTAACATTCCGGCTCTCCACGAGAGGCGATCTCCCTCCCCGATTGATGCCCGCCGAGCCCATAAATTAATAAATATTCATACGTGATAACGATAAACGATCCGGGCAATCTATTCCGGTCCGGCGTGCCGAACCGAAATGAGCGCCGCACGGATCGATGGATGGATAAACGCTGGTGGGAGCAGGAGACGGGTGGGTCATCATAAATGGAAAAATAACGAATGTGTAAACACGGCGACTAGATGATGGATTTAGCTGTTGTTGCTCGGGAGGAATGTATTGGAAAATTATCGGAAATGATATGGAATATATCCAAACTGTCAGTTAATATAGGCAATTCAATGTATATAGGCATAGATAAAGACCTTCGAATTATTAGAACAACAATTCTTATTCACTGTCTCATAAAGTTAGCCCCACTAGTCTAGACATTGTAAGCGTTCTGAGCTCAAAAGACATTCGAAGGACACGTGGCAATAATATCACAAAACAAAAGCCTTTTGTAAGCATACATGGAGCAATTCTTAGGAAGCAATCGTGCGCTTAAGAAGGCATTTCATACGAATCACAACTCAGTACGAGAAACCCATTGAATGTTTTGTCTTACAGAATGGCATAAAAGCGAAAACCCCGAAACGTATGGAAAAATTCGTCAAAATATTATTCGCAAAAGTATGAGTGAGAGATGACACTACTACAAGTATATAGGTAAAAAAGACAGACAGATTTAATCATTGCTACGGGCGAAGCGCAAGCACAAATTCACTGCCCACGCCAGCATGGAAAATTCAAATAGTCCAAATTTGCTCACCATCAAGACATAATCCCGTTTGATCTGATAAGAAACTTTTATGCCCCTGCGAGCAAATCCTCGACATCACGGATAATGAATTTTGCTTACCGTCCTTTTTCACTCCACCCTTCTACCCTTTTCCTGGGGTTCATCCTGGCTCGGCTGGTTTAAAGCGTACGGAACCGGAGGTTACGCGAAGTTTTGGCGAAAATATTTTTCTATCAAAGACCGTCCGACTGGAAACCATTTAATTCAGCGAACCGTAACGCACGTTATTTGCTACTTCCAGCGAACGTTCATTTTGCAAGGGTAAACCCCCATAACCTTAAACGGGCCGGGACCTCTTTCTGCCGGGACGGCGAACACGCTGCGCCGGGGTGACAATTGACTCAGAAAGCAGGCGGGAAAAATTCACTCGCGACCTGAGCACGCTACGTTCGAACGTTCGAGTCCCGTGGTAACTATTCTTCGCTTCGTTTTCCGTACCCTCTGGGTGCTCTTCTCGGTCGCTTTTCTTCCGCGAGAGGCAAGCGAACGCGACGCAACCGAGAGGAAAACAAAGCCAGAAAAAAACGTCTCCACGCTTAACTTACAACATAATGTTGTCTTTTCTAACGATTACAAACGACTGTCTGAGGCCGGGTGGGGACCGTTGCGAGAAGTTGCCGATTGTTGCGTGGGATGAATCCATCCCTTTGCCTTCGCTCGCCTTCCCCACACACAGAGACGACCCGTTTGCCGGAAACGTGAACGGTGCGCGAGTGGGAGAAAATTGGACTTTTCCGCCACCGCGGCGGGATCATGTTCGAGCGGATGATGACGATGATGATGATGATGTTGTCGTCGGGGCCTTTTCGGGCCTGCTGCTGTGGAGCTGATGACGAGATGACAACGATACCATTACCGACGGTCCGTTTTTCGGTCGGTCGGGCGATCGGGATCCCACCAGCCACGGAAAGGGACAGAATCGCGGACCGACGCGGGTAACAGCGTGGAGCGTGCAAATAAAAACAAACAATTTATTCATGCGAACATTGCGCCGACAAACAGACTGCGGGCCAGGACGAGGTTCAAACCGTTGGATATGATTTTTCGCGATGCTTTATCGGTTGTCTTAGTGCGCTGCGAATAGACGCAAAAAGAAACCCGGAGACGTCGACTCGAAAGCACAGAGAGCACCGAAAAAATAACAGAGCGCAGACAACAAGCGAGCAGCGAAAGAAAGCACGCTGTTACACGGTCTTAGATGGAGGCATTATTAGCCCGGGTGTCTCGGTTTTCTTCGCCGAACTGTTTCCGTACTGCTTCGCCGGAAAGCAGCGACCCCACACGGGGAAGCGGAAAGAGCAAAGTGAACGGATAAAATCCTATGATTCAGTGAGTTTTTCATGTAAAATCATGTCGTTATGCTAGGTGGGTTTTTTTCTGCCGGCAGAACTCTTCCCGATCGCCTGAGAGTTCTCCCTACCTCTTCAACTAGATGTTTTCAAGCCACGGTTCGGTGTTCTTCCCTTAGCTGCTTGGGTTTCCTGGGACAAACATGTATGATGGTGAGATGCAAAAGCTAAAGTAATGTGCCATATTTTTTGTTCAAGCTCTTCCCAGACGACACGACCAGCACACGCTGCAATCGTGCAA
>KB673157.1:281834-295842 GCA_000349145.1 Anopheles dirus | reverse complement strand
GTACAAAAAAAACGCAATACATACAATGCGTGATGGGATTTTGGGATCAAGAACGAAACTTATGATGTCAAATTTATTTGTGCGTCATAGGGTCTTGTACGGCTTGTACGCTGCAGATTTATTGTTCCGTGCAAATGGTATGAAGCGATCCGAACGGAAAGGAAACCATTTATTAGCCACAAAATGGTCTAACAATACATGATTTTCTCATAGATGGCGCTGCACAACTTGGACAACACAACAACACAAGTTAAAGATTGGATGCACAAGTTGGATAAAACGAAGTTTGTAGTAAATAAAACCACCTCAAATGTATGTACCATATACTTCCACAGTAGCGATGCATCTTAAGTCAGACCTAACTAAACTATATTCTGAAAGAAATCCATATAAAGAACGCTAATAGACGTTTTACGTCAAATTTGCTGTGTCGTCAATTTGTAGTTCGCAAGGAAAATGACGTGTTTAAGACCCACATCGCACGCTATTCATCTCTACTGCGCGGTTAATCCAAAGTAGGTATCGTGTTACCATGACTTCCGTGCGCTCCCAAAACCGAGCGGCATCATGTATTAACCGATACTAAAATATCAATTTCATCGTTACGTGAAAAATGAAATCAAATCTTCGCATCAATTAGCGGTACTGTCGAGCGTACTCATAGCATCCGTAAAAAACACCGATTTCAATGTGGCGTAATGTGTACTGAAGCGTCCCAGACTTACCATGCAATCAATCAAACGGTGGAAAATCCCCACTTCTGCGCGAGTTCTGACCATGGAAAGATTTCGACAAGCAGACTGCTCTAAAAAACAACTCCACCTGGGTCGAAGTCACGGCAAAGCTGTCATTACAACCGGCCCATCCATTATACACTTTTGCGAACATAATTGTGAACCAAATCGGTTCACCTATAAGCGAGACATCTCAATCAATTACCACAACACTACTTCACGGGGCGAAGGGTGTTTGGGGACCATGTATCGACCTCAAGCCCGAGTCCACGACGTTAATTCTCGGGCAGCATACTCCAGATAAAGACTTCAAACACGTGTCTTCCAATAGACGATTGAGTCATAAGAAAAGAAAACTATAGTGCACCGGCGCTAGAAGCAAGAAGCGGTCTGAA
This sequence comes from Anopheles dirus, assembly GCA_000349145.1. Taxonomy (NCBI): domain Eukaryota; kingdom Metazoa; phylum Arthropoda; class Insecta; order Diptera; family Culicidae; genus Anopheles; species Anopheles dirus. Next base: position 294,713 of record KB673157.1, on the reverse strand, counting down.
TGTTTCTCCATCATCTATTTAATCAACCAAGCAGAACCACACCATCGGCTTGCAGTCACAGCGGGATGGAAAAATGTCAGCATCCACATCCAACTCGTCGGTCGCTCCCCGCAAGAATCGCACGGATGAAAGCACTTTCGATTGCATTAGGAGAGTCCAGTTGGAAAGAGTGAAGAGAACGACAGCATACCGTCCCTGGCAGTGCGAAGAACGTGATCCATATAGAGCGTGGCGATGGTGGTGATGGTCTTACGCTCAACTTCACTTTCCGTACTTTTAATCTCCATTTCTGGGCAGCTGCAGCGCATACAGTGTGTTATGATGTGAGATTGGCTGCGGTGGTAACGACCGGGTGTGTCTGTGTGCATTCATTTACATTCCAATCAAGTGAGAACTCTATCCAACGTACCGATGTAGACAGTTAGCGCTGTGGAAGGGATGCATAAAAAATGTAACCAACACACACCGGGAAAGAAAGCAAAATTGATCCCCTTACGTACTCGCACCAGAAACCCAGATACTCGCCGGAGCAGATCCAAAACCTGCTGATGTGTGGGCACAGGAGTGTGTTCGAGAAAAAGTCCCATCACCGTTGTCGAGTCCGGGCTTCAGCGTATCTTCTTTTCATGCTTTTTGCATGCAGACAAGCCCGGTACGGGTCCGAGTGGTTACACTACCGGATGAAGATTGTGGTCGATTTTTATCTCCGACAAGTGTCTGTACACCTTCGAAAAACCCATGCCAGTTCTGCTTTTTTGTATTCCGCACACACTACACCACGCCAGAGAACAACAAGATGTTACAGCTCCACACACGAAGCGAATCAGCGATAACAACTAGCTGATAAAAACCGCTCCACCATCGAACCAATTGATACTCCTGAATGGCTGAGCTGCGCCGCTACTACACCTCCAGAGGTACTGAGAACTCTCGCGTCTATACCACCCGGGTGGTGCGTTACCGGCGTTTCTTTGTACCGTTTGAAAACGGAACAGCAACGCTCATGGACGTCGGTAATAGAACGTAACCTTCCCTCGGGAACGTAGCGCCAACGGAGAAAAGATACGGAACCAGTTCCGCTAATACATACACTCTAATAAGCGTATCCACCTCGTCGAGAAGCTCATTGGTATATAAGCCGCCTGTAAAGGGGAGCAAGTTTGGGATTATTTTTTCCTCTCGAGCTTCTGACCGAAAACTCCAGACCTTCCCAGAAGCGAAACAGAGCTGAAATGAAGCTAAATTTAATTACACTCGAATGCGGTGGCAATCACAATCGAACAGCCGTGACCACAACGTCACACGAGTCAGTAAAAGTTAGCGCACGGAGAATTTGGTGGCGCTTTGGTCCTCCAGATACTAATGACTAAGACCAAGACCTGCGGGGGGAGGAGATACGTGCGTAACGCGGGTGTATAGGCAAACCCAGCCCAGGGATCAACGCAACACACACCATCGTGTTGTTAGTAAGGTCGGGGAGAGTGAACCAAAAAAAAAACAAACAAACAAACAGATGGTCTCTTGTCGATTGCGATTTCTACGGCACATGGCAAGAAATTAACTCCATCGAGTACACAAATGCAGGTGTCGGCTCCCCCCAGTGTCAGTGGGAGGTAAAAGTTTGTTATGCTGCCACCCCTCACACCCGGTGGGTGTCTTGACAGCCATTACATGCGCAATAACGCGCCAGAGGTGTCGATAAGACTTATTACCCACTCGCTTGTTCGTTGTTTGTGTTTCATATGGGCCGCTCGTCTGGTCTGCTCTGGTCCGGGCGACTCTCCTCCCGTTTCGGGTGTTTGATAATCTGCCTTCGAGCCAAAAGCCCAGCACGGGCGTTTCGCGCTTTGGGATCGATGGAGCACTTCAACAACACTTCAACAACACGTTGCTGACTAATCCAGCTAAAAGGATGGGGTGTATGTATGCGAATTTTGTACTGCGTTCAGGAACGAGTTTTAGGAACTGCGGCAGAGACTGAAAACGAAAAAAAAACCGCACACAAATCATCATCCAGCCGTGGCATTGACTTCTGGTATCATGTTCCGTCGCGCACTACTGCACGACACGCATTCCGCAGCGGGTCGAAAACTTACAACTGTCCGAACCCGTCGGTCGGCGGACACGCTAGTGTCGAATGAAGCCCACCACCGCTGCGATGCAGGTGGCGTGCAGTGCAACTTCGCTGCTCTCTGCGGCCAGCTCCTTCTTATCGGGTTGGAATGTTGTATATCACGTTGCCGGCTAGTAGCCGGACCACCCTCCCAGCTCAAGCTCCCAGCAAAAAAAAAAGCTGTTGGACGATGAATCAGTGTGCGCAGGTGGAGGTGGTCCAGAAGTGCGCTGGCCACGGTGTTGGAAGACTGGGTGATAAGATAGCACCGTACAGCCCTCGTAGAAGTAGAGGGTTGAGTTTCGTTGCCCGTACCATTTGTTGTCCTCCGGCTAGCGTTTGGGCGTGTGTGAGTGTGTGCGTATGTTATGCTGCAATCTCATTTCGTACTTCCATTAATGAATGAGCAGAAATGGAACCACGTCGGCTATGGAGCTGGCGGCAAAGGCGAGCTACCATAGCGTTGTTTGCTTTCTAAGCCCTTTAAGCCTATGATCCAATTTTAATGAAATCTAACAGGCAAAAGCGATATTAAAGCCAACTTCACGGGTGCCGCACAGCCCAGGATAGGTTCAAGGACTCTATGGAAGTATATTAAAAGCAACAAGCAATTATGTTTTCTTTAGGACATTCATGTATCCTGCACCAAGCTGACTCAGACACTTTTTCAAACAACATCTACTATGCTCGGACCTACTCGTGAACCTTCATTAGCTCAAACGCCTGAGCTAAGAGCCACATACACACAGACAGCTATTGTAGCCACCTTGTCAATATGGTGCCGCTGCCCGGTGCGAATGATAATAAATAATTCCCGACCAGCAGTACAGTATCGGATGGCATATCAGTGACGATAACGACGAGCACGCACTTCAAAGCCTCACCAACGGCGATCGCAGGAAGCGATGTTCTTGACGATACGAGCCCGATTCATTGAAATGTGACACCAGAAATCACTTGACCGGGGCGTGACCGAGACGCGGATCAGTGCCAGGCGCAAGGCTGGATCCAATAATGCTCGGTTAGCTATATTTCCCACCCGTTCGTTAGACCAATTGTACCAATTACGACTGTTGACGGTGTTGCAATACGAGAACCCTTAATAAACACGCTGACTTCACGATGACACAAATCAATGTAAGAGATCTGTTCCATATCTCCATCTGAGGTTCCGAAAGCGCTCAGAACTATCAGAAAATAAGCGAAATTTTACCATATCAGAATTGACCTTACAAATCGCAAAAATCATAAGCCAAAACATTCAATCTAATCCCGATGGTAGAGAAAATTAATTTCGAACAAATTTGCAACCGCTTTCGCAACCTCACCTGCAGGTGGCAGACTAAAATGCAGTTGCAGTCAGTAACAATCTGAAAAGTAATTTGCAAAACTTTACCCTACGCGCGCGGCTAGTGGTGCCGTGCTGCACGCTTTTGCAATTTGTAATAGAATCCGCACGTTTCTCGGAGGGGATTCGAATGTTTGTAAATGTTCATCTGGGCTTGATTTGACAACTAAATAGAAACCTTACTGGGGAAAAAGAAAAGCTTTTCTGCGCAGCACACGAAATGGAAAAACCTAGAGTCATTGCAAACGCAAATTCAAAGTAAATTAAAGTCACCAAAAGGCGAATCGAAACGGGCGGCACATAAAAAATACCTGTTTTTATCTGTTTTTTGTTCTTTTTTCCACTCGCGCATTACCTCTTTTCGCATACTGAAGCATACTGAGTACAGCAGCATACTGAGGCGAGTGGATTCAGCACAGGAGTGCTTTAGAAGATTAGCATTTGTGGATAGGTGTTTTGTGTGGGAGAGCCTTTTCGTTTTGTTTTTATCAATCTCTGTTTTGCATAACCGCAACGGGTGGATAAAATGAGAAAAAACGTATGGGGTTAAAAAAAACCAAATATAGGAATCGCTTTACAGCACATTTCTATGAAAAAAAACACGGATTAAAGGATGACAGAGAGTGTGGATTAAGGTTCTTCTACGAACGTGCATTAGTGGATTTAATGCACACTGGAATGTATAATGCATACGGATGCATATAGAAATTTAATGCATGAGAAATTTATTTTGCAGTATTTTTTCACTTCACTGGCCCGCTTGTAGTATATTTGTGCTAATGAATGCTTTGAAAAATATTCAAAATAAAATATAATACGACGTTTGTAGCAAGCGTTGATTCTTAAAATGTGTCCACAGAGCCGTAAAATTACTGTATAGTTAACTTGATAATTAACAATAATTAATAAGTACTCATAATCTATTCTGCACCTATGCATGTTTACTGCACATTATATCGCAATAGGATGGTGTTAACATAAGTTCAACGTGTCGGTAAACAAATTCAAACACGATCCCCGTGACACTTTACATAAGTGACCCAGTAACATGCCTGAAACGCACGCAATAATAACACATGCAATGAAGAGAATGAAGCGAGAAAAAACCCAATTCCACCGTTAATACCGCGCAAAATAGGAAAGCAGGAAATTGGATCAAATAGGATCGGGCACACCCTTAACACTAAGAGTAAAATGTTATTGTCAATTGACACTTTTGTTTTTTTTGTTTAACTTTTATTGCTTGAAAAAGGTTGTGATTCTATTTTTTTACAAAAATATAATATTTATCTAAGCGTATTATTGCTAAGATTTCTATTCTATTGTTTTCTAAATTTTTTAATTTAAATGTGACGTCAATCTGCAAAGCTTTAAGTTTTTTGTAGCTTTTGATCTTGTGATTTTTTTTGTTGTAAATTTTGACCTATTTGTGCGCTAACTATTCTAGTTTTATAATCCTGTTCGATTGTCATCTAATCGCTTCTCGTTTTCTAGCTCGTTTTCTAGCGTTTTCTATCTCCTTCATGCAAAAATGTGTTTTTACACAAAAAATCATAAAAACTTCAACAATTTCAAAAGGTGTTTTCAGATTTCTTTAAAACGATCTAATACGATTGTTCTCTAATTCATTCGTGAGTTTTAAAATAATGTCAATTTAGTTAGAAAGTACTGAAATGTTGTTTGTCTTAGACCACTTAGATCGATCGCAGTTACATGCAATTCAGACAGGCTTCCATTATTTAATTTTTTTAATTTAGAAAATCTGGAATGCCTTCCCATACAAGCAGATTTATGGTTACAAACTAAACATATTACAAAACTTGAATAGTAAGCACACAACGAGGCGAAAACTTCAACCCAATCGGTCAACAAATGCCAAAGAAAAAGCCTTCTAGGTGTCAATTGACACCACATTTGCACGTTACGAGTATAACGAGTGATCGATCCATTTAACCATTAGTGTTAGCATAAAACACTGCAGCACGAAAGGCACCAAGCAAACATACACAAGAACACACCGGAAAAAATGGAAAGCAAGCACAATTGATGCACGAAGAACAGAAGAGGAAAAAAACGGCCCCAAAAAAAAAACTTACCGGATCCGCAGCCGGATTAAGATCAAACAAGCGGCCACGCGAGCTCTTTAGCTATCCCACGCATCGGTAATGGATTTTCGTGCACAATCCATTGCGAAGGCAGGAAGAGCATGTAACGCCACGAGCAGCACGAGCAGCAAAAACAAACAAATAAATGGGGGAGGGCGCAGAAAACTGAAATCGTAATCAAAGGCACACACACACACAAACCGCCGGCGCCATAAGCCGCCGGCAATGCTAAAGGGCGCAATGCCAAACCGCACTCCGGCGCAAATGTAACGAGACCGAACACCGCCGTTGCACTTACGCAACGCACGAAACCTTAAATTCCGGTTTGTTGTGCACCGCGAAAAAAACAGCCCCACCCTCCCACCCACATCTCACCCCGTGAAATGATTCATTGAACTCGCGCCTTTCTTTTCGCACTTTTTTTTTTTCTTGTTGCTGCTCCTACAGGGTCCTCCAAGCCGACGACGGGGGCAACGGGGGGAGAAAAAAAACCGGCATACCCCAGGTCGTCGTTTCACTTTCGCTTTTTGGCGTGGCACGCCGGTACAGGGTGACAGCGATCGAAAGTTGGTACGAGGTGGAGAACCAAAGGCAAGAAAGAAAAAAAAAACCAGAGCGTGTTATAATTCCGCTGCAGTTGGGGCCGCCGGCGGTGGAGCTAGTGTCCCGTTCGTGGGGATGGTGGGCAGAAATTGATCTCCCCCGGAATACGCCCACACGCAACGGAGGAAAGTTCCGCCCGAAGGCACACACACGCGCGCGGGTTTCTATCCCGGTGGGAGGTAAATCTGCAACAATGCTGCTAAACCCGGACGAAGCCATAGGAACAACATTTGCACGCGGCATTAATCCAGCACCCGGCTGTGCTAGTTGTGTTGAGCACTTCGGCTGGATAAAGCGACACAGGTTGGACCTACCAACCCAGCTACATACAGCGTGCAACATATGCGAACCGATAAATATCTCTGGAAGGGGATATCCAATTCTACTCCAGCCTAAGCAATGTGCTTTTCGGGCAAAAATCGCACAACGCTCGAGCCTCCCAGTTTGATGGAAAATAATCGCACAACCGAACTGCTGCTCGGTCAGATGGAAAAGGCCAACGGGTTTGAAGCGTTTTCGGTTGAGAAGGTACGCCGCCGGCTCCACCGAAGAAAAACTGGACACAAAACGGAAGCACGATTGCATCACCACACATGCTCTTGTTTTGCGCGTCTTCACAACATTTCAACAACGGTGCTCTTGTCGTGTCACGGTCAGGCCTCGCCGAAGGTCTTCCTAATCTCCGGTCCGGTTGTTTCGAGCGCTTATTTTACACCCGTCTTTTCGACCGACCACGCACAGCCGTTCATTCACCCGCGAAATGAACACAGACGGTGGAATTCTTCTGCGATGCGATTATACTGCCGGTCGGATGTAACATAAAAAATATATATGCACCATTTTGAAACGTGTGTGACACCGAGATATGTCATCGAGAAGTTTATGGGAAGGAGCGAGTAGGCAGCTATCAGTCAGCCACCTGTCGACAATGGTTTTCGGGAAATGTGTAAAAAGATCGGTGTTGAAAGGGAGAACATAAGACGCAAAGTTTGTCGATTAGTTTTGTTTAGTTAAAATGTTTTATATCACACCCCAACACGACATTATTCATTATGAAAATGTAGAAAAAGATAAATAACGTGGAAAGAAACTGTTAAAGTAACAAAAATAATGTATATAAAATATAAACAATTGAAAAAAATGTAAATAAAACGATCAAAATATTGCAAAGATAAAAAAGGATACGTTAAAATCTAAGCAGTATAAAAAACACAATAAAACAGAAAGATAAAAAATAATACAGAACAGAAAAAATGAAAAAAAGTTTATCAAGTTTTCAAAAAGATGAAAAGCACACAGATAGATCCACTATCAAGTGAAAAATGGAACAGAAAATAAGCAAAAATCATTGTAGATTGTGTAGATTGTAGAAATAAACAACGCATCGAGGAACAAAATCGAACAAAAATAAGCGCCTCCAATATTTAGTGCCAAGGTCACGGCCACTCGAACGGCCACTGCTGCAGAGCGTTTATAAATAAACAAACACGGATAATACGTACGTACCGAAACGATAAAACCCGGCAGATAAAGCGTGGAATGAGAGATGGGTACACTGACAGACCAAACATGACACCCGTCGGTGCACTCGAGAAAGTCGCCGCAGCCGGCGAGCGCAACACTTACCGAAACACGTGCGCATAAACATTACCACTCGAGAGCCAAACAAAACCCTCACCTAACCACCAAACGGTTTCGGCGGTTTGCCGACTGGATGGTGGTTAGTAGACTGCGAGGAAAAGAGTGGTACAGAAAAAGAAACAATTATAATGCGCGCCAGGGATGGCAAACTTTTCGGGATAAAAGTCGTAGGATTTTGTTGCGAATTAAAACTGCGATTTTTTCTGCGTTTACGTTTGTGGTAAGAACAGGCAAATCTGTGCTCTCCATTAGTGTGCTGAACGGGAATGAGTTTGACACCCCTGGGATAAACACTTGTGGTGCTATTTCCTACCATCTCGTGATGATTCTTCGCACCTCAGCACAATGCTCACCGAAGAGCTTAAATGGTCGCTTCGTTCCACGGCACAAAGATAAACCTTGGAGTCTGTCGGCAAACGCATGGGAGGGCTATTTTTCCTCGGCAGAATATGCGTTGATTTATTTCGCACCAAAACAAGGAAGACACGTTCGTACGTCGTTCGCCGGATCGTTTGATTCTTAGAGATCGACCGACTAACCTCGATACGGACGGACTTCTACACCAGAAACCCACATTGGCGTGCTGCATCTGTACGGAATTCTTTTTTTAAACATCGCTACAGCCGCGCGAAAGTAGGGGCGCGATGATGCTTGGCATGATAAACGATATTCAAATCGTTTTATTTTCGACATTATTACAGCATCTTCAACACAAGCGATGCGCGTTGAGTGTTTCGGGAAGGGTCCATTAAAAATGACGCCTGTAATTAGCAACCGATAATGAAACTTGATTAAGAATCTTTTCAGTGTTAAACCGTGCAAATTTCCTATCCAAACAATTATGCGTCTTTTCGTACTATTGTACAAACATTCATAAGGAATCAGTAGTACTACACAAGAAGCTACAAATCATCGAGGTAAACATACACTAATGTGTGTGCTTATCGAATAAAACAGATGACAATCGTAAGTTACAATGGAAAAGTTAACTGGTTAGGTAACTGAATCTTGTCCATTTCAAAATTAACACCATCAATAGAAAACCCACTCTCACCCATCCGGGATGGTCGGACTGTCTGATTGATTTGTAGTGCTGAACTTTTTTATCACTTAACCGTGTCACAATTCGCATGTCCACCGCGTACGTCAGTGCATCCTGTAGCTGCATATGGTACAGCACGCGAACACACAGTGCCCGGAGTCGCCCGGCTAATTTTCACATCCCGCTAATGAGGTTAGGTAAACAACGGAGCGTTATTTAGCACATCGGCCTGATCGTAGCGAATGGGGAGAGCTCGGCGAGCGAAAGCTGAATACCTTTTGTGCTTGTTTGCTATCTAATGATTGTGGCGTAGAACATGGACAAAGCGAAGACAATTATTATAGGTACACATAAAACCATGAACATATATTAAGAATTGAAAAGTAAATAGTTGTACTATTTTAAGTGTTGCTTATTTTTTTAATTTTTCATGGCTTTTAATATCTAATTTTATATGCTGTTATTTGGTTTTATATGATATTCATTTGATTTTGTTTGGTGTTAAAAATGAACTTTAATTTTCGATTAAATATATTAAAATACTACATTACTACCAAAATTGCTGCTTTGACACGTCTGTCTCATTTGTTTAGTAACGTTTTGTTACTATTTTTTTATTCGAATGTATAAATATCTCCACTTTAAACCAGATCCGACAACAAAATGCGGTTTGTACGGCGTTTCATGCTTTATTTCATTCGACATCAGTAAACGCGTTTGGCAAGCGTCCTGATTCGCTAAAAATTGATCGAATAAATAAATCCAAATTGGCCTGCTGTGGCGCGCATCGCACACCGCCCGGGGCCGGGTCTCTCTAATCAGTTTCTGATTTCTGTCTAGACATTCCTCCGATCTGGGAGAATTGCGAAACCCCGTGAATCCTCAATTCGGGTCATGTTCGATTATACGAGCATCCCGGGCGGAGATTTGCCTTAACGTGCAATAAATCTGTCACCGGCCAATTAATGCCACTTGCTGCCTGTTGGCACCGAGCTTCGCCAACAGTATAACTGAGCTGATTGATTTTGACATGCTCGCATAGATGAACTGGTAGCTCGTCATGAAGAGAGAGATAAAGAGAGTATCAAACTAAACACACACACTCAGGAAGAAAGAAAAAAAAAGTCCTAAAACAAACTATTCCAAACATACCGAACACATTTTTTGCCGTCTGCTTTTGGCACAGTTTTGGCACACGGTGGCAGAGACAAGGGCAATTTGTTGTTTCGATCGTGCTGGCGCAGCACAGCACAGAATGGCCTGTCGGCCAGCAGCAGAGGTCAGATTTAATTGGAGCGAAACCGAGATTTAGTCACCCCACCCGACACGTCCGAATGACGGAATTCGGAAATCGATGGGAAAGCAAAGAGAGGTTTTTTTGTATGATGGAGAGAAGGAGCGAAACGGAGAGTGCGTATGTTTAGCACGAAGGGCACATAACACGCCCCGCGTGCCCGACATGACGGACGCATATGGTCGGGACGAAATCTGTAATACAGCAGCGCGATACAGTGCCAAAATTCCTTCCCGCATGGACTTCCTACAACGAGTGCCACAAATATAGCAACGCGAGCGTTTTCGTTGTCCAAGGAATGTCCGGAGTGGAGCGGCAGAAAAATGTCAATAAAACAGACAACTGACGCGACATGTATGGAGAGTGATTTTTTAAATACCGCGATACACATGCGCCACCGCGTGTGCCGGAAAGGGAGTCCGGTCCGGGCGAAACCGGTGTGACATTAATTGTGCGCCAAACACCTTCAGGCAACGAATAATGCCACTACGCGTGAGCGATACAACTCCCGGAGATAGGAGATAGTGTACTACCATTAACTACCTTCAATTGCTCGAGGCGGATATGTACTTAAGATGGTAAATACGTGCAAATGAAGTCATTAAATCTATTTTTGTAAAAAAACAACAGTTTTTCAATGTCCCTTTTTTTTCTTCGTCCCTTTTAGTTGCATAAGTCCCCAGATAAGTCTGGTATAACATTTCCAAGAAAACACCCCCTCGCAACACCGTTCGTCCCAGCAAACGTTTAACATTAACGTCAACGATAGGAAATGTAATTTGCCTTCTTTTTTTACGGAAAGCGAGCGAATGTATCCTGCAGCACCTTCGGCAAGCGCTCCGGAGCATTACCGGGCAAACCGGGACAGAAATCAATCATATCACCAATCAGACGTTCCGATTCGTGGCACCAGAGATAATCAAGCCGCCCGTGTAAGCACTCCCGCTGCTGATGATCTTTTGACGGTGATGAGATGTTGCTCTGCTGGATCTTCCCGGAACCGGCGTGTACTATATCGAACCGGCAGATTGATCCTATCATCGAGTGTGTCATCGATGTGGCAAGCTGTGGCCTGAAACCACACGTGACGATGCATGAAGTTCATGGTGGGAATGATATTTTCCCAGAACTGCCGGGTTGATGCGAAACATGCCATTTCGGTAGACAAACAAGCGAGCGGGTAAATATCGTTTTTTACAAAGGAAAAGTTTACAGATCGCATGCTAGCGATAAGCATTCCAATCGAGCTCTAAGCGGAAGAGAAATTAAGATGCTCTAAATTTAATTAAAACAAAAAAATCGCCCCATAGATGAGTTTTCACATTAGTATGAAAACATTTACTACATACATACACATACATGCATGAAATGAAAGGTTCTTATGTGCATGGCGTATCACATATTGACCTTTTAACAGCCATATTGTGAGTAGGTCACATAGCGTAAGCGATAAGCGTACAGCGTAACGCACGACGAACGTGGGTTCAAATCTCGACTGGGACACTTTCGCGAGAGATCGAAAAAAATAAATGTTATAATTTAAATATCATTTTAGGCTCGTAAGAGAAAATATAAGATATACATATGAAGAAAAAAACTAAATAAAATTAAAATTATCCAAAATTCAGATTATTTTTTATTTTTGTAATAACCTTAAAAATACAATATTTTTGGCAAGTGCTTTAGTTTCTAGCTTTCAGTAGTGTTTTAATCTTTTTTGTACCAGAAATGCTGCTAATTGTTGTGTTGTGATTGTCTTGTAAAGGTGCTTACAACTTGATAAAAACACGTTTTTATATCATTATTGCCAATTATTCGCCAATTATTATCAAATTTGACATGTTATTACATTTTTGTATCACATATTATACTAGCATGAAAATACTCGGCGTTCGGTCAAGTTGAAATGATATTTACACGTTGGATGATGCTTTCTGTACATATAATTTCAAAAAAATAGAATCTTCACTCAAATAGAATCGCCCTTACCTTGCGGCTCATCCTGAATTGATTAGCATGAAACACTCCGTTTCTTCGCCTCCAAAATAGAATAGAATTCTTCCCAATAACGAAATACAAACAGTTAAACATTTCGGAACGCGGGATACGCCCATCGTATAGCTGTATAATTGGAATAAACAGCGCAACAATCCCACTGAGCCCAAGCTTTTATGCTTCTTTCGTACCTGCAACGTACGAGAAAATCGATTATGATTCGTCGATCGGATCTCGATGGTTTCGCTCGATCGGTTTAAAGCCGCGATGATTGAACTTTAAACAACCACTCAAGGCACCCTGAAAGACCCTTCTCAACCTGGCTGACCAGAGACGGGATCCGACCGGCGCTGGGAACCACTGGGAAATTACTAATTACACGATTCCCCATACACACACACACACACACACACACACTCCGAAGCTATGTTACTCAAACATTGCACCCTTCATACACTACACACGCAACATGTGCACAGTTTTCCCACGATGTCTTCTTCACCGCATCAAAAACGGCATCCACAGACGAAGATAAAAGTGTAGCCATCGGGGCAGTAAAGGAGGGGAGGAGGGGGCGGTCTGGGAAGGGCGTGAAAGGGTTCCACCGATGCAACCATTTTCTCCGTGGGAGGTTCAAATCTCGCCACCATTACGTCCGGTCGTCCGCACACTCTGCGAGCGGTTCGGACCGTGGCCGTGGGTTACATGCTGAAATATGTAACGCACACACACACACAC
>KB673157.1:229751-281675 GCA_000349145.1 Anopheles dirus | reverse complement strand
TTTTTTATTCTTCGTTTGTTAAATAAATTATCACCCTACCAGCCGAAGAGAAAGGGAAAGTTTTCATAACTCGTTACGTCGCCCGGTGTGGGGTGGGGCGGGGGTGTAGGGAAAAACAAAACGAATCGCGCGGAAAAATGGGTGAAATGGAGCAGAAAAAACACGTTCGATCGAACGGAATCCCCTCGCCCGGTGTCGCGCACGTACTTGCTTTTGCTGTTTTTTGTTCCACCATGTACAATCTGGTTTCAATTTCAAAATAAACCTTCGTGCCGCTAAGAAAAGCGTTGCTGGCAAGTTTGAATCTTTCGATGTTATCCATTCCGATGAACCGTCAGTGTAGATTCATTCGAATCACGATTCGAATCTTTAAAATATTCAAAACTCTTTAAACATTCATAACTTTTTGATGATTCATAAAATTGGGCAATTTCTAGACTTACCGATGAACCAATTAACAACTTTTCACTGATTTTAAAAACGGATTTTAAGTTTTCAACTCAATTTAAGTCAACTCATGAAAACTTGATTCAAATCTATTTTTAATTCATAAATCATGAAGGAAATAGTAGTATTCGTCATTATTATTATACGTTTAATGCACGAATATTTAAAGATATAATTATATTGGAAGAGTTACACCTCTTTATAGTTATGTAAATCTCAAAGTATTCATGAATCTTCAAACTTTAAATTCCGATTATGGAAGCTTCATTAAGTTTTTATGACTTTACATCATATTCAAATAAGATTAGTTTACAAATGTATAAGAATACATTGTTGCATATCTTTTCCGATCCGTTCTACGCTCGGCGCTGTTCCTTCCGCAGTTGAGATTTGAACCCACGCTTGCGATGTGCGAAGCGGCGCGCTTACCGATTGCGCTTTAACGCTTACCGACGACACGGGCGTTAAAAGTTGATCATATGATACGGCATGCAAGTAAGCATATTTCATATTATGCATTCACTACACATTACATTATGTACACTAATGTCAAGTTTTATAATAGAAAATTAGTACACGAGATCCAAATTTTTTAAATTCGAGTTGAGTTGTATGATCGTCGCCAAAAAAAAACAAAAATGAAACAAAAATCATTAAACAAGCTCGTAACTTCTTCATCCACGATGGCATTCGCCTGTCAGGTTTGTAACCGTCCCAAACTCGCCACTCATCCTCCCCCGCAGTTGTACACAATACTGCCCCCACCCACCCAGCCCCATTTTAATTCGGATTTATCTTCAACACGTGTCACAACATCAACAGCATCGCTTGTTTCACTCACCTTTCGCTCGCCAGCACGGCTAGCGGGAAGCGGCGGTCGGTTTAGACGACAAACGATCGAAATTTGTGCAACACAGCCCGATCTCCATCCCCGCATCCACCAAACCAACCCAACCAACGATCACGTCCGGTCTCAATTTTTTCGCTCGCTGACGCTGACGCTTCCGTCGCTATTGCACCATATACACACACGCAAGGTCAAGTGCTCTCACGATCGACACCGAATGGGAGGATGGGGCTCGACGATGCGCTTCCGATGCCAAAACCAGCGAACCCCTCTGAACCGAATCGCACCACACGCCACAAATTCATTAAGCCGGCACCGCCGGGGTACCGCTCGAATGACACAGAAAATAAAACGTAGAAGCAAACAGAGAGAAGAAAAAAAAAAAAACAAAAACGAAGCACAACTCACGCTCACTGCCGTGTGTTGGTGGTCACGGATTTAGAATCGCCGAGCGCAAAACAATCATCAACACAAACGCACACAAACACATACAAACACACAGACGCGCCCTCGCGCGATGCATTCGAGGAGGAGGATTTTCGTGGAGATGTCACGATGTCACGAAAGATCAGCCGCTGCCGCTGCAGCAGAGCAGCAATCGCCACCAGCGCGCACGTGAAAGCCTCGAACGATGGGAAGGGGACGTTTTGCGGGTTTCAAACCCGACTGTTTCGGTTCCGAACGCGTATCGAATTTGAATCACACACTTGGAAATTTTTGAAAAATATTTGACTAAGGCAAATATTTTTTAAATATTTTTCAACGAACTATGCACGATTTTTTCGCACACGGAGGCGCTTGAACATATTCCTTCCAGTTTTGAACAAAGTTTTCAAGTTATGAAAACAATATTTCTCGACACTAACTTAATTTTTTCAACATGTTGTTACTATAAAACATCTATAAATCACTACTTTCGTCATCCGCACCTAAAAACACAATCTTACACTGGGGAAAACTGATGCACACAAACTGCATCCAACCGCGTTCGCGTACGAAATCTCGGTTCTGTTGTTGCTGCTGCTGCTTCTGTTACTCTGCTTGCGCTTAAACTTTCCAACACAACGCGCGCCGGCACGTGCACATGCGAACGCGCTGAATTCTCATTCACAACTAACCGACACTCCCGGCACTAAACAACATCGACTGCCAATCGACGGTGCGGGAAGAGGGGGTGGGTGTGGGGTTGAATACGGAGAGAGAGAGAAAGAGAGAGAGATGGTGGCAATGATACCCCAATCATGCACCGACAATAAGCGTTTCACACAACGTCGGAAACGGTGGAAAAACGGTGGAAAACTGACAGCATCTCGGAGAGAGAGAGAGAGAGAGGCGATGTTTTCGATGCGATGTTTTCTTACCTCCGCTCACCGGTGATCGAAAAACACACCGCGGTGGAGCTCTCGCTTTTGTTCAGTGGTAGAGAGAGAGAGAGAGAGAGAGAGAGAGAGAGAGAGAGAGGGAGAAGCGAAGCAAAAAACCCTCTCTCAGTGGGTCGTATTTATGTCGCACGCATTTTCCCCGCATAAAGCGGTGATTTTCTCATTTGCTCTGCTGTTAGAAGCATACCCCCGCGTGGATGTCCTCTCAGAGAATGCGATTGAACATAGTTTGAACCGCACAGACTCCTCGCGAAGACGCGCCAAGTGGAATCAAAACAAAGTTAAAACAACTCACACACACACACCGACGGCTGGTCTGATTTTCTTTCCACCCGCCTCAATCCCCCCCTCTCTCTCTCCTTCAACCACCCCAGCTACTTTCTAATGGTTGTTTGTCGCGACTCGTTCATCTCTCGTTCCCGTGCGGCGGCCCATGTGCGTACAACTTCCATCAATGAATGCAAGTACGCAGCCGACGACGCCGGTGCGCGACATTCCGGTGTAGTGGTGCCGCGTGTAATCTATGCGTGTTACTTCGCCGCTTGTGCGGCGGCACCAGAAGCGGCTTTTGCTCGCTTTCGTTTCTTCTTTACGTTTCCCCACAAACGCATTCCTGCACCCATCCCCAGACTGGACTGGGGGACGACGCCGGCGTTTAATATCTCACCGCACGCAATGCGCATTCGGGAGACGACGACGGCACACGCACGCACGCACGCATGCGATTATGATTCAAACAGTTCGCCCACCATAGGCGAACAGCTGATATGATTCCCACGAAACGAGTGGGGCTTTGGTATGCAAGTAGGAATTATGTACGATTTTTCATTTTCGAAGCACACACACCACATTAGGGTAGCTATTACTACGGTCGTGCTTGGATTATTGAGCATTACTCACTTTAACCCTTTCTCTGTCTCACTGGTTTCGGGAAAATGGGATAAAACGATCTTAATCTTTTTTATTCCAGTTTTGGTATCATTAGGCAGATTTAAAACATGAAAATAACTTATTGAAAACATTCTAAAACTCTATTATAATATTATGGCACTTTTATAGCAATAACGCATAGAAGCCATCTGTGTCTCTTGGTATTTTAGATCAAGAAAATAATTTTGTTTTTGTACACTTATAATTTTATATCTCTGCATTGTGTTAGTTTATATATTTTGTCGTTCAATCATACGTACAATCATAGTTTATTTACAAACACGTTCCGATATTTAAGTTACGTTTGAACACTTGAAGAGAGTTTGGTTTTGTTTGTTAAGCTTTTTTATATGCCACTTACGCGAAACAAATGTTACTGTATTTTACCATGTTTTTTAACAGTTTGATTCATATAAAAATTATATCTCGTGATTAAAACAAAACATCACCCATAGTGCAAAGTTATTAGTTTCATAATTAATTTTTTAGTCAGTCCATTCAATGTAGTTACTGAATGCTAACATGAATAATACTCCTGCAAACTGTAAAATAGTTGACTATAAAATGATTACCGCATGAGAAGAAAGTTTGTTTTTTTTTCTTGCAGTAATGCAGTATTTTCCATGGAGAAGATTTGATTCTAAACATCTTTTATAATAATTTTTCATCGAAAATTTGTTGCATGTAAATCATATGAACCTAAATTAATGGGAAGTATTTTTATCATTTGAACTCCGAGTTGAATCTAGGTATCTTAATCCAGGACCCTTAGTCAGGTCTCGTTACTTATTATTTATGCTGTTCATTAGTGACAACCAGGTTTTGTTAATTCTATATGAATACTAAAATAGTGTCTATTTCTTACTTTTTAATCTCAAATGCGAATAAAAACTAAAGTAATAATTTACAGCAAAAATTAAATTTTATCTAAGCTTTATATGACTGATCATCTGATAGATCTTCAATTACTCCTCGGGCTAATGCTCGGGTAGTGCAATTCCAAATAATACATAAATATCTTCCTATCGAACTATTCGCCACTTCAAAGCTCGTGCGTACATGCGTGCGTACAATTCCATACCATTTCCGAAGCCACAAATAATTAATAGGTCAATCGGCACCAACTCTAACCCCAACCGGAATGACCTCGAAATTCTTAACGATGCAATCAAGACGGACAGACGGGTGGCAGAAAACGGTACAATTGCGTAATGAGCGCAAATAATCCACGAAAATCGCTTTCCGCAACAGGAGAGTAGAAAAAAAACTAACCCCACTAAACCCGCTTCCCAAACAATAAACAAAAACGATTAGCGAAGAAAGCAAACACCGTTTTAATTTAGCTTAGCATCGTTCAACGGCGCACATTTATAGTGTTCGGTTCGTTCTCCGACCCGTTCGCATTTGCGATGCGTTTGCTTCCACTCCGGCGTTATTTCCTCTTGGGGGTAATGAACAAACATTCCGCATGACCCGCAGGAAAGGCGTAAAAGCGACGGACTGGCGAGAGCAGCGGTTTTCCGTTAGCGCGGATGAATTCCCCGGGGAAGCACTCGCCCAAAAAATCCACAGCCTAATTTGGCAGCAGCGAAAGAGCATCGCCACCGTGGCGGCGCAGCAGGTGAACTACTTGCCTTTGCTTCATTAAGAAGCACTAAACGCGGGAGTGTGTTGATGGCCTGCCGCGAGATAACAAGCGTCCGAACAACGCGCCGTGTAACTACCGGTACGATCGGCTGGGATGTTTTTTTTTTTTCGTTGGGGGTTTGACGTTCGCTTTGCCTTTTCCGCGCGCAGAATCGACCCGAAAAGAAAAACGCACAAATTGGCTGGCCACCTGATACGCGCAGTGAGTTTTCTTCCACTTCTACGCAGCTGATCCACTTAAAAGCTGTGGCTTATTTTCTTTTTTTTCAGGGATTTTTCTTTATATCATATCGTTTTATCTTTTCGAATTTTGCTTAGTTTTAATTATAAAACAATTGCTATATTATTGTTTCATTAAATAATGATACATTTATTATACATTTATTTACTTATTTTTCATATTTTTATTTCTTTTAATCATTTTCCTTTTATTCTTTTATTTATGTATTTATTTATCTATTTCTTTGTTTCGTCATTTCTTGACATGTTTATTTTTTATTATTTTTTCATTTGTATGATAAACTATATGGTAATTATGATTACCACTCAAATGCATTACCAATATGCATTCAGGGCATCGTCATATTAAATGTTATAATTGAATTTATATGCTTTGAACCTCTCCCAGACGACATTCCAGAGACGAGAGGGCAATGGAATGCAATCATCACACGCTTAATGAACAACAGCACTTGCACATGAAAACTCCTAGATTGGGTTTTAATACGAAAGTATCGACATTAATTAAAACAAACGTGTTGCGATTTTAATTCGCACCCATCATCGGCGCAAACCCCCCGCCGAAACCTAACCGACGGTAGCGACGTGATTTTCAACCGGCAAACTGATTACTTTGCAAAAAGCCACCCCACATATCACTCAGCGTGCGAAGAAAGTGTAAGCGGAATCTATCACGTGGCCCGAGGAGACCACTCCGTGCTACGCCACGGTACTCGCTGCTCAAAGAACCATAACGGCACGAAAGAATCTTAACAAATCGCGAATGATTTGTTGCGATTCAGTTGCGGCAGCCGGCGCCGGTATGATCTATCCGCAGTGGATGGATATTACCAGGGTAAGACGCCGCCAGATGAAGAATTTAGGGTGCAAGAAAGTGGTGAACAAAGTAGTCAGTGGCCCCCGAGTGGCGCACGACAGACAGACGGACAGACGCGGGTTTCCGAACGTTCGCCGCGCGCGGGGCGAGAGCTTAATGAATGGAGTGAATTATGGCACCTCTATTACTTATGGCCGCGAGTGGTAGTAAAAAGGATGATGAGCCACCGGTCTGGTGCAAAATAACTAAACTTTCTATGCCATTGTTGAGCGCAATCGCACGAAACTGGAAGAAATTGTAGTCGAAAAAGAAAGAAATGTTATGTATTTCAAGGCAAGAATTTAATGCTTTCTATAATTACTTGCTAAAATTTCCAACCCGAATTATGGTTGGAAATTATAGCAAATAAATGCATTTATAATTAACACTTGTAGAATAAACACCAACAGACAGATTTATAACGTAGCACAAGAGCTAAAAGAACTAAAAGAACGTTCCTACAATTTGATAATTTGTTCAATGATATGTTCTTTAATATTGAGATCTGATTGAAACAGATCTATTCCTAAATGATCGAGAAAAAAAAGAGTTTAAAATTTTATGATAATTTATATTTTTAGCCAAAAACATTTTAACATAAATACACGATTTTTATTTTATTTAAAAAAATTGCTAAAAAGACGATCCGTTTAAAAAAATGATC
The DNA here is from genome assembly GCA_000349145.1 of Anopheles dirus. Taxonomy (NCBI): domain Eukaryota; kingdom Metazoa; phylum Arthropoda; class Insecta; order Diptera; family Culicidae; genus Anopheles; species Anopheles dirus. The sequence continues at coordinate 274,662 of KB673157.1, read as the reverse complement.
AAAAATTTGCCTATGATAGTCATGATCATTTAAAACTGCATGTATTTCCAACGAATTTTAAAATGTTTATTTATTATGAGAAAGAGATTTTTCGTGAGTGGTGAAGTAGTTATGCAAGGAGCAAAGCTGTGATTGTAAAAATGTCCAAAAATCACATAAAAATGTATTTTTTTATTTACTACAACTTAGTTCAAAATTACTTTTATCTATCTCTTGAAGTATTCATCGTAAAAAATCAGATGGTCGTATAGTTATGGTAAGGACTGTAGTAATATAGTCAACATTGCATAAGCTTGACGAAAAAAAAAAACGCAAAATTCAATTTGCATGTGAGTCGAAAAGACAGACCGCGATAAATGAAACAAAAATACGAGCATGAATGGGAGAGAGAGCACGCCAAGATCAACACAGCTTCAACAAACACGCTGGATGATGGATGAGGTGAAATTCCCGAAAGAAAAAAATGCAGAAGAATAAAATGCCCATTTTGAACAGCCACGGAGAGAACGGAACGATCGGATCTCACGCGGCCCGACGGAAACCGTGATCACGTGGCTGCGATGGGAAGCAAAGAACGCTTTGGTACACCTGTGGAATGTACAGCTCCTCTTGGCTGACGCTTTGAAGCGTAACTTGCATTAAGAAAAATTGTATTAATTTTAAGAATGTTAAGCTTTGTGGATCCTGAGATATAAAAGAAATTAAAAGCATATCACACAACTAAACATGATAAAAATAAGTGATTTATGAAGAATGAACGAATAATGATCGGACGAAAACATCACTATAAGTTATGCTATAAATTATTGTGAACAGTTTTCCTTCGTTATGAAGCTAATTAAAAAAAATATTTCATACATAGCTGAACATAAAAATGGAAACCTACTGTACGCAATGGACCTGTCCAGCCAAAGAACGCTGTGTGTGTGTGTGTGTGTGTGTGTGTGTGTGTGTGTGTGTGTAGAGCCAAAAAGGGGGGTGGAAACAAAAAACTAGGACACGATCGCATCTCCGGAACGAAGAACTGCGATAAAACGAAGAAAACAAACCAAGACACACACAAACACACCGGCAAAAGGGTGGCAAAAACCGGACCAGCGGCGGAGCAATCCAGACGACGACGACGAAGAGATGGACGAGGAAAAAGGCTTGTGTTTGCCAAAGAGCAACGATCATGACGATGATGATGACGCTGCTGCCAAAGGGAGAGAGATAGGTCAACAAGTGTGATTCGGTGGCAGAAGGGATGAAGCGAGGGGGGGGGGGAGGAAAGGAAAGGTGGCAGCTAGTTTTGAATTTCGCCAACAAGCCAGTTCCGTTACGCTTTGGCGGTTTGTCTCGCCGGGGGTTTCCTCCGGTTTGTTTCTCGCTGTAATGGCTCGGCCAGAAAGCCCACCACCCCACAGCATGCAGCCACACACACTCACACACACACACAAGGTCATAAAATCGACCGGTTAGCTTGGAACCAGCACGAGGTGGTGCGGATGATCATAGATCGAGCAGAGGATCCACCGGCCCAGCCTGATGATGACACGCCTGTGAACTTCAAAAGGTGAAACGTGTTTCCTATGGCAGTTTTATGATCGCACTCGGTTGGGGGGGGGTGTGGAACCCACCCATGGGTTGCGAAAAAAGTCAAACAAATTTCGTACCATTCTCAATCCAAAACGTGGAAGCTGACGCACACGTTACACACACTGCCCCTTTTACAGTGGAGCTCATAAATGCATGCTTCTTGCAGCGGACTCGCTCTCTCCCTCTCTATCTCGCTCTCTGGTCAGTCTGGTTGCTCTTTGTGTTGGGTGGATTTGTACGTGAAACATGTTTTTTACCTATCTGTTGCTGCTGCTAAAACATGTTCCCTTTTGCAACGCCACCGTCTGACCGACCGCTCACACTCTGTCTGCTACAATGAAACACCTCTCGAATCCGGATCATTGTACGCATAACAGCATACGCGTAACATCATCATCATCGCCACTGGTCTCCAGCCATCGGACCACGCCGTAACTTCCAACCTCACTCCAGAGGGTGAGTGTGTGTGTTTTTTTTTTGGGATGTGTGAAGAATGCAGCGTAACGTCACCGAAGCGGGTCGTGAACCGGTGTAGTCAGTAGTACTGCAGATGATATATGTAATGCCTCTGGGTATTATTATGGTTATTCGATTGCTTCTGGAAGTACTGATGGAGTTTGTTCATCAATTAGATCGGAAGTTGCAAAATTGACAGGTTGACACCACATCTTACCGTTGGTGTTAAAGTCCATATGCAACTTTGAGCTTCGATAACTCTAAAACGAGCTAGAGATATGGAGAAACGATTTTCATGTAATGTCATATAGTATACTTTTTATTAAAATCCATATGTTTTTTTAAATGAAACTTATTGCTTCTAAAGTGCAAATTTGATGTGAATTTACGCTAGATTTTGTGTTGGGTTGGATTATATTTTTTCTCCTGGTTGTAGCTAATAAGGAGTATACGATCCATTTTATCGTTAATGTTCTGATATTCAAACGATACAGTCTTCAACGAAATTTGTCTAATCGAATCTAGACTGCAATTTTTGTTTGAGTTTCATATTATGGATTTGTTTGAATTTGAATGTCGCTCGAGATGGATAATCCATCTTTATCTCGGTCGAACTATTACCCTTACCTCATTAATATTTACGATAGTTGTGCTATGCCTTCAGTTTTCAATAAATTAAAAATAATTACAATTGATTTTACATATACCACAAATTCACAATAAAACCCCTTTTGAAATATGTAAAACACACATAATCATACTTGGCTGACTAAACATACGACAAGATGAAAATGAAAAAAAAAACAAAAAACAAAAGTCGAATCGATTTAAATTGTAATTATCTTCTAAAAGAGTAAATGATACAATTCAGTTCCTTTTAATGCTCTGTCTCTTTTGTTATAAGTTTGCGCTTGATCAAACTGATCTTAAATGAAGTAATTTTCCACTGACTATAGAAGTCGACCCTTTTCGGTGGCATACTTCTCTGCTAATGATGCAAATGCTTCTTTACGACTCTTTTTTATAGTATGTGGTTCTCTCGTTTTTTATTCTTTTAGGAGGTTATTATTTTTATCGATTATCTGATTGCTGATTCGTTAAGAATGGGATGGACAAAATAAACATGAAAATCGTTTCAATTATCGACTCAATTACCGCATAATCTTTTAAAAGGTTTGAAGAACGCATTACTATTTTAAAACATTTTTGTTTGTTAAATTGTATAAAAGGACATATTAATTAAGAAAGGTGTTGATAAGTTATATTAATGTGCTTTCAATAAACCTCTATTCGGATCTTTTGGATATACAGTAACAGATAAAGAACCTGTGTACTATTACTAGATAATCTCATTTTCATTTCAATTCAGCTGTTTCAACAATTATTTTTCATACATTATTGCTTCAAAAGGCATCGTTTTCCTTGCGACACATGATTTCTCCTTATCATTTTGATCGTCGCTGCATGTGTGCGACTGTCCCGGCGATCTCTCCATGGGAAGCCACATCCAAATCGATAAAAACCAGAACAGTGCAGGTGTAACTGGATACCGGGAAGCTACGATCGCGTCAGACCCGATTGAAAAAGGCCGATTGCTTGCTTTCGCTACCGTTAGCTCCGGCTTGGCTGGCTGATTCCAGTTCCCTCTTAGCACATGTTTGCGAAAAGTTGTCTCCCTTCCCGTTTGCTACCATTTTTTGTCGGGATAAACCGGACCGCAGTGGGTTCTTGCAATGCATTTTTGATAAAGGGGAATAAAGGGGGCTGGATCATTAACCCTACAGGGATCATGCTGTTTATATCCAAAACTCAATTCATTATATCATTTAAAACATTACAAATAAGTTAAAAATAATGCGCAATATTAAATATTAAATTAATTACACAGTTTGAATTTAAAACGTTTAAAACAGTTTTAAACGAAGTTTAAAACAAACACAAAACAGTGCGCAATACCTTGGAGAGCAGTAAATTATGTCAGAATGGTTGGGATGCTATGCTCATTCCCGAGAAAAATGGCTCTTTCGGGATAAAAACAAAATTAAACCTCCTACATGCGCTCCCCCAGGGATCGTGGCTCGTGACGCTCGTCAAGTTCGGTTGGAGTGTGGACGTTCAAACACAGACGCGCACCCTAAGCCACATTCCACCGCGACTGTAACGCGGTGTATAAATTCCCTCTTTCTGCTACCGGAGGGACACAGTCGGTGCAGCAGCAACGACCTGTCCAGTTCCAAGTGGGGGAAGGCAACAGTCCCTTCCGATCTGGAGCTCCTCGGTCGTGCATATGCCGTGCGGCGATGCGCTTTGCGAAGCATGAAACCGTCGCCCACCGTATTTTTTGTTTCCACCGAACGAAACGCATCTTCCCTACGGGGTTTTGCGCACGGGAACACCTGAAACCCACCGCCGGAACTCACCCTGATGCACATAACGAGGGGACTCGAGTGGACGCTACAACAATGGCCGACGTTTGAAACTGATGAGCAACGAAAATTAAGCTCGAAAATAACCATCATTCTAATTGCTTCCTACGGTCAAGGTACCTCTTGGGTGAATTTGTAGATGTTTTTTTTACAAAATAGTTGTGAAAAGAGTACAACGTCTTCTTTACTATTGTACTTTCCTGTCTATAAAAGTGCTCGTCGAATGCACAAACCGAAACAAATTTGATTAATTTTCTTCTCGTGATTGCTCTATTTTTTCCTGCTCTTCCACCTCAAAACACCTTCTTCGGAAAGGTACGATACGCAAATTCAGCCACCGTAAACACACTTGATCACGTGGCTGCACGTTCGGTTGGTGGGAGAAAAGGAAAGGAAACACTAAACCAGACGAGCAGCGCGCCGGGAAGGGAAGCGAGGCTTTCAAATTTAAATCAACGATCAGCGCGCGGCCGAAAAGCAACTAGAGTGCGGAGAAAGAAGAATCTAATGGAAGTTTGATGGGAAATTGATTGCTGCGAAAGTGGCGGAAATTATTTATTTAGAGCAGATTTATACACGGCTGTGGTATCGAGTTTGGATTGTTAAAAACATATTGAAAACAATTATTTTTAATAAAAAAAAAGTTCTATGAATAAAAATTAAAAGCCTTTTCCAAAATATAGCCTTAGTAAAAATACTGGATAGTCCCCTGAAGTTGACTACTTAAGCTTTGTCTACAAAACCAACTTAAAATCGTTTTTTGAATTGGAAGACAGATATGAAGAAAGTGTAGTTGGAAGACAGATATGAACACAAATTTCTTACGCTTGAATATGAGCCTGAGTTTGAGTACACTATTCCTTCTTTTTCTGTTATTTCATTTGTTGTTTCAAGTCATAATTAATTCACTATTATAATCTATTTATAACCTAAAATGGCTCATCAAAATATGCATCCACACTGTTTTGAATGATAAACGTAAAGCACAATAGATGGCTTCCCACCACCGAAAAATAGTCAATAGGTGACACGTCTTTCAACGTGTTATCGCTCAAACCCCCCTATCGTCTTCTCTATCGATGAAGCATTCCATTGTGTGATTCTTTTACGTAACAATAGCCACTACGTGATTCGTTAAACGTTGCGATTCGGAAACTACCCCATCAGATTCACAACGAAAATCAATTCGCCCTAACGCTCGGCAACGCCAACCAAAACATCCCCCCTCAAATCTCTCAAGCTCTAATCTGGAGCAACGCATATTTGGGTCACTCGGGGACGTGTGCGATCGTTTAGCACAGTTCCTACTGCACAATCATCCATTCGTAACCACGAGATCCCATGGAACCACCATCACCATCGTTATCGTCACGGTCCTAAAAAGCATCAGCTCCGAAAGGAAAACACCATCATTTTCCTCCCGCCGAGAACTTCTAAATACAGCTCATCGCGGTGTGGAAAAATGGCGTTTTTGTGCGCCTATCCACTTTCATTAGTTAGGTTAATAAACGCACATTTCACTCCGAAACGGCCCGGGGAATGTGTCTTGATTTTTGTTTTACAATTCATCAAACGCCTAGCGAAGATTTCAACAGTTCCTCCCCGAGCAGGGAGCGGCAGCTTTGACGAATTAATGTTTTCCCACAGCCACGGGCGCATGCGTCCCAAGCTTGGGCAGCGAAGAGGAAGCCCACAAGCATGACCTAGAGCAGCTTTTGTTTTCGGTCTTTCGGTGGCTTTCGGTCGTTTATTACGAGCGAATAAACATGACAAATAAATCCGTCCACTTTCCGGTGCCGGAGGAGAGCCTACAAAAACCAAAAGTTAATGAACGGGACATGATCGTTTTCGTGCGTCCAGCAATCCCGCTTCCCGGATAGTGCAAAAAGGGCACAGCCTACACTTGCCATCATAATACTATACATCTTTGCAAATCCCCTTTTGGCCGAGAAGCGCTCCGGGAGAAATGACAGGGATCATTAGCGCTGTATGCCCAGAATCTAAAATGAAAGCAACCAACTTTAGCCCATGTAACAACATTATTTTACATACCTTGTACGGGCCCCAAGCAAATCCCTTTGTTGGGCCATTCTTTGACTGCTGTTTTATCGGGTTGTTTTGATTTTTCCTCCTCTCTCACGCGTTCGTCCTCTTCGCAACGCCACACAACAAACGAAAACAAATGGATTGGGCCCGAACGGCTTGGGCTTATGTTGCTAACGGTACACACAGGTTTTAAAACAGAACTGTTTCACCTTTTCCCAAGACATGCGCGCCCTTCTTCTGCTGCTGCTTCCGCGCTGGGAGAGATCATCAATCTCGCTCGATAATTTAATTACACCGCCGCCAAATCCGCCATCACGCACACTGCCGCGCTCGTTCGTTACACTTTGGAGCACGAAAAATGAGGTTGAAATTTATTATCGCGCGATTTACTGTTACAGCAAACTATTTCCCTTTTGGAGGAAGAATACGAACCAACAACACCCAACACACCTCTCCGCGGCTGCGTCTTCACCTGTAATTTATTATTCACGCCTTTCAATCAACTCCAGCTCCACATTCCATTCGCACTGCGCTCGAAGGCAAACATCTCGACGGAGCTCGGAAATTCCACACCTTTTGCCTTCACGAGGATTTTCACGATACACTGGACGCCCGCCGGATAGGTTCACTTCACCTCTGTGCACCGTGCATCGGTTTCCTTGGTAACCACCGACACAGACACAAAGCCGAGTTGGTTGGGTGATCGGTCACTTTGCAAACCGCGGAACATTGGTAACTTTTCTTTTCATTTTTTCCCTGCGGTGGGTCCGTGGCGGCTTAAAGGGTTTTTACCCGCACACAATCACTTATACCCAGTATCGAGTATCGGCACAACTGGGCTTAAGCCATCGCCACCCCCCCGTGCCACCCAGGAATGCAACACGGTAACGGACCCACGGTAACAACAATAAATAAACAAGAAAACAAACGCACTCTGGAGGAAGGAAACACCGAAAACATTCCCTCACATACACACACCAGACGCAGCCGACAAATAAACAATGCCACGACAAATCTCGCACGCACAATGTTGGGGAATGTGTTTTTTTTTTCTTAAGTTAAACACAAAAAAGGATTAACAAAAACAAACGCGCAGCCGCAAGTGAATGATGGGAGATCGAAGCCGGATCTAGGTCCTTTATCCCGATCCTCCGGAGGTTCTTTTGGATTGTGCCAGTGGAATGTGTTGTTTCACGGCCCGCTTACCAAGCACGTTGTATTGTTTTCGAGGAACAATTTTTGCAGGAACAATTTAATGCTTTTAATACGAAAACACTTTTGGGGAGCGAACCAGTTTAAGCCACAAACGGTCGTCGTCATTCGGCGAACACTGCCCAGGTAGCCACACACGTCTCTAGACGTCAAAATTAGAGAAATCAAAAACTCATCGAGTATGACCGCGAGTAACGCTACCAGCTGTCCTGTCTACAGTGGTGTTTTGACGTTTGTTAGACGATTTCAGGGACATCTACCATTTTGATGCGCTAATACACCGTTTCTGTTTTTTTAGCATTCCTAATTAATCAATTGATGTGATTCAAGTACCGTAATAATGACAACAACTTTAAAAATATGTCTTAAAAATTCTTAACTACATTCTTGTCTGTTTTATTCTACGGAAATCAATGAAACTCGATTAACCGGAACTCAGCTGGTCCACGCACACTTGATAATCACCGCTCCACTGTATTTCCAATGCAATCAAGGTGAATCTAGCACACACCACCTGTCTCTATACACCTTGGCCGCTAGCTTTCTTGTGAAACGTCAAAATTTACTCGTGTTTTTTTGTCAAATATTCCGGAAAAATACAAAGTAAATTTTACTTAATTGTCCCGTGATTCTGTAATATCCAACACGCCGACGTAAATCTCGCACGAATACCACATTTCCGCCATCGTCCTCGGACGGCAGTCAGCCCCGTCCCCCTCGCTTCACCCGAAGCTTCTGTTTCACCTTGCCGCGGCCAACTTTTTCTCGCTGAAAACCTTCCCACACGGGACGGGCACTTGCCACGACGAACTAGCAGCAGCACCAGTCCACGAAGGGGAGCCAGAATGTCGGCCGCTGCGTGTACCGCCGTGCTGAAGCGGGAGTTCCCGTCGATCGACGGCGAGCTGCTCACGTACGTGGAAACCGTCCTGCAGAGCAGTGCGGACGAGTTCGAGAACGGCGAGGAGGTGTACGAAGCGGTCGGGGCCATCCTGCACGAAGTGTCGCAGGACAAATCCGAGGACGATGTGCGCGAAATTTGCGACAAATTCCTGCGGCTGCTGAAACCCTCGAACGGCAGTGCGTGTGTGAACGGCGATGGTGATGACGGGGGTGGTGGTGGTGGCGGACCGAGGCACAAGAAAATTCTGTCCGCCCCAATTAACCTCGGTGAGATGGCGGCCACGCAGGAGGTCGGCAACGATAGCATTCAGAGCATCTGGGTGGTGCAGCGGGACGACAGCCTCAAGGTGGACAGTAAAAAGCTCGAAAAGGCTGAAGCGAAACGCCAGCAGAAGCTCGAAAAGCGCCAGGAGGTGAAGGCGGCAGCCGCCGCAACGTCCGCGACTGCACCGGTCCTGCAGATGGCCACCGCGTCGCAGGTGATCAGCAAAAAGGACAACAAAATGGAATCGAAGGGCACGAACCGGTCTATGGATATCCGGATCGACAATTTCGACGTGTCGTTCGGTGATAAAACACTGCTGCAGAACGCGGACCTGCTGTTAGCCACCGGTCGGCGGTACGGGTTTGTCGGGCGGAACGGTCTCGGCAAGACGACCCTGCTGAAGATGATTTCCGGCAAGCAGCTACAGATACCGAGTCACATATCGGTGCTGCACGTCGAGCAGGAGGTCGTCGGGGACGATACGACCGCGCTGGACAGTGTGCTCGAGGTGGACACGGTCCGGACGGAGCTGCTCCAGCGGGAACGTGATCTGAACCAGCTCGTCGCAGCCGGCTCGGCCGACGCCAACCTCGGCAACGAGCTAACCGAGGTGTACAACCAGCTGCAGACTATCGAAGCCGACAAAGCGCCCGCCCGTGCCTCCATCATCCTGAACGGGTTAGGCTTCACGAAGGAGATGCAGGCGCGCGCGACGCGCACCTTCTCCGGCGGGTGGCGCATGCGTCTCGCCCTCGCCCGGGCCCTCTTCTCCAAACCGGACCTGCTACTGCTCGACGAACCGACGAACATGTTGGACATCAAGGCCATCATCTGGCTCGAGAACTATCTGCAGAACTGGCCGACGACGCTGCTGGTCGTGTCGCACGACCGTAACTTCCTCGACACCGTACCGACCGACATCCTGTACCTGCACTCGATGCGTATCGAAACGTTCAAGGGCAACTACGAGCAGTTCGATAAGACGCGCACCGAACGGCACAAGTCGCAGCGGCGCGAGTACGAGGCCCAGCTGGCTCACCGGAACCACGTGCAGGAGTTTATCGATCGCTTCCGGTACAACGCGAACCGGGCCGCGAGCGTACAGTCGAAGATCAAGATGCTGGAGAAGCTGTAAGCCGGGGGCACCCTGTGCGGTTGGTTGTCGGCGTGGAACCAAGTATTAATCACACCTTGCATCGCACTTTCAGACCCGAACTCAAACCGGTGGAGAAGGAAATCGAGGTGACGCTGAAATTCCCCGAGGTGGAACCACTCAACCCGCCCGTGATGACGCTGAACGAGTTGCAGTTCAAGTACAGCGCGGACAAGGTGATATTTACGAGCGTCAATTTGGGTGCCAACCTCGACTCGCGGATATGCATCGTAAGTAGAACCGTTTCGATTGTGTCTGTTGTTTTTATTCTTGGACGATTACTTCTTTAAACGAAAATGAGCCCATTGAGCTTATGTTTTGAGGTGAAGTTTCGATAAACATTCTTTAAATTATTGCTTTGAAGTCAAACTAGGTATATATGGTTTTTGGGAACGCGACAGGCAGTCCTGCGTACGGGGCATGGACCTTTAATTTATCACAATAATGGATAAATGTTTATAAAAGTCATAGACATCGAAAAGACGATTGTAAGAATGAATGCAAGTGCAGTGAGTTGAATTGAAACTCCTGTTCTGCAGGTTAGCACTAACATTGTACACAAAATGAACAATCTTGTACTATGCTTAAACATGTTGTATAGTTAGTTTATCACTTCAACATTAAATGCCAACAACATATCGTGCTCCCGGTTTAACGTTTCAGCATTTTTACATTATTCAAAAAGCTGTTAGTGAGTCCCTTCTAACGAATCTCTCCATCTTCTTCTCGCAGGTCGGTGAAAACGGCGCCGGTAAGACAACGCTGCTGAAGATCGTGGTCGGTCTGCTGCAGCCAACCGGTGGGCTCGTCCACACGCACCGTGGCCTTCGGCTCGGCTACTTCTCGCAGCACCACGTCGACCAGCTCGACATGACGGTGAACAGCGTGGAGCTGCTGCAGAACGCGTACCCGGGCAAGCCGATCGAGGAGTACCGGCGGGTGCTCGGCAGCTTCGGCGTGTCGGGCGATCTGGCGCTGCAGGTCGTCGCCAGCCTGTCCGGTGGGCAGAAGTCGCGCGTTGCCTTCGCGAAGATGTGCATGGGCCGGCCAAACTTCCTAGTGCTGGACGAACCGACGAACCATCTGGACATCGAAACGATCGAGGCGCTCGGCAAGGCGATCAACAAGTACAGTGTAAGTAGAGTATGTTTTGGTGCTTATTTTATGAGAGCATAATTTTCATTTTCATTCATTTTTTGCAATCAACAGGGTGGTGTCATTCTCGTATCGCACGACGAGCGGCTTATTCGGATGATATGCAAGGAGCTGTGGGTCTGCGGCGAAGGCACCGTTAAGAGTATCGAGGGTGGTTTCGACGAGTACCGAAAGATCGTGGAACGTGAGCTGGAAGCCGTCGCCGGTTAGAGAGCATCCCGAGCATACGCTTCCACCCTCTATCTCTCTCGCTCTGTTCGTACTGAAGAGCATAATAACCACCTCGGTTTTACGGATAAAGTCATAATCATGTTTTTGCCTAGCAAAACTCCTCGTTTTCTGCCGCGCACACCTTTTGTTTTATTTGTTTTTGTGTTTTCCCCTCCCTTGATAGTAAATCCATTTTTATCTGACCATCCCGAGTTTCTCGGCCTACTACATTCTCCGACTGTCCACGCGCGCGTGATATATAGAAAGAAGTGCTACAAGGTGGGAGTAGGAAACGCGTACTAGATTAAAAAAGATAAACTGAAAGCGCAATACAAAATTGTTTATAATAACAAAAATATAACACGTGTGAGTTTGGACTTTCTATATACTGTAAGAGAAAAAAGATAAGAAATAATGCTTCGCATCATCTTCCCCATCGCCACTCCGTTCACCAGAAGTTCATCGTCATCATTCCCTCCGGGCGGTCGATGCGACCCTCGGTCAGGATCTTCGTGATCAGACCCTCCAACCGTGCCTTCGGTCCACCCGTATCGATGCGGTTCAGCGTCGTCATGTAATCGCCCTGCAGCACACGCAACACCTTTAGGAACTGCTTCCCGTATGCGGCGTGCAGATCCGCCCCAGCCGTCTGCAGAAACTCCGCGATCAGCGTAGCGCAGATGTCCGGCTGCGGGAAGCGGTTCAGTATGTTCGTCAGCCAGCGCCACCCGTACTCGAGCCCGTGCGGGTGCGGCGTCGGGTCGTCCTTGCGCGGGACGGTCACGATGACGGCCGCGTACAGCCGCGCCAGACCCGACTGGCGCTTCAGGTACTGGTCCTGTTTTTCGAGCACACCGCCGTCGGCGAACCGGTAACCGAGCGTCTTCAGATACTCCTCCTGGGTTTGGCCTTCGAGCTGGGGTAGATAATACGGCACCAGGTAAGGGCATTCGCGATGTAGGTAGGCGAGGAAAAAACGACCAAAGTCGGGAAACCGCTGCCAGAGCGCGACGGCGATGGCAGCGATCGGAAAGGCGGCGCTCGCATTGCTGGAGATACTCGTGTCCGCTTGGCTCTGGAAGGTGGTGCGGGTTGGAAAACAATCGGTTAGTTCTCTCTCCTATCAAATTTGATATCTTTTCCGTTTGTTTGTTTGTCATGTAAGGCTGATACAGTTAGAGCCATTCAGAAGTGATCAATTATGTCTATCAGAAGACGATAAAGCGTGATTGGAATCGTTTTAGTTGCATATACAGCTCGTGCTATAAGAGTAGAACCAATCAGTAGTTGAAATGGCATATGCGGCGACTCACTTATAAGATTTGACACATGACATGAAATGACAAATTACATTTAATTCTGGTTTGAGATACTATAACGGCGACCTATAACTCAGATTTAGTTGAACCCAAACGACTCCAAAAACAGTAATACAACGACTCGAATTCCAATGATGAATGAGAGACAAAAAGTTCATTCTCTATGTGATCATCAATCACACCAACTCGAACATCAATTTGTTGTGTTCCCTGGCCTGGTTGTATTTCTGAAACTTAAAAATGACCTTTCTATGAATACCCATTTTTAATACGCTTATAGTTATAGCAACTACTGTAGCCGTAAGAGTTTAATTCGAAGATATTTTCGCAAGGATATTAATTGTTCACTTACCACAAACTTCTTTGCCAGCAGCATTGTACAGTACGTCCGCCCGAGCGGATGCCCATTGATCGAAACCATGCCCTCTCCTGCCTTCACGTTCTGTCCGCTGAGCAGGGCGGCCAGTTTGCTGTACTTGTCGATGAAGTGCTCTCGATTGACGGCCGATATCGCGTTCACCGGCACATTGATCGCTTTCTGGCAGTTGAACCGGTACGTTTTCATCGACGGATCGTCCATCAGCTGTTTGACGGCCGTTTGGTGCTGCTCGTAGAAGCTTTTCACTTCGTTGTAGAACTGCAGGCACTCCGGTGAGACTGGCTGGAAGAATGGTTCGTTTTCCGTGCCAGGAAGTGGTGGCGGTGCAGCCGCACTGTCCGTGCTGTCGGGTGGTTTCGGAGAAGCGGGTTTATCGTTATTCGGCGCTGGTTGGCCCGGTTGTTCCTGTGGTGCAGCAGGAGCTGCTTCCGCAGCCTGTTTCGCCTGTTCCTGTTCCTGCTGCTTCTGACTGGCCTCGATCTGTGCCAACACTTCCGTCACCTCCACGTTCACCTGATCCAGCTGCCGGCAGTAATCCTCAGCCTGATCGACCTCCGTTTGGCTCACCTCCTGGTTGCTGTTGATCATCTGCAGCAGCTGCTCGAAGTCTTTCTGCAGCACACGCAGCGTTTTCTTCTGATTCGTGAACTTCGTCGCATGCTGCACACCGACCGCGGTCAGCGCTTTGGTGAACGTTTCCGTACCGACGCGGAACCGGCCGATGTGCTGCCGGACGGTTTCGATCAGCTGAGCCTTCTTGCGGATCTCTTCCTGCCGGCGGCGCAACTGCGCCTGGATGTCGCTCTGTCTGCGGTTTTCCTGGTCGATTTCGGCCTGCCGTCGGGAGGCTGCCTCGTGGGCCAGCCGGTCCTGCTCCTGGATCGCATTCAGCAACCGTTGCTCGGAGTCCTTTTCTTTGCGGGCGGCAAGCTGGGCGGCCTCCTGGAGGCTCTTGGCAAGCTGTGCCTCGCGCTGCTCATCCGCCAGGCGGATTTTGTTGTGCCGCTCGGCGAGCGCTTTCTGTACGCTCTCACGCCTTTGACGCTCCAGATCCTGCTGGTAGAATTTGGACTTCAACGCGGCACAATCGGTCTGGTCGGTGTGCACGCTGCCGGTAAACGGTGATATCGGTGTAACTTTCTTCTCGGCAGCTTTCGGCGTGCCGTTCGTGCCTTGGCTCTCATTCGACACGTTCAGATCGTTCTCCTTCGTCGATTCACTGTATTGCGCTGTGAGTTGCAGTTTTTCGTTGGTTCCATTCTTCAACAGTTCTGCACAGTCGGGACCGAGGGTACGTTCCTTAATCAATGGAGACAATTTGGCAGCATTTGTTAGGGCCGAAATCTTCATCGATTCGAACCCGGAAAGGTCTTCAATGTTAAACTGAAAGAAGAAAGTGAGACGTTTTAAAGTACACTTTAACAAAAGGTGCTAATAGCGCGTACATTGTGTTTTGAGCTCATTGCAATACGGATTAACTACTTATATGTAGCCCTTTTCGTACAATTTGTTGCCAAAACGCCCGCACAAACGCGAGCGAAAGTAAATAAAAACTGTTTGATTGTTTATATGCGATGACAGCACTCCATTGCGAACTGTCAAACTTAGTTGACATTCAGGACGCAATGTTGTATTTCAACTATTTTACATATGTATGATCAGTTTCTAAAAATTCTTCTCAAAATAATGTTATTTCATGTTGTTGTGAGTCAAAGCCAGTTATTTATCAAATAAAATTTAAACGCAACATCAATAAACGTTTGATACCATCTTTGCACTATGAACCTTGAGATTGTTTACAAGAATCACGGATGACGTCTCGACATAGTTTTTTTTAAATAAATAAAAACAACGTGGGCTATTTGCCGGTAGTTCTAACAACATTTTTTATAAACTAAACCTCTACAATGGATAAGCAAAAAGCGATCTACGATTATCTCCGATCCGTGGACTGCTGTCGCGTGTGCTGCTTACGGTTTCTTAAAGCCACGAAAGAGGAGTTCGTCGACATCGATGCGGCTCTTGAGAAGGTTTGTTTGAAACCAGTCCACCTTTGGAACGATTCTGAAATCAATCTCTTTCTTTCAGCGAGGTTTGGAAGAAGCACACGAAACGAATGGCGATCAGGGGGCTAAAAAGCTGAAAGCAAACATCTGTGTCGCCTGCCTTGGACTGTTTGATTTGGATACTATCGAATCGATCGCCAGTGAAGTGAAGGAACATGCCAGCTACCAGCAGTATCAGTGTGAAGCCGGCTTTCTTACCTCCATTTCGCTACCGATCGTGCTCCATCTTCGACAGCTCGCACTGTGGTTCGATGTGTTGGAACGGTTTCCGGAAACATTCACTGCCGGAACTGCACCCGACATAGCGGTGAAGGATGCACTGAAATCGATCGTCATACATCAGCTTGAGCAATCGCTCGCGAAACCATTTTCCGTTGACGGGGTGATGGTAAATGTACCCTTCACGTACGCCAACGAACAGGAGGAGCTCGGCACGCTCGAGCTGATCAGTCCGGGTGTTTTTGCGAATCGGAAATCGAACAAACATACCAAGAAAGAGTTCATCTCTCGGAATGCTTTCGAAAAACACTTCACTCCCACCGCCATCAACGCGGAACGGTTCCGGAAGCTCTACCCGGTGCCACCGGTATCGAAGGAACAGGTTGGATTGGCACGGGGCGAGCTGTCATTTACCGGGCCGACGATTTTCATCGCTGGAAGATACAACAAATTTTCGCGCACACTCAGCCAAACACCGTGGATGATCGACGGCAAGCGGATGATGGAGGGAAGCGTGCAGGAAACGATCGCACTCGCCATCGCACCGCATTTTGGTGTATCCGACGAGCAGCTCATCTTTTCCTCCAGCGGACGGGAAGATGTTGACGTGCGCTGCCTCGGCGAGGGACGCCCGTTCGTGCTGGAAATCCCGGACGCGAAGCGGGATCAACTGCCGGAGGACGTCGCTGTCGGGATGGAGCAACAGGTGGGAAACTCGAAACAGGTCGCGGTTAGAGATCTGCAGCTGGTGAAGCGAGAAGATTTGGTGCACATCCGCGGTACGGAGGATGAAAAGCGAAAGTTCTACCGCGCACTGTGCGTGACGACGGAACCGGTCACGGAAGAAATGGTACGCAAGCTGTGCATCAACGAACCGTTCGTGCTGCAACAGGTCACTCCGCTGCGGGTACTTCACCGGAGGACACTACTTGCCCGACCCCGCACGGTGTACAGTGTGCGTGCGCTAGCCTGTCGAGAGAATCCGTACGCGATGGTGGTAGACATCGTTTCGCAGGCCGGAACGTACATCAAGGAGCTGGTGCACAGTGATTTTGGACGCACGGGTCCAAGCTTCCGGAGCATCATCGGTACGGCAATCGATATCCATGCGCTCGACGTGATGGCGATCGATTTGGATTGGCCGAAAAAGATACGCCGATAGGGAGGAAAAGTGAAGTAATTAAATACAAATGTTAAAAAAGAAGACAACTTTGGGTTCTTGCTGTGAGAAATGCTCTGGTGTGAAAAGAATGTTCGATTTAAAAGAAATGTAGGAAACGTAGTAGCCATGGAAGAAAACATGCTGAATGTTTAATCGTTTGCGAACCTGAAGTAGATTCATTGCAATTTCAGGGTTTGAAATATAATCTAGAATAATCTTTGAATACCGTATATCCTTGCGATAACTTTCACAAAAATCGCAGCTTTATCTGCCGAACTGCCGATACACATCACATCGGACGAAATTGTGACAACATGGAAGAAAATTGGGTAAATTTCGAGAAACATCGATGTAACTGCTGCAAAATGTGTACCTTTATTGCATTTCAGAGTAATATATGATTGTTTTATTTGAGCTGCCAAGAACTGGTAAACTTACCTATGTTCTCTATTATTTGTTTTCGTAGCTGGTTGAATATAAGAACCAGTCTCCATGTGGTTCTATGTGTTTGTACTGTTTTGTTTCAATCATGAACTTAGCTTTATAGCTAAATTACAAATACTAATAATTTTTCATTCGTCATACTAAACACGATGAAGATAGGCTTATTTTTAATGCTTGTGCAATACAATAAAGCTGTTACCCTTGAGGAAGGCATGTGCTAAAATTATCCTAATTTAATATTAAGCTTTGATTCTTATGGTTTAGCTTGTTCATGCCTCTCTACCTGCTTGAAATGATTTGTGTAACCTTAATGTTGCTCATATGAAGTGCAAAAATCAATTTGAAAAAGGCACGTGCTTCTAAACATAGCCATCTAGTTATCATTGGTATTGAAACATGTCGTACGGGTGTTAAGATATTGATACTGTGCCCCGAAGCTATACACAACCCTTTCTATTAAAGGGTACCCTGGACGAACAAGCTACCTCTCCATATGTGGACAAACACACCTCAGGGCAGCACCTACTCTCACTCGTGATTAATTAAGAGCCTATTGAACGGGTTAAGTATTGATCCGCTCGGAATACAGCTAGCAGCAACGAACAAAGACAAAACCTCATCCGAACACCTCCCGCGGCGCAACGTAGAAACGCAAAGCCGATCCCTCAACCCAAACGGCACGTCAGAACCCCGTTTCGTCTTGCGTGTACGTTAATCGATTGTGCAAACACAACTGGCGCGAAAACCCACGGTCGCCATAATCCAATCTAATGGTATTTGATGATCTGCAGGACCTGACACAGGCTCTCGGACGGCTGAGCCCAGCGGACGCGTCGTTCCAGCGACTCGAAGTCCACCATTTCCAGCTGGGAAAGGAGGGAAGGGCATAAGAAAACGGCCTGAGCCTCGAAGGACCTCATCATACCTCATCGCACGGGTCCTGCTCGCGGTCGAGCGTATTGATGAAGCGCTCGGCGAACGCCACTATCCCGCACCACGTCCGGAAGTCAATCTGGAGCTCGTTGAACGGGTCGTAGTTCAGCTCCAGCAGGTCCCGGATCGCAGCGATGCGTTCGGGCGTTCCGTGGAATCCGAGCGCTTCGTGCAGCGCCTTGTCGAAGCAGTTCATCGGGATGTAGCGGGTCACGTCCGCCAGCAGGTTCCGCGTGCTGTCCATCTCGATCGGACCGGTTTCCGTCTCGGGCAGGGAGTCACTGTCAACGCTCTCCAGTACACCGGACGACTTCGGTTCCTCGCGGGGAAGATTGCGCGCGAAGATGCGGTGGTAGAGCTGCTTCCGGTCACCGCTCAGCACGACGTGACCGTGCAGATACTCGATCGGGGTCATTCCTGCAACCGGGGAGAAAGGAACATTACTACCAGAGATGCTGTCAACGACTACTTTTAAATCAGCGCAGGATTGTTTGGCATGTCAATCCGTTTGTTTTGATTAATTAGTGTCACTTGTTGTAAAGTAGCAAAAGCAATTTCACGATACAATACGGGTCAGTTTGCGCGTATCGATCGGCAGCTCGAAGCGGGCCGAAGATCTCGAGTACTTCCGCGGCAGATCGATCCACTTCTCGTAGTCGACGTCGCTCATCTGCTTCGCCGATCGCTGCAGCGTCCGGACGGCTTCCGTCTGGAAGTTGAGCCTGTCCATCGTCGCCGTGCGGAATGCTTCCCGTATCGCGCGTCCTCTCTGCAAGAGGAAACACATTATCGTTCCTATCCTTCCACAGCCCACCCGCCCCGGTTCGCACGCACGTAACGCTCGAAGATCATCTCGACGATGTCGATGTTGAGACCGCGCCGCAGCAGTCCGAGCGACTCGTCGTCTAGGAAGCAGTCCTCCTCGGTCGGCTGGCCGTCGACCCCGTCCTGTGTGCCACCCGCACCGAAACCGGCCGGAGGTGTGAGGTCCTGCGCGAGGCTGAGCAGGCTCTTCCCGGTCGGCACGAGCGACGGCCGGGCGGAGTAGTTCGGCGAGTCCGGATCAATCTTGGCGATCTGCGTCTCCGGGTCCTGGTTCGGCACGAAGCTGATGGTTTGCGTGAGCTGCTTGGACTTTTTGCGCCGCTTACCGCGCCGTCTCGGTGGGTCCTCCTCCCCGTCGTCCATCGCGTTGATACACGTCATCGGTTGCGGCAGCCCCCGGCCCGATCCGGGCTCGGTGTCGGATTCACCGCGGAGCTTCATCTCCTCGCCACCGCCGCCGCTTCCCGCAGCACGTCCGGTATCGTCCGCGACGGCCGACTGAGCACCGGGCCCACCACCTGTTCCTTCGGCACCTGCTGCACCGCTCGGGCCGGTTCCGCGCTCACCGTACCCGAGTGCCCAACCACCACTGCCACCTCCAGCACCACCACCACCGCCGCCACCGTCGTGCAGCTGGCTCGGGCTCAGCTCGGAAGACGCGTTCCAGTAGAGCGTCTCCTGGCTGTGGCTGCGGCGCAGGTCCAGTATCAGCTGCTTGCGCTCCTGCCCGTTGGCCGTCTGCGGTTCGGGCGTGACGCACCGGCGCGCCAGATGCGACCCGCCGACACTGGCACGCGTTCGACCGCTGGCGACCGTCGGCGTCGGTGTCAGCGGTCTCGAATCCGTGTCCGTGTAGCGGCGGAAGAACTCCTCCGGCACGTGCTCCGGCAGTTCCGCGTGTTCGCCCGCCAGCGGCTTCCCATCCGCATCGACCGCCAAACCGACCCCGCCTCCCGCCATCGCCACCGCCGCCGCCGTGGTTGCGCCCATCGCCCCACCACCGTGCAGATTGGCGACCTTCGCCTCGGTGATCCAGGCGTCCTTAGCCAGCCGGACCACATTTTTCACCTCCTGGGCCGCGGGATGATTGCACAGCACCGAGCAGCCCTTCGAGTACGGGTTGTACAGGCCGCCGAACGGTCGGAGCGCCAGCGGCACCTGGCGCGTGATGGCGCACGGTGCCAGGATCGCCGGATCGAACTCCTTCTTGGGGCGCACGATACGCTTCCGCGGGGACGCGATCAGCCCCGTCTTGGTCGTGATGTTCATCTGCGAACGGAAGTGGGAACAAGGAGACAAGAAGGATTTTAGAGCAGAGCGACACGAATTCGTGAGCGTTTCGATTCGATGCGTGCGTTTCTTTGCGAGCGGAGGTTGTCTGTTTGCCTTGCACCAATTCCGGTTACCCTTGGCTACCGGGAACGCGTTGCCATAGGAAATGGCACGGTGGTGACACCATGGAACAAAGGTAGGCTATGTGTGATTTTTTCCACTTAAACTCATATTTTTATAGTAATAGTAGTTTTAAAAGTAGAAACTACCTTACCTTACCTTCTTGAGCTATCATTTAAATATTTCAAATATTTTGTACAACTTTGTAAGAAGTTTGGTGTATGTTAAACTATTGAAAACCATCCGATATGTTTTATGTTTTGTTTTAGATTAGATAACCGGGAAGACCTCGGCAGTGCACGTGGCAAAATCCATCAGCCAACAACTTGCGCGACGTTCCTACTTACGTGATCGCACCTTTGAAGTATATCAACACTCCACTTTTCTTGGGTCAACAATGTGCAAGGGTATTAGTAGACGACTGGACACCGAACTAGAAGAAGACGACGTCTTAAGAAACTGTTCCATCAAGCGACGAATGGAGCTAATGTTATATAGAACATTCATAGTATTGGAATACTGAGACATGCACTCTGTCCAAATATCATAAAGCTCGCTTAGCTACGAGGATGTTCGGACGGATTATTGTTACCTCACTATATTGCAGCGCAGCAGACTCGCCAGCTTCGCCAGCACCATCGGGGTTGGTCATGTTGGTAGAATAATCCGTCATGGACTATCAACCTGTTACGTCTTTTACGGCCGTCCATATGAATGAAAAGGTATCAGAGTGCTACTCACTCTCATCTCATTACTTTCATTTCACGGAGTTTCTTCGTCGTGTTTCAACTATTTTGGCACTACTATTTTTTGAGTTAAAAACAAAACAAAAACCTTCAACGCTTCAATCTGGCGACGCTGGTGTATCAAGATCACGCGGACAATTATGTCCAAAATTAGGCAACCGTGCAGAAATTCTGACCGCCTCTTACCCCAGGTGCAGCGTAAACAATATTTGACGCGTAACTATTGATTTAGTGGACGATCAAAGCAATGTTCCTGGTTGTTAGAGCTCATATTGGACTTGATTGCACGTTTATCGATGTTGCCAAACACAACCTTCCAAACCACGTGTCCTGCGCAGAGAAACCGGCAATGATTGTTATCGCCCATTTAATAGGCACCTAGAGCCGGGCCAGCTAGGAGCAGGAAATAAATTAATTTCATTGCCAAGCACCAACCCATAAGAGCAATCCATCTAAACGCTGCTGAGAGTATGAACCAAGTCACACACGCACACAATAAGACAGATTCATAACACCACACTGTGCAACCCAACAAAGGGTAATAACAAATTAAAGATGATGAATCGTCACGCGTCGTGTCGACTAGTGAAAGCAAGAAAGCACCAACCGGGCCGGGGAGGAATCAATCAAAAACGGATAATCCAATACAATTCGTGGGCCGGGCCGCGCGGTAAGGAGCGTGCTAAATCACGGGCATCCCCCTGGGTGGTTACGGTTATGGTGGGCGTTTTAAAATTGCCCATAAAAAGGCCAATTTTTGTTTATAAAGTTCTCGTTACGTTGTTTTTTCGCCCCGACGCAGGGTGGAGGATGTTGAAAATATGTATCAACAACTTCATTTGCTACGCTTTCACAATCCGTCCCCTCCCGGTACGCGCCACCGTTGTTGGCTCACTTTGTCAGGACTTTTTATCCCTCCTGTCAGGACCGTTTTGCCGCGTTCCGGACGCCCTCTCGTTGTCCGCCCGGAACCCGAAGCGCGCAGCGGTTTAATTTTGAACGCAATTAATCTTCATTATGTCTCTCCGCGAGTGATCGGAAGGAGCGCGCACGGTGTACCGGAACCGCGGCACGCTGGCCGAAACGAAGCCGTAAACCCAAAACCCAAAAGTCACCACTTTTGGGCACAACCCCTTTGGCGGGAGTTCCCCGCGATTCGGGGCAGGCATCGGGTTTAAAAAGTACACGCGGCCGAAACGAGTCGGGTGATTGAGGCAGGAACCGTAGGAAGATACGGGGAATTTATTCGCGGCGCAACGACGAGGGCCCAGTTCGTAAAGCCGAGCTTCAGATTTGATCCGGCGGAGGGATAAAGATGTGTAAAGATGGTCATCAAACATCAAACCGTATCATTCTCCCATCATTAAACAGCGCGGAGTTCGGAAGGAACGGCTCGAAAAAGACCTGATCAGGGTGCCGAAGGTGTGAACTGAGCGGTGTCCGGAAATCAATTTCCATAGCATTACGAAGAAAGTTTGCACACACACACACCCACCGGAAGACTCAAGCCAAGAGGGGGACGCACGTTCCAGCCACATGCCACACTTGTCGGAGTTAATGGGTGACACGCACTCAGCGGGAGCTCCGTGTGGCCGTATCAAAATTGATACACATCGACGATATTACAACAATAAACAGGACCGTCTGTCTTATACAACCCGAATAGGGGGCAAACGCTGCGGAGGAGGATTTGCGTCCAGTGTCTAATGAAGTGAACCGAGCGACGGCATTGCCTTCCGGTTGTCATGACGATGCGAAACGTTTGCCACGTAGGCCACGGTTGGCGAGGGGATGTTTGATTTGGGATTTTTGTTTATCTTCCGGCTATTTAACGATTTGTGACACAGGAGTTAGGGCAGCTTTTGTGTGCGGTACGCTCTGTAATGCGATGAATGTGTATGAGAATTGTACTGAATGCAGTGAAACAATTAGCGGTTCGTACCTAATCTGTTGTATACATCCATGGGAAATCTCCACTATTTCAAATGCTATTCAAAATGTCTTAAATGGGATGAGTGAGCGATATTTGAAATATTGGTAAAATTAGAAAATAATTATCCGGCTCGAAGGGCCAAAATTTGTAGCCTTTTCTCTATACTCTACGATTGAACGTCAAACTGTTTACATTACACTCGGTGGAGATTTTTAAGCACAAGATCCTTTAACATTTAAATGTTTGATCTTACACGCTCTTTATAAGATCTCGTGGCATCCGATAATGTTTTAGGATCTTTGTCAGGAGGAATTATGACAATATGTTTGTGAAGTTCATTGAATGCATTGAATCAATTAGCTGATAAACAATACGCATTCCATTTCCTTCATGAGATGATTTTTTCTGAACGACATCTATTTTTTCCACTATTTGCAATGGTTTGTAGCATAGACATCTATATAAAGAGTGAGTAAAATTGGAAAATTGATTAAAATTATTGAAAAATTATCCGGTTCGAAGGACCATGATTATCTTTTTTGCTCTTTTCTTTTCGGGAGAACTTCAGTTTTATTTTGTCTCAATGTTTTTCAAAAATAAAAACGTCACACTCATTCACCAAACAATTGAGAATGATTTGTAAGCAAAAGATGCTTTAATAATGTAACAAAGTATTTCACACTCTCTAGGACACACTTAGTTTTAAGATCTACGGGGCTTTTCTTTTTTTTTTCTGGAATCGACTAATCGACATATAAACACATTTGATCGCGTTTGATGAAATCTTAAACTCCTTTTTCAATATTTTCGTTGAATTTTATTATTTTACGAGTTTAACTCTCAATGTAGACTGTGTTACACATTTTTCAAACACCAAATTTATAAAGTTAAAAATGTACAAAATGATTCAAATTACTCATCTATTTTCTAGAGGAGGAAGCACACACTAATGCCATCCATCGGTGATGAACTTCGGCCACCGCATTAGCCATTACACGCCCGATTCCAGCTGACAAAACTGTATTGTGCTGCGGGCAAAGTTGCCAAACCCAACATCTTCCATCTTACGAGTGTGACCACGATTATTACACACGGCAACAAGATCACTTCCCTTCCGGGGGAGTTTAAATGTCCCGTAAGCCGTATTGTTTGTCTTGTTTTCTTCTTGTAATTGCCCGTACAATAATAAAGGATCGACGGCATCGTACGGCTCGGCGGAAGGAATGGACGGCGGAAGGAATAGGCCGTGGCTGCTCTCTCTCTTCGTTACATCACACGTCAGGCACCGTTCCGTTCGGGGTTATTTGCCCAGCTTTGCCAAAACCTTTCATTGCCGTCTGCCGGTACGACTTTCACACTCATAGTTCCCAGCGGAACTATGACAGCACGCCCGGACCGGTGTCCGGTGGGACAGAGAATACGACGCAAGGTCCTGACAGCGACGGACGGTTTTATGCGCAACGTCTCGCCCGTACCCAACAATGATCAACAGAAGCAAGCATATTTGTCATTCTTACGTTCCGGTAATGGTTCCTAAAAGGCAATGGACCCTTTTGGCGGAAGTAATGATTGCTCGTGGATGGGGCCAGAAAGAAAGGTTGGATAAGGTAAAAGGTGGAACATATTGTTTATAGAATTTAGGGTAAGAAAATGAAATTTAATTTAACTTGATCACAGATCGAACTACTTATCTTATTTACGAAGATATTAAACATTAAATGGTTATAAATTTTTCATTCAAAGTATTTTCTATAGAGATCTAAAACAAAATGCCATATTTAAATAAATTTAAAAGTTCCAGAACCTAACAGATCATAACGCCATCATTCATAGTATACAAAACTTATTTGATCCCACCATATTCGCAGAGCAAATATCACTTGTAAACGTATATAGTAGCACTCTGAAAACCTTTTGAGACCCTCCCGACATACCGATTCACCAACAAATCATGCTCCATATGTTTTCAGAAGCAAAGGATAAGAATGAGACACACTTATCCTTATTTATTGAATATATGCAGTAGCTACCTTAACGGACGCGTATTTAGTGACACGAGATACGAAATGCATAACATAAATCTTATGATGACACCTTTTTTGTCAAATGTTTGAAACTTAAACTTAGTTAGACTCAACAAATGCTCTTAATAACGATCAATAGGCTCAGGAACTACACATTATTTTGCTTTCTTTTGCTTACTTTTACTTTTGACTAATACCATTTCTGTCTTTCTTTGCTTTGATTTACCGACAGTAATCAGCCATGCGCGGAATACACAAACTAAGGTTAACATTGTTTCAACCTATGCATAATTTATTCGAGCCAACAAATCAAAGACGACAAAGAATCATTTATCGCTCACATCACTAAAGGGAAGCGGGCAGCAGAACAACAATAAAAAAGCGTACCCAAATGTTAAATGTACTGTGACCAGTTGAGCCAACCAAGTCGAGACGGAGAAAAACCAACGAACCACGGTCACGTGGAGGCACTCAACGAAATTGAATCGAACAGAAGCGCAGACACCCGCGACAGTGAGACGTGCGCGCTATTTGCACCGAACGGATTGCGAGGGGTTTCCCCCGGTTTTGATCCGTTCTTATGGCTTGTGCGGGTGCGGGTGCGTGTATATCCGGCCCAAAAGCTGTCGATTTGGTTAATTTATTCGTGTTCTGATTCCGTCTTTCCAGGACGCTGCTTTGCACACGTCCGGGAAAGTCCGTCGAACCAAGAAGTGGACGAATCGATCGTGTTATTAGTACCCCTAAACTGTTTCGTCCGACTGTTAGATGGCTTTTGGGGCAGGATTTGGAAGCTTTGAGATCAACAAACGTGCGTGCTCGGTTCGGCAAACAAACTTCAAGCAGCGCCTGCATGTCTGCGCAGGTTCTCGAGCTCCTATTCAAGAAGGCAAAACCCGGGTAGGTGCGTTCACGATCCAGCCTCCTTTGTTGATCGTTCCTCCTTTCTTTATCTTCGCCTTTGCGGCAGGCAATTCCCAAAAGCGGGTGTCGAACCCGAAACTCGACTGACGACACGCTGTCTGGCTCGTCCGCTCCAGACATTCCCGAGAGAAGACGTAGGGTGTCCGGACGCTTTCGCAACACAGCTCATTATGCAGCAAAAGGTGTAAAAATCCTCCGCATTCGAGCGCACCCGCACCTGGGAAGGGACCCCGAGTTTGCCGAGGTCACCACCCGGTCACGGGAACTTAAGAAGTTTATGCTTTGTTTACTTGCGCTCATTAACGTACCGTGCGCTTTGCGTTCCAGGTTCCAGGTGGTCGGAGGCTCGCGAGAAGAACTTTGTCCTCTGGCATCCTTAAATCGGGCCCGATCGGGTTAAGTCGAAGCGGGTCCTTTTCTTTGTGTGGGGTTGACATCTCACGCGTAGGTAGAGCCCGTGAAGACAACGACGAGGACGACGACGTGTATAAGTGGCGTCCTGACGTCCCTGTGGTCGGGTCCGTGCGTGGGGGATTAGTGGGGAAATTTGGAAAACACGATCGCCACGATCAAAAGCTCAGCCATGGGAATTCCGATGCCGATACGCAAGCTGGCCTGATACACACATTTCAAGGGTATTGGATTAGGTTCTCCGGTGCGACACTTCTTGCTTCTTTATTGGAAGTCTTGTAGGATTTCAAACACAGCTGCTAGTTTTGTCACCAACCATCTGTTTACTAACATGATTATACTCAAACGCTGTCACTTTTTGTCACGATTCAATGAATCTTCCGAGTGAATGCGAGAATTTTTTCAGCGGTAAAAACGTCTTAGCGGCAGGACACCTTTAATGTCTCTCCAACACCGAGACTCTCACTCCGAATCTCGCCCGATGAAAGTCCCGTGAAATGGTGCGATAAATGATCATTTCCGCCCAACATCCGATGGATCCGATCAGCATTGTCCTCCATTTCCCATTCCACATTCCTTGACTTTCAACACCGGCTCTAATGCCGCTTCCTTCCGGTTCGGCCTCTCAGCCTCAGTGACTTTCGGACGTTTCCGTCGCCATTGTTGCGCACCCCTCCCCCGGGCTGGAATTTCGAATCGAACGAAGCAATAAATAATAATAAAAAAAGAAACCCCTCGTAAAGGTGTCCCACTGCGTGCGTTCAATTGTTCGACCACAGACAACGAGAGATACATTGGAAGAAAAGGTTCGGGGGAACTCTTTTGAACGGAGCCTGTGAAATTGTCCTCATCCGGACGTCCTCTATTTCGTTCATCTTTGTACGGCTATAGGTGTCTCCGGATCGACATGGATCGAGCCCGGCAGGAGTGTGATCGGATGCCGGTAGGCTGCTGCTGTCCGCAAATAGGTGATGTAATTGATGGGCCCAAAAACCGGACATAAAGATCCGGCCTATGGGGTTTGTCTCGTATGGCAGCCGCATTCAAACCGGTACGAACACTTTGAAGATCTCGGAAGTCATCGCCGACCAAGTCGGGAAGGGCACGGTGATCCTCAGCAGCAGCAAAAGGAATGACAAGCTAAAGACACTCGGATTGACCTTAGGGGCGTTACCCGCGTACGGGGTCACGGAACAGTGCCCGTCGGGGCATTGTTTGATCGGGAGGCTGCGTCCAATTGCCGATGCACTCGGTAATGCAATCCATTACACAACTTTACGTGCACGAACGGCCACAGTGTCCACCTGGCAGCTGCTTTGCCACGAGGGGATTTCGAGGTTCGGAGTCCGTATGACAAATTGACTTACGATTGCGAGACAAGCAATCCTTAAGAGATTTGCTGTTTTTGTGTGTGTGTGGAAGAAATAGCCGGGATGTTGTTGATAAAAGCGTCTTCAAATGGGGCGTTTCGAATGGTAAGAGTTATTGTCGTTTAAAGTTGTGAGCGAAAAAGTAGAGAACAATCGAACCCATCCTCATTGTGTTGAGGAATCATCCCTGAGCTCCTAGTTTGTTCCCTTCAAGTTTACGATGAAGCTTGTTGGTCATAGCAATATCTTAGTACAAGCATCAGACCAGCTCAACATCGGCCATCAACAACTAATCGTTGTTACGGCCGAAAACAGATTCAACTCGTCATATTCATATTCATATTCCAACCTTTTCGGATAGTTCAAAAACATGCAGCAATAATATGTATATTCCGAGGATTCAAGCCGATTCAAGATCCTAGTTATTTCTTCTAGATTAACATATCTTTCTTAGTCAACATAAAAATCGTGATAATGATTACCGTTGGTACTGTGTATGAATGGGTATACATGTTATTGTTATTGGAACACTACGTTACCAAAAGCTACAAGAAGTTCCCTAATCGTCTTTCCAAATTATTTTAACCCTATTACAACTGAGCCTGTGATTCGAGTCCGACTGAACGATTTGTCTATTTCAAATGAAAAGTGTTACGTTTTTGATGATCGTCTCCGTTCGTGACATCGAATTACTCACTTTTTATAGAGAAGGCTTTTAAAATGCTACGTTTTAAATGCAAACAATCAATAGCAATAGCTCCTACATGTCCTGTGTGCTGCTGTAACTATTTCTATATTGTATTGGTGTCCATCCTATCACTATTGAATGGAGTGATTAGAATCTGTTTAGCGTCGCGTTGCATCTGCTATTCTGCGATCTGCTGTCTCAACCATGCATGTCTATCGTACTTGTTGCCTTTTATTAGATTAGAATGTGTATTCACGGGCATGCTATTAGTAAGAGAAATAGCAATAGATTTGCTTGCTAAATGAACTATGTATTATCATCCATTTGAACACGATTTAATGTTGCTAGACTCTAAGGACAGTAATCTACTGTTTTTAAGGGTGGTGTTTACGTCATATTGCAAAATAAGGACACTCACTCGCTCCACACACATTTCAACATTGTTCTACTTTTGTTTTTGTTCCAATACACTTTCCAAGCACTTAAGCCAACATAAGCGCTAATAGTAGCCTGCACAAAATCGATACACTACATATTGTCCTTTTGAAAGGTTCTCATGCCCCGAAGAGACCTCCTCATCAAGCCTTGTACAAACAATGGCTCAAAAACGGTCATCAAACGCTATCTGCGTGCATTAATCGATCACGATTGCTGGACAAGACCTGCACTTCATCAAGTGACCCGGCCGGAATGTGCCACAACGCACTTAATTGCACGAAGTGTGGCTCTGTGTGTGTATGTGTGTGTGTGTTTGTGGCCTTCGATCGATCGAACAAAATGGATTCTTCACTAGCCAGTCCGGTCCGGTTCCGGTCGTTTGCCGATGGGGAGGAGGTGGCCATCATTGTTATCGGCCCGGCGTTTCTCATTAAGTCGTCCGTTTGTCAATTTCATGTCCCCAACCCTGTTTTTCCCCAAGGGCCCCACGTCCTAAAGCCCTCCGCAGTTGGGGCGAGAAATCAGAAGTAAATAACCACCATTACAGCCAGGAACGAGCGAGTAAACGCAATCACGGCATTGTTTGCCTCCCATCCCGAGAGGGAGCTTATGGCGTTCGGAGCTCCAAACCACTCCACGCCACTGGCGGCGCTAAAATCGATGAAAATGACAAGCGAAACTTTAGCCGCACACACACACGCACACTGTGGGAGTGTGGCGGGAAGAGGGAGATTTTCGTTCCTTTTTTATGTGTGCTATGCCCTTAATTGAGTTTCAGTATAGTGATTTTCAGCGATCCTGTGCACACCCTGTTCGGTGGACGTTCCAGAGCCCGCACGCCAGACTCTTAATGGAGAGTACTTTGCTACGAAAATACCTCCTCGAGGGTGTTTTTTTGTGTGTGTTGTATGTGTGCTAGAGAGTACGAACGAACGACAGAGAGGTCTTCCACGGGATAATGCTTAACAGTACACATTGTTGTACATACGGGATTGGGTATAGGGGAGACCGTCATTCTCTCCGCAGATAAAAAAGGATCCCCCCCCACACACACACACACACACACACACAGACACACGCGTAAAAGTTTTCCATTCGAGTGTGGGTCATGCGTCGTTCTCGCCGGCACTCGCGGAACACTTTTCGGTGTGTATATTTGGAAAGGCAAGCGCAAAAAAAGCATGCCATGATCCTTCGCCCGCCATTGTGCGCGCTGGACCACTCCGCTTCTGGAGTGGCCGCACGCTTCTCACCGCGCTTCTTCTTCCGCACGAGCCGGGAGCGCCTCCAACGCCTCCCTGAAAAGAGGGCTCCCGCGTCGGGATGATGATCCTTTCGAGGCTTTACCTCGTCGTACGAGGCACGCAAAGCAACCCAACCGCCCCCGGAACGAGCCCAGGGCGGTGAGCGCGAGCGTGAAAAGCGCGAAAGAAATGGCGCCCGTAGCCACGCCCACCGCCGTGCGCTCGGGAAACAGACGGTGGTGGTGGTTGGCTGGTTCGACACCGTCCGTCACGCTCGCTCACTCGAGTGTCCTTACCGGGTGGGAGGCCGCCGTTTGTTAAGAGATTTTCACCATTTTCACCGATGGCCTGAGTGGCTCTCCGGGCTCTCACGCGTGTGTGCTTGAGAAGCGGATGTGCTCTCGGCGCGCGCTCTCGGACCGCACACACAAAAACAGGACATCAACAGCACTCGAGCAGGCACTCTCGGGGTTCGGAAAAGCGAATAGAGTGGTGTGCGCGATAGAGAGAGAGAGAAAGAGAGAAACAGAGCCGATGCGCGCACACGCACGCTGTTCGGTGTTTTCATTTTGCGCCGCTCTTCGTCGCGGTGTGTGTGTTTGTGTGCCGGTGGGGTGGTAGTAGTGGGTTGGTTTAGTCCTGCAACGTTTCGAGTGCCCGTGCAACGAGTGGGCACTTACCTCTCAAGTGAAAACATAATTTAGTTACAGTCAAGCACAGCTTCAGCCCGGAACGGACGTCGTCGGAACGGACACGAGGATCGTTCCGTGCATTTCGGTGCGGCCATATTTTTGTTGTACGCGTGGTGCAGTCGGTACGCGTGTGTGCGCGCGTGTGTGTGTATGCATCTTTATGCTCCTCTGCTGGCGAATCGATGTTGAATGGTTGTGTACAACGTTTTGCTATAAGAAGTGTTTTGTTTTTGAAGACCTTTTCACCACCTTTCAAGTGCGTTGGAGTGTGGAATATGAATTTTAACCGCTGCATACAGTGAACCAGTGAACCATCCGGTAACGAAACGTTCGCGCACGCCAGAAGTGTTCCAAATTGTTAGCGGAAGTTTGAAGCCGCACGTTTCCAAACAATCACCAAAGTGGCCACCGAAAAGAACGAACCGGTGGCGAACGCCACACCAGCGACCGCCATCGCGAACACCGGCGGACGCTCCAGCCATACGCCGGCCGCGCCCGGAACGGTGGAACGTCTCGCGGCACAGTCGCCCCCGGCCAGGACGACCGCGGGCGGTGGACCGGCGGCACCGGGCAGTCCCAGCGGATCGGTTTCAAGCCCCAGCCAAACCGTGCTCCCGGAAGGACCCACGATCATGGCCAGTCCGACGGCGACGGCACCGGTCCTGACCTGGTCGCCGCTGCTTTTCCCGCCCTGGAATACGGCCCTGCTGCCGGCTGCGTTCTACCCCGTAGCGGCACTGCGATCACTGCCTGGGTATGTTAAAATTAGGCTTTTTTCTATTTAATATACTGTTTTTTTTAATAGAAGAAAAAACTTAATGTGTTACTGAAGTCAAGCGATCACTTGCATCTGTGTATTTTTCGTTTTTTTCTGATTTATTTGAACCCAATTTTAATGGAAACAATCATAAATAGTTTTTTTTTGTATTAACAAGACACATTTTTGAGCAAATAGTTCAAACATTGTAACTAGAAGTGAATAACCGAATTCGCAACAAACTACAATTTAAATGGGAATAACTTTTTAATGCAATTTTGCTGTCGAAGGAAGGTGAAACTACAGTAACTGATCTAGTTTATATTCTGCATAGAAAGGCTTTCTGTCTGTCTCTGTTTTTATTAATTTATTTAATTTTTGGTTTTGGATTTTCTATACCAGTACCAGGGTATTTTTCACTTAACTAAGGACGAATGGTAACTAATACTATAATACTAAAAAACTTCATTTTCTTATACTTAATATAATATAAGTTAACGAATAGTACACAAATGAAGAAATGGAGTAGTAATACGTAAAATGAAGTAAACAATCCTTAAAAATGTTCAAATATTTACATAAATTGCAACACATTGCAATTGCAAACTCGAAAACAAAGCCAAATCGAACAAACCTAAAAAAGCTACTAAACAAAAAAAAACTTATATTGTTCCAAACAAATTTTACAAATGAAACAAATATAGATTGAATAGCATAAATAATATAAACTAATGATAAAAAATGTAAACTAATGTTTAAACTAATGATAAAAACAATATTAGCTGTTCCAGCATATAAAATGAAAATAAAATTGAACTAATAAATAGAACCGGAGAAGACCGAAAATGAGCAAACAAATACATGTGAAACATGCAACATTATAAAAAAAAAACAAAGGTCATAATCGTGAACCGCATATAAGGTTCTATTCTACACGTAATTTGAGAGCGCTTTCAAAAGCATCGCCAGAACATGATCCCCATTTGGATGTTCTTTTCAGTTCGAGCATAAACTTCTCCAACACTGGTAGCCTATTCTTCCGCCGCGCTGCTTAGCAACCGTGAAAAGGATGCCATAAAAAATAATCCTATTCACTTTTCTTCCTCACCGGCTGCTCCGATGTCACAGCTCGATCGAAAAGATCCAATTAAACTGCCATAAATCCAAAACGCCTCACACACACACCATAGGAAAGGCACGCTAAACGGTTCCGGCGGGCGGAATAGAGAACGCGCAGCACGTTCCCGCCGACACTGACCGGCCGGAAGTATCAGCGAACGTCGTTAATGGGCATTACCGGAGGCCCATCCTTCCGTGTGTATGTTTTTTTTTCTTATTCCACGCACACGCCGAATCGGATCGTCGATACCTTTGTGGTAGTGCGCTCGGGAGCAACAGCATAATCTCATTATTTACTGCATCCGCCCGATCGGACGGAACGGATGCAATCGAACTGTCCCCGTGGCCGTGCATCCGGTTTGCCCGTGGCACGGTGAAGAGTGCCACTTCTGCCGGGCGCAGGATTATTCGCGCAGTAGGAGGTCCAGCGGGCTGGCATCGGGATTCGCTTTTTTTATCCACGGTTGAGGATAGTTGTTTTTTGTTATGTACGCAGTCAGTTGCCATTCCTGCCGCGTTTGAGGGCAATTTTCCAGATGGGCTTGGCAGAGGGGGTCCGCCGGATGAGTGTGTGAGCTACAAATAGAGCACAGGAAATTATCGCAATAAATTCCGATTAGGCTGAGTTGAAAGGTGAAGTTTTCAGCCTATTGTGGTGCCAATTTTGAGATCGGTTTTTAGATGAATCAATCTATATTAGTGTCAAATTATTAGCATCGTGCTGGAATCTTCATGAAGATCACTTCAAGTCATCAATGTATCGTTCTTCGTATCCCTTGCAATCGATCTCTCAGAGAGAACCCAAAAGAAGCGTCTTTTGTGCCGCCCGCATTAGCATAATCAGCTTTCGGGGGTGATTTTCACGCTTGTCTATTTTTCCAAGATTTTGACACCTTCGGCCTTCGCCTATTTTGGTTCTCCATTTCCAACCAAAACGCTCAACTCGATACTGAGCCACCTCGGTCGATCGGTAACCGTAGGTTGCTAAGGTTATGAGATCAGTGACGCTTGAAATAACAATATTTTGCTCCTTAGCCGACTTACGGCTGTTGTTTTAGTGTCACTTTACATGCCTTTCAGCCTTGACTGGTGTCCTTTTGGCAAAGAATGCTTACGCCAAATCGGTGTTCCGAGCAGGAAATCAGTAGGAAGCGGATAAGGTGCGTCGGAGAGTTTGGAATTTCCCAAAATCCTGCCGTGCAAAGTTGCGACGAGAATGCATATTTAAATCAAACTTCAACGACTTTGGTCCTTCCACCTGTTGGAAGAGTGCCGCAGTGCGTCGCACCTGTCCCGGACCAGGACATGCATCTGCGAGACTACAAAACACCGATCGTGCACGACAAGCGTAGGAGCGATAATTTATTCCGAATGCCACCATAATCATTATAAATGCAAATTAGCAGTCTGTGATCGGATCGGCCGGCTCGCTTCTGGCGAGCGAGTTCCTCCGACCAACTCCAACAGCACCCGGGGGAAGGACTGCGCAGGCGAGAAACTCGAAAATCTCGAAACTTTACTGTCGGAAATTCCCCGACACTTCTCGTACGGCGCGCGGTACGTTATTAGGGATCCTTTTGCTTGCTGCTCGGCGCGGCCGTCCTCGAGCCTTTCAGGCCCCGGTGAGGTTGGCAGGTGACGGGGCGGTCTATTCCCGGGGAGAACCCGAATGAACCTTGCCCACCAACGCCAAATTTACATAAAATTTCGTTCGCTGCTGGCGGGGACCGAGAGAGAGCGAGAGAGAAAACGAGTGAGAGCGCCTTTCGGAAAACACACGACCTTCCGTCCCCGGTTGCTACCTTCGGCAGGGGAAACCCCGGAAATGGCGGACTTTCCCAGGGCATGGTCGTAAAAATCCACAAAACCACGCCGTGAGGATCTAGCGGTCTAGATAAATTGAATGAACAACGGGCACTCGACACACTGCCCACACAGCGAGGTAGTGCCGGGCACTTCAGGACGGAGGGTACAGGAAACCCGAAAAGGAATCGAAGCAATCCCCCGAAAAACCAACAGTCCACTTGCGTTAACAGCTGGTTAACGAACTCGGAATGGAATTATGTAAGTGGAAGATCGCGAAAGTATGGTTACAAATTTTAATGCTCCCCAAAGCAGCATGAAGGAATTGTCCCTGCAAGCAATCGATCTCTTTTTTAACGCCGGTCCCAATCTTGTGGGATGTATATTGTTGGGAAATTCCGTTCCAAAAGCACCTCCTCTGAAGAGGTACTCAAGACACCCAGGGGTAAGCAAACTGGGCGCATCAATTATACCTAGATCTCGCAGAACTGCGCTCACGTTTGTTGAACTATTCAAAGCGAAGTGGAGTTCTGTTTGTGTTTCTTCGCAAGTGGCAATTCTGTATGCTAACTTTAGTTGCAGCTTGTACTACCCCCCAAGAACTTTTCTATCCTTGGTCAAACATCAAGTTGTAAGACAAAAGAAAACAAAATTAATTACATCATCACTACCTGGGAGTTCGATGAGTTCGTGCTTTATTAATATTACACAAAATCTCAACCTAACCTCAACGCCCTGCAACGCATCGCCTGTCATCATGACGGAAACCATTGTGTCATCCGCCGCAAAGCGTAGAATTAAAATCCAATCAAGCTACCGGTTGCTCCGAGGAACGCACGCCCACCAAAGAAAGGGATTCTTTTCTCCTCGGCTTACCTCGATCCAACACCGCTGTGGAGAAGAAAAGATGCTTTTCTTTTCACCTTGCGCGATAGGGAGCGAGTGCGAGAGAGAGAGGTTTACAGTAACTTTTGATCTCCGCTCGGGAGCGCGCGCGCGCGCCCGCCATCTTTCATCCCTTAATCAGGCTTTTATTAGGTTAGGGTTTTCAATTTTTTCTATTCTTTTCTCCACCTTCGCCCCTTTAATGCTGCTTCCTGTACTGCCTGGTCCACTGGCACAGCAGTGTGGGGCTTAATGAAGCGTTCATTGGAGTCGGAGCGAAAAGATTGGGTCAGAGATTATGTTGTCCTCGCTGACTCTACACAAAAAAGGTCGGAAAAAAGCAGAAAAAGAGACCCACACGGTCAGGACAACGGTTTGACAACGGTTAGTAAATCATAATTCGGGTCGGGAATTGGTGTAGGGGAAGGATTAGCTTCGATCGATCGAGCAATCCCGGGGCATTCGGTTTGGAGAAGTTTTCGGGCGGTGTGGGCCGATGATCGGATTAAGTGAGGCTGGGGAATTGATCTGATTGATCGAAAGTGATGAAATTAGAGCATTCCGCTGATTGACATCTGATTGGTGGGAAAAAAGGGAAATTGAATCAAAATCCTAGCGTTCCCCCCACCGTGGACTGCAGAAGTGCAGTGTGATTCTAATCCGACGGCGGTTTCCGACTCAAATGTTTCACTTTTATTGGGCTTTGTCTATGCGCATTTCATTGTCGAATTGCCCACTCAATGGCCTCTTCATGTTGCTTTCGTTCGTTTCAACCAGATTCCTCGACAGCATGAAACTCCCGCAGTCGCAGCGCACCACCAGCACCGGGGCCGGGTTCCGCATCTGCAACCTGCTCGAGCTGGACGGCGACAAGAAGCAGCACGGGGCGAAGAAGCGCAAAAGTTCTAGTCCGATCGATGACGCCGTCGCGCTGCATCGCTCCCGGGACCACGAGGCGGACGAGGCGGACGATGAGGATGACTCCGGTGCGGTGGATACGGGCTGCCCCGAGGGGTCACTGACGCGTCGCAGCGGGACAACGCTGTCCCAGGAAGACACGAGCAGCAATCCGGACCTGCACGGGTGTAGCGTGGTGAACAGTGACGACGACAGCCGACCGGAGGCGCGTAGAGCAACGGAACGTGGCGCAAGTCGGGGTCAGGACGAACGGACGCAGAGTCCCCCGGGCACGAGTGGCGACGAGGGCAGCAAACCGACTCCCCGTGCGATGACTCTGGCGGAAGATTTGCATGCCCGCTTCGGTTACGCGGGTGCGTTACATGCCGGAGCGCATCTGCCACATCTTGGCTCCCATCCACACCATCCGCACCACCATCATCAGCATCATCATCCGGCGCATCTGCATCATCCGCATCATCACCATTCGCTCGCGACGACACCTCCGAGTCACCATAGCCACCCGCATGCGCTGTTCGGTGGACGTGCCTGGCCGTACGATAGCTGCAATACTTTAAATGGTGAGTTTGATGGAATCTTTTAGATATACATTGGCTTATTCGATAGACGTTCCATTGGTTCTTAAGTTGGGAATAAGATCCCTAGATCTTCTACAATCCGGAACATTGCTGTACGACCACCAGTGTTTTGAGAATAAAACTATAACTTGAAGAGATAGATCAAAGCGATGATTTACAAAGTTGTAGTACGTCTTTCTACGACTTTTGCGAAACATCGTTTGCTATTTGCAAGTGGTTATCTTGCAGACTGAAGTAAGATACCGAGGTTATACTGTAATGATGTTTGGTTCATTTAAATACAGAGACTCAATTCTTGGAGTATTTTTATGATAGATATACAAGATATGCAGGGATTTGTTTGCCTCATTGGTATAGAGAGTATTAGTTGCCCACATAAGGGCTTAAGATTTGAAAAATAAACCATTAGTGTTTTGTAGTTTTGCTTTACTGAGAACTTCTTGTTTAGTACAACAGCCTGAGTAGGTCTAGGCCTTCCAACTCTGGCTTTCGTTGAATTGGTTATACCATCCGGTATGTACCAAGCTAATTTGTAGGGTCTCTGAGACTGAGATCTACCATAGTAAACATTGGTACCTAGGTCTATAAGGTTTGTTAAAGCTACTCCCTTAGTACGAAAGTAACAATTTTCCCATTGGGATAGTTTTCAACCGAGAGCAAACTGTTTCCTCTCCCTTGAACAGTCGGTTTGGCAGTTCCATTTGAGCTACATTAAAAGGTCCTACAATATCTCCGCACCAAACATTCGTGTCAGTGGATTAACCTATGGCTCGATGCTCGGGAAAGTAATTATTGATGTAGTGTCCCTTTGTCCCCATATCGGTGACTTGTGCGACAAACTCCCTGCTCGGACAATGGACGATGCAGCTGGCTCTTGCCAACTGACCAGCTGCCCGGAGACCTCCTTCGACTAGCCGAAACCGAAACCCAAAGACACAAGCCCGTTAGGGACAATTAGCCAACACAACACGCCACCGAAATTACACGCCGCACAATCGATTCGAAATCGTTGCCCAATAATGGTGGTGTGATTTACAACATCCGGTGCGCGCATCCCAGTGTCTCGTCTCGGGCAAACACACACACACACACACACATAGAGTATCAATTAGAAATCAATCACAATGACAACGGAACGAGAACGCTCCACGGTTACGTAACCTCCTGCGGGACCGTCAGAAGTTACCTTTTTACCGGCAGGCAGGGCAAATGTCGCTTGTCCAATCCCGGAACCGGAACTGTCAAGGCGAAACGAAACGTGGCTCGTTCTTCCCAATTCCCTCTCTGGGTTGCTTGTGCATTGCCCTTCGTTGGCCATCCATTTTGTGTGATCGAAGTAGGCACGATGTTCCCTTTTTCTATTTTGTTCCCCGGCCTGCCTGGTTGTGCGAGGAAATGACAGTTAAATTGAGGTGTGATCGCTCCGCCGCTTTGTGGACCCATTATAATGCTAGTTTGGGTTCGTGCGTGTCCGTGACAGAAACGGGAAAACGAGGGAAAGCAGGGAATGCGTCTGTGCGGACTTTGTGCGGAGCAGCTGCAGCAGCAGCAGCAGCAGCAGCTTTACGCTTTAAAAAAGGCTTGAAAACAACAGAATCCGATAGCTAAAGCCACGGTGTTAACATAACGTTTTTATTTCCTACGGTAACACACACTCCACACGCAAGCGCACCCTTCCGTACTTTAAGGGATTGTGATTTTTTGTGACATATACAAGCGGACCTTGCAGCGGGCCAAACATAGTTCGCTGAAACAGACCTACTTTTTGGGCTTCGAGAGCCTCGACGACGCAGCTTCACCGGAGAGTGTTGGTTGTTTGTTTAGGGACACAGGACTTAGGGCGCAGGACGTACGATCGGTTTCAACGGGCGACACTTGAGGGACGTAAGTGAGCTGCACTGGCAGCCATTTTGGATGCAAATGTTTATTGCTATCTCAAAGCCCACGGGCCGTTTGTTGAGTTTCCGTTTTTTTTTGTTTAATAGCACTCTTCAGCTGGCTGGAAACTGTGGCTGTTTCGAAAGGGTTCGTTTTCGAGCAGGAGCATCTCGAATGCTTGACAAATTACTTGACAAATCGGGTCGAACGCGTCGCTGCTGTTGATAGTGGTGTATGATTTGCATTTATTTGTCGTTGAAGGGTTTTAACGTTTGTCGTTTAGCTATGTTTCGTCAGTTTCATAAATTTGAGATGCATTTTTATTGTTGCCAAGCTGGTTTCTCACTGTGTCAGAGTTTTATGCCGATAATGCTGAATAAGGAAGGTTTGGAAAGTGTTTGATTTCATTTTTTGTATGAATGCTTCAGTGGATTATACTTGAAAAGAGTTTTTAGTTTTTATGTCAAATAATACACTCAAATATTACTCTCAACTGCAACAACGCAAGAATTAAGTTGAACAGACAATAATTAGTTTTTTTTCTATGTTACAGATTTTGTAGCATTCTAATCGATATTCTTTAAAACATACACATATTTCTTCAACGTTGTTACAATTATGTCTGTTTCGAAACCAATGTTTTTATAAGATTTTAATGCTTTTGACATTTTTATTTAATTTTCAAATATCAAGTTGCCTTACGAAAATTACCAGCGTCTTAATTTATAATCCTACCCATTTAAAGATTGGTGTTATAAACTTTTTATGAATCTGTTCCATAAAGTATGCTGCATATTGGCTCGCCAGATCAAGAATTAAACCTAATTTTGTGATTTTCATTCATATAAAATTATTTCAAACGATTAAAGCACATGAAAACGCCTTCTACTGCTCATACTTCTCCCGTATCGGTCGATGCTTCCAAGGACCTCTCGAGTATCGTTGTCGGGACACTCACTCGGATTTCAAAAGGATAAGCGCACTCAAACGAGACACTCATCCCCCGGCGAGATGGCAACATTTGAGAGCGAGAGAAATAAAACCAGCCGAGAAGCGTGAAAAGCAGGCGGAGTAGAAAAAGGGCGTGATCCTTTTTATCCTTCCAGCGCGGCACTGTCATCACCATTTGTAACTGTGTGTATGTGTGTGTTTTTTTTCTTCTCTCTGGCGCTCCCCTCGCTTCCAAGCGTTTGTACGCACACTCCCAAACATTTGAGACAGAGCAAGAGAGAGAGAGAGCACCTCGTTGAGTTGGAAAGCGCAGTAGGAAAAACGGCTTCCGGATGCGATCAATTTATTTGCTAAAGGATTTTCGTTTTTACAAATCTTAACGCATTAAAAGGCGAAAAAGAGTTAGCACAGGCTGCGGGTTTGGAATGGGGAGGGAAAAATGCGGAAGAAAACCCAATCGAACTGTGGTTTAGGTCGTACGCAGGAGACGCAGTGAATCCGCTTCCGGCCAGTGTAGTACATTAATAATAAACTCGACTGTCATTTATCACCAGTCCTTCCAACGCCCCGCGGTATCGTTGTCTCTCACCGTCTCTTTTGTTTGATTAACAGAAGAGTCCCGGTCCCTCCATTAATCGGGCAGCGGGAAAAAATCCCAACCGAAAACGTGAAAAGGAACAACCGAGTGTGTGGGGAAGTGCT
The DNA here is from genome assembly GCA_000349145.1 of Anopheles dirus. Taxonomy (NCBI): domain Eukaryota; kingdom Metazoa; phylum Arthropoda; class Insecta; order Diptera; family Culicidae; genus Anopheles; species Anopheles dirus. The sequence continues at coordinate 234,458 of KB673157.1, read as the reverse complement.
GTCATAAATTATACTCATCCGAGGCGAAGCAATTTCCATTTCCGGTATCTATTTCCCATTGTTCCGACTGGTGGTGATGGTGTAGCTTTCCCTTTATATCGAGGTCAATGTCGAGGAACAAAGAGTGTGTTGCACACCTCTGCCGGCGCAGCGTGCCATCAGGGACACCTCGCCAAAAGAGAGGATGCAAATGGGCACATCCGGTCGCATACGTTGGAAGTCCGAAAGGGAGGAAGTAACACAAAACTAATTGACCATTTCCTTCTGTCTTTGTTCGCTCGTCTCCTTGCAGCATGCCATCAGCAGGCGGCCCACCAGCAACAAGCCCACCAACGGCTGTTCGCACAGCAGGTCAGCCCGGCGGACAGCACCTCCCCGGTGCACTCGGAGCGGTCCTACATCGGCAGTACGCCCCTGGCGACACTGGCCGCCGCAGGTGTCGCGGGCGGTGATCTGGCCGCCGTCGGCCATCTTGCTGGCGGGCGGGCCGGCTCCGGGATGCGCACGCCGAGCCCGTCCGACTCGGAGCGCGGAGAACACCTTCACCATCACCTGCACGGCGACGCGCACACGGAACACTCGGACGACGTGGACATCGAGGAGGGCTGTGACGACGAGATGATCGACATGATCGAGGACACGGACGACGGCGGCATGCCGACGGAGCGGGGCCACGGTGCGGCGGGCGGTATGGGCCACAAGAAGCGCAAACGGCGCGTCCTCTTCTCGAAGGCGCAGACGTACGAGCTGGAGCGTCGGTTTCGCCAGCAGCGCTACCTGTCGGCCCCGGAGCGCGAACATCTCGCGTCGCTCATCCGGCTCACGCCGACGCAGGTGAAGATCTGGTTCCAGAACCATCGCTACAAGACGAAACGGGCCGCACACGAGAAGGGCGCCCTGGACCACCATGGCGGCGGTGGCCACGGTGGGGCCGGTGGGAACGGGGCCGGAGGTTTGCCGTCGCCACGGCGCGTCGCCGTGCCGGTGCTGGTGCGCGACGGTAAACCGTGTCTGGGCGGTGGCAAGCAGCCGCACGATCTGCTCAGTGCGGTTCCGGCAGCGGCGCATCTTCAGCTACCACCGGGATTCCAGCATGCCAGCCTGTTGCATCACGCGGCGGCGGCGGCCGGCCGTTGGTGGTCGTAGGTGGTCGCGAAACGAGACGCCCGCCTGTTGTAAATTGTAAATAGGACACATGTCTGGAGAGGGTTCAGGTGGAGACGGTCGGTCGGAGCTGAACAAACAGTCACTTGGTATGGATAGGTGTGTTCAATGTTAGTTGGAGAACTACGTCTCCAAAGAGTATGTGTGCGCAATATGTATAGAGAAGCTAGCGACAGGCACGAGGGAGGAAGAGTCTCGATTTGTTCCAGTCAACACCATTGTGGACGTACTTCGGCCATCGTGAGCAAGACCGGAAGACTTACACGGTAGTTGTAGCTAGTGACGGCAGAGTATTATTGTATTTAAATACGTTTATAGTTAATTTATGTAAATCTTAGTTCCCCTTCTGCAAAGATGTATCGGTAGAGGATGTCAGTGGAAAGAATGAATAAAAATATTACCCAAAACAGAACCCAACTGGTGTCCAGTTCATTCCGAAACCAAACCTGCTTCAAACCACTGAGCCCAAGTCATGGCACACTTGTCATCTGTCAGTTGCGGCCTTTATGTCAACTCTCAGTCGAGAGCATGGCTCACTTGATTTATCGTCGCAATAAACTTCCTTTGCCACGACAATTCGCGTCGCCTCAAGTTTGTGCCGGACATCAATAGGGATCACTCGGAATCGGAAATTTCGGACAAAGTTCTTCCGGTGTTCGGAGCCGTCCCGTGCGTGGACAATGGATGCCGACCCAACAAAAAAGTCTCAGAATAAAAACTGCGACACAAAAAAAACAGCAATCGGGCAATACCAGAAAACCCGGAAACGGGATGCTGTAGTTGACAAAGCCTGTCGAAGGAAGAGAAAGAGCGTTGAAAAAGGAATCCCTTTTCAGGGTTTAGAGTTCAGCAGGGAAAACGGCGGGCTGGTCTTTTGACGAGAATGAGCGCAACAAAAGTCAAAAAGTCGATAAACCGGATGCCATTGCCGATTGAAAAGAAGGTGCACAGAACAGCGGTCGCAAGGACATTTCACAGGGCACTATTTGATGTTGTAAGAGTGAAAGAAATGCATTAAGAGCGACTATAAGCAGCAGAAGTCCGTGGAACTGTTACTAAGTCTTTTAGAAGAACTTACCAGCGTGCGTTACTCTGTGAGAGATCTATAACTAAGCGTTCCAATGCAAAAGATACACTTTCAACCATGAACAATTGCGCAGCGGGTTCAAACTGCAAACAAAGCGTACCCTAGCCCAACTCTCCAAAAAACTCCTCGTCTCGTGAAGGTGCAATATAGTTTTTGTGAGAGTTTCGCTCTCCTTCCGGTTCATTCATTGTGCCGTTTTCGTTCCATTGTGATCGACTCGAAAGTCGTCATAAATCGGGTCAATGGGTCGAAGTGCGTGTACGTGTCGTTCCCACTTGAGCCGTGTCTGAAGTGCATCCTCCACCGAAATGCATAGCCAAGTGTGCAACAGGTTCCTCCGTTCCGCCTGTTCCGGAAGTCGATCAAAAACGATCCGTCATGATCGTCGGAAAGGATCTGAAAGGATGTGATGCAGTGTCCGCGGTACGGTACGGACGGCTTTGAAATGGATCCGGCTTGTATCGTGAGAGAACGTGAGAAAATATTAATTTGTTTGTATGGAAGACTAGAAGCGGACACAGAATTCTGTCAGATTCACTGTGTGTGTTGCATCAGCGACTGCTGCAGCAAAATAGCTCACTTTTATAGTTGGGAAATGTTGCCAAGTGCATATCTGGAGAAGTCATATTGAGTATGAAAGATTCGCTACGTCATCTGCAGTCGAGCAGTATCCTTTACGCATGCTACATTAATCAAATTTGTTGGTCATCTCTAGTGAAGATGCTTATCGATTCTACGGTGGTGTCCATCCATAAGAACACTCTAGACAGAAGGCGTCCGCAAACTCACCAATCGATGACTTTCATTTCAATCGAAGTATTAGGTCAGCAACGATGTGTCGGCTGTTTGAAAACACATGGAGCTAGTACAACCAAAGTGAATAGAGAGGAGGTGCATTAAGGTGAGTTAAAATGGGAAACCTTTAATCTACCCACGAAGTTTCCCAGAGTGCAAAAGGTGAAAACTTCTTTTGAAAAGGAATTCTAAATATAAAAGATGGCAAAAAGAAAAGGATAAGAATGGGCAATACTTGGGATGATACATTTTTACAACAAAAAGTAGTATTCTTTGAAAAAGGGGCATTACTTAGATGCGCACCCAACAGTGTCAGTTCTTTCCAGCTGTAGCGTACCTTTTATAACTTTCTCCTCCACTGTGTACTTTAATGACACCAAAGTTTATGTTGATTAAAAGCAGTTCACAAACTTCTCTCTTAAATTCCCGTAATCCTACGAACAACTTCAGTGCCGCCGCATCCGAAAGACCGCACATAGCAAAACAAGCTACCACGTAAAGGGCCACTCCGCCCAAAAAGGAGCAGGATGAAACGGTTAATCTATCTACACTCGGTGTTCTGCCTTTTTTCGTCGTGGTTGTGTCCAAACAATGCTTCGCGCGGATACTTGCATCACATGCCAGCGTGCTGCGGCTGGTGGCCGGTCGCATAAATTCACATTATGTTTATGATACCGTGGTCCCCGCACCGTGTCCGCCTCGCTCCGGAAACGGAAAGAAATTCGCTCGAGCAGAAGCAGAAGGCACCGGGAGGGGAGGGACGCTTCAGGTTGTGGACAACAAAAGGGCCTCCGGTGCGGGCCGAGTGCCCCGGGCGTCCACCCGTCGCATCGCGCTATCTCACACTCCACGCTTCGGTTGGTTTTTATGACTTATGACCTTCCATTCCATTAGGACTATTATTTTTACTATCATCCTCGCCGCTGACTTGGTGCCCGGTTTCGCTCGGTTGTTTGTTATTCGTCTTCATTCGGGTCGCCACCGACCGTTATCCGTCCCCTCCCCCCGAGGCGGCTGGTAACAATGAAAAATGATCGGGAAAATATGCTTTTTCCTTTCCACGAAAGCGCTGTTGCTGCTGCTGCGTACGTGCGCTCCGTGCGATTTTTTCCGTCCTCCGCCGGTCCGGTCCGAGACATCTGAGTTGGATTTACAAATCGTTCCGCGGGCAGGGAGGGGAAGGTCCTTTTCGCACTCCTGAAACATCCACTGGGAGGAGACGTTCTCTGTGGCGTGTCGTTTTTTCCCTCCCCTGTTCCAGAGCCACTTCCGTGCAAACATCGCCGGCAGATCGTGCTCTTATCTTGTATGTCGAGCGTGACGTGACCGTGCGGCCGCCGGTAAGGTTCACGACCGTTTGATGCATAACTTCACGCGGGATTCAAGGAGCGCTAAGCTAGTGATGAGATTTCGCTGCAAAAAGTAAGAAAATAGAGTACAAGAACTTGCCTTGCGACATAACTTCGACCGCTTTCGGTTTATATTTGCATTCCGACAATCCAGGCGCAATCATTGCAACATAAATCTGTATTTAATACCTCAACACATACAATCTGCCTGACTGTACGGCAGGTACTGCAGCCTCGTACTGGGCAGCAGCTTGCTAACCAACTCCTGCATCAGCCTCGTTGTACAGATACTGGACACCACCGATCCCTCTA
>KB673157.1:212470-228885 GCA_000349145.1 Anopheles dirus | reverse complement strand
AAGCCGCAGTAAATTGTTACTCAATAAAACTTCTCTAAAACAAAATGTTTGACAGATTGTTAAAGATAGTAATCAACTTTGTGTGTTGTTTACTATTTAACGTACCATTAATTGACAGTCGATACAGTGCATGATGGAATTTAAAATACACACACAAACACACGCGCGCGCGCCCGCGCGCTCGCACACTTTCCATAGTTATTGCAATGATAATTAAACGAGTGACGGCCAAATCGATGAGAAAAGCCTATCCAAAACGTGTTACTATATGATATCAGTTCAGTTGCGGCCAGTTGCGGCCAGCAAACTAAATTGCTGCGAAGATATGCTTCTTAAATTCTTATCAACATCGGCAGCTGCGGTGAAGTACACGCTAGGGCGATAAAATGTGAAAATATGTTGTATTGGTCATCCATAATGAAGCCTATAAATACAACATTCGTTACAAAGATCGCATCTCAGTGTCGATTGTGGTATTTTACGATAAAGAGCGTATGTTTGTAGGCCGATCAAAATGGGAGCCTTGTGCGTTTTATTGTTACCCATGATAATTGGAGTACTAGCAAACGTTAGACCGGCCAGAGATTTAGTTAATACTCCGTTCGAGACAAGCATGGCAGACACGCGGATGATAGAGCAGATAACACAAAACTTCAACGATAAAATAAAAAGTTTAAGTGATCGGATCGAGGAACTAAAAGCAGAAACCAACAGAGTAAAGGTTGGGTTGAATGAAACATCGAAAACGGCTCCAAACATGGGTATTCCTGATGGCGAAACCTTGGAAATTAGCAGTGCAAAGCTAAACCTGATGCAAGATGCCATGCTTAATGCAACCCAGCACCTTTTGGAAAAGTTTACCAAGCAGCTGCACAACTTCTCAATCCGAAGTGAAGAACGCTTCGCCAGCCTTGAGCACCGGCTGGAACGACTGCCGGAGGACACTGGAGTGTACTTCCTGCAACCGGACCCCGGCACAAACTTCACCTTTGAAGTACTGCGTGACTGGACGAACAACCACGGGTTCGGTGGCAATTGGATCGTTTTCCAGCGCCGCTTCAATGGCTCGGTGAACTTCTTTCGCAACTGGACCGAGTACAAGCATGGCTTTGGTGAGCTGCGTGGCGAACACTGGCTGGGGTTAGATAAGCTGCACGCGATCGTCAGCAGCCGACCGCACGAGCTGCTTATCGTGATGGAAGACTTCGAAGGTGTGGTTGCGTACGCCCACTACGATGACTTCCGCATTGGCAACGAAAGCGAGAAGTACGTTATCAAAACGGTTGACCACTACTCCAGGACGGCCGGGGATTAGTTCTCGTCGCACAGGGACGAGCAGTTTTCAACGCACGATCAGGACAACGACAAGCACGCTTCGAACTGCGCGAAGTGGGTTAGTGGAGCGTGGTGGTTTTACAAGTGTCACCAAAGGTTCGTTTTGGTCGGTACGGGGTCGTTTGTGAGAAGTGTGTGTACTAATTGGAGCGTTTCATTTTAGCCATCTGAACGGAGAATATTTGCCAGGAAAAGTCGACCGGCAAGCCGGCATCATGTGGTATCGATTCCGAGGATCATACTATTCCTTGAGGAAGACGAAAATGATGATTCGACCTGTTGTGTAGCTGACAACATGATATGAGAGAGCAATTACTTCTATCTACACGACTTTCAGCTATGGTTAGCCAAAAACTATGAACTCCACGAGTGATCTTGGAGTAAATAAACAGATATAGAATGATCTATGTATACCATATAACAAATTCTTGTTAAGTTATATTCCTTTGGCTGAATAAAGTGATCCTGGATATTGAAAAAATAACACTCACATACACACGCACAATCTTCATCTTCTTCGTACCCACAACTATCTTCATTGTGGAAAGATAGTTTTCTGATTAGTTACGGATTTGATTAGATGCGAAGTTATCATCGTTTCTCGAGTTTGTGTGTGTTATAATTTATATTAAAGCCTTAAATAAATGTATCTAAATATATTTAATTTTGTATCGCACTGTTTCATTGGCAAAATCATCTTCGAATCTGCAAACCAAGGGTATAAACACATTTTAGTAGGTCCAGGAAAATAGAATGACAACACGCGACGCTGCCTACTACGTTCGAAATATTCGGTTCGCTCATTCATATCTCCTCCCGGATGTTGCGTCATAACAGTGACGGCAGTGCATTCAAATCACCCCCGGTCCGTGTCAACGACTGCAGAACACACAAAAGCAGACGTTTTTCGTTTCGAAAGGCAGTAAAGGTTTCGAACGCGGGTGAAACAAAGTAATGGATGGTCAGATTCAACTCTAGCTAGCACCGGAAGTGAAGACAAGGGAGCGTGACAGGACGCCAAACGCACGGTTCGGGTGATTTCGATATAAAAAAGATACACATACACACTCTGGAAACACCCAACCCAGTGCCGGGGTGGCCATAAACTATGGGTAATTGAGTTTTAAAGTTGATTTTTCAATTGATTATTACCCTCCCTCTGTATGGCACGTGTCCGCGCTATGCAAACAGATTGCTGACTAATAGAGCCGATCCATCCATGGGGCCGTGGTGCGTGCAGGACACACAAATGGCTTGAGCATCCTGTGCAATGCATCCTGAAGTCTCTGGGGTCGAACGTGATTTGTGTTCGTGGTGGCGTAATGGAACATCGACGTACTGGCCGGTGAGCGTGCGGTTAATGGGTGGGAAACTGCACTGGTTAGGCAGCGGTGCGTTGGGAAGTCACATAATTAACTGGAAAGGGCATGAGAAAGGAAGTTGATTATATTTTTGATTGAACTGAAATTAATTCCATGATGTTTTTATCATTTCAAATTTGAGCTGTGTTTTTTTTTGTTCAAAAATATTTCGATGCAAAATCATTCATGCAACTTCTTGTCGGACCGGAAGTATACTTCACAGCAATCGATTCAAAGCTGCGAAGACTTGCTCACAAACACACCTTCATTCGGTTCGAATTCGATTTCGTGACGCACCTGGACGGGGAATCCATGTGCCCTCCACTTAGCAGGATATATTCAGGTGCCGGTGGTCCTGCGGGCAATTTACATAGGGGTGCTAGTTTTCTGTTTTCAAGAGTATTCAGCAAAAAGACGTGATGCCCTCCAAATAGAGAGGGTTCTATGACCATTATCAACTGCTTAATAATACATTAGACCAGGTTCTCTTGTTGCTTGCCCGCTCGGGATAAAAAGCCAATTCATCGATCGTCTGAATCATCGTTTAAGTTTCCGTTCTGAACTTCCTAGAACCTCAGGCAAGTAGGTGCAGCGTCCCGTGTGCTCTAATTGACAGCGACGAAACACCCAACCCTTCATTCGCTCGCAATAAAAACAAGCGTATCCACCATCAGACACGCGAAGGACGGGATCGGTTTGTGTTGATAATGTGTCTTCAATGTCCGGAGCGATATCACTCGCCCTTTCCACTTTCGAGGCAAGAGACCCGGAGGGACATAAAAAGTCAACGTCATCGTTACGATGAAAGTTGTCTGGCCGGCCATCAGTCTCCAGCAAGCAGCGACAGGAAGTGCTTCAACACCCTCACGCGGCACGTGACGGACGGCTGCCTGGTGGCTGGTGTGCGCTCAACCGTACGCAAGTGTTCTAAAGGCGAGAGCCGATCCCACTCCGGATGACTCCGGAAGATGAGCTGAACGAGGGGATCGCGATGGCAAAGAAATTATAGCCTGAAAGTGATTTCGCTGTACATTTGCATGTTCGAATGCCATTTCGGGTGTCATTAAGCATGCACGATGGTCGGTGTAATGATGATGTAGGACAATCAGGATATCACAGTTCAAGAGGTTAGCTTTTGACTGGTCTAATGGTCAATCATTTCAGTTAGTTGGTGATGTGGTTTCGTTTCAAGCACATGAAAAGGTAAAACATTTTACCGTAAAAGTCTACCCAAGCCTAATCCTCGAAGGATCTTGTGCACATCAGTCATCGTAAAGATCATTATATAAAATAAAAATATAATTTGCTTGTATCTGTTGCTCTTGAACGTATTTTTGAACATTTTTCAGCATTACCAATCTACTGACGACTTTGTAGCTTCTAATATAGATGAAAAAATATACACACACGCTTTATTCATCAAGATCGTTTTGCAAAAAAAAACGTCCTCGATCGTTTGAAGTCCTCTCGAGGATCCGGTTGTGCTGCTTTATGTCAATCAACCAATCTCACCGGCTACTTGGACACGTCCTTGCGAATGCTCTAAGCCTCACATTCCTCATTCGCTACGAGTACGGTCCGCTGTCCGCCTGCTCTCTTGTGGTTGGCCGCTACGTGTGCCAAACACCACCTGCAAATAGAACACCCACGGCACAAAGAAAATCAAATTATCCTAATCCGCCTGCTTCTGGTGTTGGGCACACTCGGTCGAGGTCGAGCAAACGAACGAGCAAATAATGCTAACCGTTCCCTTCAACATCCCGGACATCCGGACCGGATCGACAAACCGGGATGAGTGCGGATTGAGAGCGGGCAGAATTTGCATAGATTTCTTCTCCACTCCCAAAAAGCCTGCAGACCAATTACACCCGAATGCACTGCGACAATGGGGCTTAAAGCGAATATCAATTTGCTCTTCGGTTTTAGAAAAGGCCCGAGCCCGAGGGCGTTGTTTGGATCGGCTTTCAGGTCCAATAAAATTTTGGCCCGATCGGAAGTGGCTTTTTGTCGGTGCGATTTACGACCGCTCGCCGCGGAAACAGCAAAGAAAGTAATTAACGCGTAAATTATACGCTTTGTGAGGCTCACTGGTTCTTAAAGCGCTTCTTTTATGCAATTAATTTATCTAATACATTGTTTTAATGTGTTTGTAATTCAAAGTTCCTCTTTTTCACATTTTTTGTCTTTTGTTTATCTCCCAGTTTTCCATCATGTTTCAACATGTCGTTGTTCCGTTTTATATTTCTTACCTTACTTGTTACTGATATGTATATAGTATTAAACAACATTTTAACATTTTATAGTATTAAAAATGCTCCAACATTAACGTCCAACGATTTCGTTTACACCGTTGAGGAACATCATAGGTCGTTTTTACATTTTTTATATATTTTCGTCTTCTCTGACGAACTTGCTTGAAATTCCTCTATGATAATCAAAAACTATACTAGTTTCGATATTTATTTGCTATTCCCTATGAAAGGAAGCTTCGATGGAACTTTTTGTGTAAAAGAAGGGAAAAAGCACGAACTTGATTTTCAAATTAAGAAATTAGATTGTCTTGTTACATCATAAGAAAGAAGTGGCTTTTTAAATTTCTTAATTTCATTAAGAACCTTCATACTGGCGACATATTTTAAGTTTTTTTTTACATATTTATTTATATTATATTACTATATTATCATGTTTATATTATTATACTACCATAATTATATTATTATATTATTTTTAAAATAGTGCATTTATTTATCTTTATTATTATATTTTCCAAATTTGTGAACCTAATTTCTAGCATAACGAAAATTCTAACGAAGCCTTTTTCCATCCCTCTCAGACTCTGAACCCACAAAAAAGTCAACATTCGACAAGATTGAGCCGTAATACTCAAACGCCCCGTGTCATGCACACCCGCTCACGTAAGAGCCGCCACCCGGGGCCCGCGCTTTGTGCGATGTGATATCTATTGTTCATCATTAGTTATTTCACTAATCACGTTCGCTTAACACGCTACGTTCCATCACCCTCGTGTGTCCGCCGGCAGTGTGAATGAGTAACAAACGGAAGAAGAGGATGAAAAAAAGGCACATCTGCCCACGCCAAACCACCGCTTGGGCACGTCCACGGCCAGAAGGATCCTTCGAGCAGCGCTGGCAGCTTGGAATGGGGGAGGGATACGGACATATTTCTTTCAGCTATCATGTCCCTGGCGGTACGGGCCCGGGGCTGCCTGCGGGGATAATGATGATGATAACTTTATTTTCGCTCCCGGTCTAGGATTGGCTCATATCCGGTTCCGGCTCGGTTCGGCTCCATTCATCCTTGGGCCCATATCCGAGAGCGAGCAAGAGAGAGAGCGAGGGAGAAAACATCCGAACTCGGCCTGGACAGTCGACGCCGCGCACTCGCGCGTGATTCGGAACTTTCTCTTTCAGTTCCCGTCACCCTGCTGCGCTCGAAACCCGCCGGACAGAAAGGATCCAGCGTCTCGCTCTCACTTCTGATCGTCTCTTCCGTTCCGGCTACAGAAATTCAATCACCCAACGGAACCAACTGGAAGAAAAAACACAATCCCCTATCCCTCCCAACCAATCACGGCACGGAACGGCATCTGATACACTTTCGGGCTTTGACTTTTGATTGCGTGCAGAGGAAAGGTCCTTGCTGCGCGCAGAGGAGAGGCAACTCGATAAACTCGCTTCTCCGACCGTGGTGGGGCGAACAGATGAAGTTGTTCCTTGAGCAATCCAACTCGAAGGCACGTCGCAGTGTGCGTTGAGAGATAATAAAAAGGCGTCCTGGTGGAGGGAGGTGACTTTTTCCAATATATTTAAATTAAGTGTGCCATGGACGTGCGCGTGGATGCAGGCGAACCGATTGACAGACAGGAAGACCGGAAGATGGAATAGTGAGTGATTTGGGGGGAAGAAAAACAGCAAAGAAACTAGCCATGAGAGGGTGAAGAAGTAAAAACGGGTAAACCTTATTTGAATACGACACGGCTGATGTTCCAAACGCACCCATTGTGCAGGATTATTGCGTAGAATGGCAGAAGGAAGAAGGACCCTTTCAACAACGTTGCAAACGGCGCATATTATGAGCGTGCCTTCTGGTAGAGCGCCTTATCGCTCTGCCAGTTAGCTTCCGGACGAGAGCGAAAGGAAAAGGATCACTTTAGGCCCACTTCCACTTCGGGGTAGGGCGAGTAGGTTATCTTGTCGATCAGCTAGACGATGGGGCGAATTAATGGGGCTGTAATTGCGTGTTTATTTTCAGCCCAGATTGAAACTCAATCCGACCACCCATAGGGAGGGTGTGTTTCTGGGCCTAAGAAATCGCCTAGGAAAGACTTAATGGTGGGACGAATGTTTGCGGTCAAGATAGCATCTTGTTAGGTCCGATATGCATCAGTTTGTTTTGAAACTATGTTGAAGCAAGTTAGATAAACACTAAATAAACATATCGATGCATGCACTTGAAGGTGGGTTGAAATACAAACCAGTACTTCAATTATTACTCGTTCTGAGCCAAGTAAATACATGAAGATATCTAATAGAATAAGAATAAAATCAATGTATAAGCTCAATGTAACAAGATGTTTTAAGCACCACGTGCACAAAATTACTTTATTCAGTGAAGTTCATTCTTGACGAGTGCATATTCAATTTTCAAGTTGTTACATCATTTCTGCACATGTTTATTATGTGTAGTTCAAGGATCGAACGGCTCAATACAATTCCTTCATACAGAGAAGGAAGCTGTGTTCGGTTAGTAAAGTTTCATTGTTAATGAATGAACTATATTGCTGAAATCTGAGAGTCAAGAGAGGAATGGTTATATTTGAACAATTCTTTGTTAAAGTTCAACAACATTGTTGATATTACCAAATTTTCAAAGTTTATGATCCTAGTAGTAACTATCTCCATTTAATACAATTGTGTGAAGTTTTTTTATCCTTAGGCTCTACAAGACCTTACGAATCTTCACACTTCATTGGAAGTCTAATCGGATTTGACTGTATTTCTCACCACCAGCTCAATCTGATAGGAGTCCAACAGGTAGCAACAATTGAAATGGTGAAAATAATATCGAAATAAAACCCATCTTTCGTCTGAAGCAGAAAAAACACCCCACCAAAATCACTATCGGAACAGGACACAATTCAATTGACACTCCCTGCTATAATAAACAGTGGTAATAGTTTCCAGATTGTTTTCTGATCACTTTTGCGGTGATTGTGTCACTCTTTACACTCTTTACGCTTATCCCTTGTCCCCGGATCCGGATCGGCAAAACAAACTTTCTTTCCCGGCCCGGACAGCGCCCAAGCAAATCCCTGCATCGGACCGACGGCAACCGGCCGGCAGCCACACGTTCGTCCTGCCCCGGTAGCATTGTGCTGAGTTAATTGAATCCCGGGGTGTACGTGTACGCCCCGTCCCAAACTTTTCCGTCGCTGTCAGTTCGAAATATGTGTGATCGATTTTTTTTTGTGCCGCTTGGGGCTTCTTTTCAAAGATTACTTACGGTTCTGTCGCAATGTTCTGTTTGGGATTGTTGGTCCTGGGAAGGTGTGTTTTTTCGTCTCGATGTTTCTGTTACAAGCTAATCCAATTTCTATCTCGTCTTGCGGGAGGAAAACAGTGCCAAACGTTCGCCACCTATATCGAATTATGGAAGGTGATTTAAGATTACCTAACAGGCAGATAATTAAACTTCTTTCTACCGTTTAGTGCAACAAGGCATCGAGAAAAGAAAGAACTTTCGTAAAAGTTTCGTGTTCTTGAATTATACTCAATTTCTGTGTATAATGTATCTGTGTATAATTTCTGTGAATTTATTTAAAGATTGGCTTCGAAGAATCCCAATATGAATCTTTCAGAAGAATTTTGTACTGGTACGGAATACATAAGCAACTGGAACTATGGAGATAAATGTTTGTTTCCTAATAAAAATAAGATATGCCACACAAACTAAATGACATATAAAAAACTTAAAAATAACATTGAATATGGAGTTTTTTTTCGCTCAGACTTTCATCTCTCTGACTTTCATTCAAGAAATTGTTCAATCTGCAATTAATGTAACAACTATTCATAATTAATTAATAATTATTAATAATAAATATTTAATTAATAATTATTTACTCATGTTTTTGATAACACTGGACTTACTCGAATTTAAAACTTTAATAAAAGGTCGTCATAGTGTGAACCAGACATGAAAATACTAAAGACCCAATATGAATAGGCCACAATCTCATGATGCAAAGTATAATATGCTAATTGTGAGAACGATCTTCCGTAATGTTTGATCCTGTTGCTCTAACTCTCCCCTGTTCCAAAGTATCCCTACCACGGAGCAAGTCGATCAAAAATTCATAACACTCTTTAATGACGCTATTAAACGGTGCCTTTCCGCGGGACAACATTACAATCCTCCCACTCTCGCGCGGACAGGGACAATTTGTTGCCTACAATTTGCTCTACAGGTTCGGGGGGTGAGGTTTTTCCACAAACAGCACGCGCCTAAATAGCCGTGAAAAGTGACAAACACAGAACGTGAGTGAGAGAGAGAGAGAGAGAGACAAAGACGGACGTAATAAAATCCTAAATGAGAGTGTGCGAATGGATTGTGTGAACGAAGGCTCGGAGGCTTGTATTTACCCACCCCATCCGCACGCGTCCGTGTGTGTGTGTGTGTGTGGAAGGAAAACCTCGTGCAAACAATATGTTTCCCATCGGCCACCAAGGCACCGAGTGGGTGGGTGGTTTGGCTGGTTGGGCCAGCATAAAGGACACGGGGGGGAACAATTTTCACAGCACATTACCGAAATCCCCTTCGACACTGTTCAGTATGCACACTAGACACACACACTGGTGGTGATTGCGGTTGCAAACGGTTGCCACCGGCAACCGGCCGTCAACGCCCACTCGGGAAGGGAACGCAACGCGTCTGGTCGAGGTGTAAATAACGAAATTTATTTTAATTTCGAAACTATTTTGCCTCGCCACAAAAGGGAAGCGATTGCAGTCGGATGTGCTAGGGGAACGCATTTGTGGGGTGAGGGCGTGTGTTTTTCCCCCTTTGTGGAAGAGAAGCTATCAGATTCCCCATGTCACAATCAACCCGCAAAAGAACATCAGCAAAACATCTCAACCAATAATGTGGCACGAATGTGATTGATGATATCGTGGCTAGTCGGCTCAGATAAACTTTGTCTTGATTGAAATAAATATTAAGTTTTCAATTTTAAACATGTAGTTATGATTTAATTGTAAATCAGATACGATCTTAACCGGTATAAATTTTCTCTAAAATCGAGAAATTTTGCAGGAAGTCTATCTCAATGTCTATAAAGTTTGAACAACAATTTCAGTATTTCTAAGATTAAGCAAAAAATCATTAGAATTTTTAAAAACAAAACATAAAAAAATAGTTTTTCTTTTCATTATCATAAGTTTTTATTGATTCGTTTTATTCTTTGAACCGAACCGAAGTTCTGAGTGGCATTCACAATAAATTCAAACAAATAAATAAATTATTTGAAATTATTTTGATCCGAGAGATACTATCCGAGAGATAGAAATGACGAAAATTTAGAATGGAATGTATTTGGAAGTATTTTGTAACTTTTCTGACTCGTGCATATAAAAAATCAAAGCAGTCATGGGAAAAATGTATCACAGCAACCCGACATTGCCATGAATGGCGCCATCTGTTGGCGGGAAACATAACTGTAAAATATTCAAGTTTTTCGAGATTTTCGTAATCTTTCATTCCAAATTTGAAATTTTCCTGTGCTTTTTAAGAGCCAGTGAGACATTTGGAAAATTTCTAAAAGTTCTTTGTTTTTATCTGAAAGAGATGTGCAATATTACTTTATAACAAAATAAATGAATCATTATTACCTTATCGTATGGACGATCCAGTTCACACCGTTCGTAGAAACAGAAGGATTAGGAAGTTTTAAATTAACTGTCATGGCAGAAACAACAGAACAAAAGCAATAACCTCCCTCTTCTAGGCGGCTAAAGACGGAAAAGAGACGCTGCTTGTGCTCATCACCAGCGCAAGTTTCATCGTTTGATCGGCGTTGGGATGGGCAAAACGGTGGCAAAGTTTTCCATGCTGCGAGCTAAACAAAACGAGAACCCTGCGGGCACAGTGAGGAGACGCAGACGGCTTAGCGTTTGATGGAAAAGTGGTTTGAGAAGATGATTTTTATTAGATTTGTTTTCTCGTCAAATGGAAGCAGGCGAAAGCTGACTTAATGCCAACATCGGAGAGGGTTTTTTTTGTGGGTTTGCTTTGCACTCCAACCACATCATCCGTTGACGGAAGTATTACGCTGAGAAGATTGTCTTAGTCGCTGGAAACGGAAATGTCAAATAAAACGGGTTGGAGTAGGTTGATACCAGTAATAGGGACAGGAAATGCAAACATTTTATGAAGTGAGACAGTTTACAGAGACATAATATGACAGTTTACGCGCGAAGTTTGAAGATAAATGTAATAGAATTCAATTTGTGTTCAACTGCTCCGATGTCCGGCTGAAGTTCCGGGTGGCCTTTTTGACTCACAGCTCCTTCCCGGACAAGCCCGAGCAGCAAGTTAACCAACCCGGAACGGGAAGGCAAATAAGCCCACAAAATAATTAGCCGACAACAGAGAAAAGCGAGCATTACGAACGATTATCACAGCTTACGCGCGGATATATCGATAACATACACGGAAACGAAAAACAAAAACCACCGATTCGTGCCCCTTGGTGCTTCCGTTTCGCTGGCAGCGACACTCTGAGGGTTGCAAATTTTTCTCACACTCATTCCGCAAAGCAAACAACGGGCAGCCCAGCGGCCGAAATCGAAGCTTTTGGGTCGATTTCTTCCGATTCCGGGTCGTCTGCGGCAAAATCCTCCTGCTAAGCAGCCGGCTGATCCTTTATTACATGACCCTTGCCTTGGCTCGGTAGGATCCGCAACTCGCCCCAGGCAACAGTTGCTTTAGATGCTGCGGTTTGCTCTGCTCACTTCTTTCCCTCTGGCAGCGGTGGCAGCAATTATCGGATTGAATTTTCCGCACACACACACACACACACAACACCGCCAACATCTCGGAGGCATGGACAAAGGTTGGTTTTTATTTCTGCAACCTCAGCAGCAATCCAAAGTCGGCGTCGAAATCTTCCTTTGCTCACCAGCATTTTGTTTTGCTGCCGTTTTGTTCACGGACACTATTACGCTCAGCTGATTGGTTTTCTATTGGTTGTTTTGTTTCTCGATCCTGCACACGTTTCTTCGTCCTGGTCTGCTTTGTATCGGCACTCCCAAGTAGGCCGAAAGAAAAAAAAAAGGAAGCCTCTGGCCGTCAAACGAGCATGTCCAGTGGGCAAACAGAAAACAAATGGGACCGGTAAGCCGAAAATTGATCCTATTAAAAGTTTGGATTTTCAATTTGATTGTTTTGGACAGTTTGTGTGTGTTTTTTTGTCTTTGGTTTCTTGTGGGAGAGATTGTCGTTTTTTGTCGCTCCGAATCATATGAACACCTACGCTGGCGCTGAATGGGGCGAGTGTGAGAAGAAGAACAGAAGAAATGCAAAGTATTGCGGCTGCTGAGACACAACTTATCCGCGCAAAAAATGTGAAAAAAATATGAAAAGGTTCGTAATAATCGGTTTCGCGAAACCGAATTCGCGAACATAAATTAAAATTGCTTGTGTTTTCAAGCAATATTAATTTTTGAGAACAGATAAGAGCATAGACGAATATAAATCGAGTTGCAAAATGAAGCAGCAAAAAATAAACGTTCCGTCACGATTATTCGTTTTTATAGCTCGCATTTTCAGCTCGTCTCAAGTGCCTTCGATAGCTCAGTTGGTAGAGCGGTGGACTGTAGCGAGCGAGATAAGCGAGAGAAAGTTCTCTCTCGCGCACACTGTAGTAGTAATCCATAGGTCACTGGTTCAAATCCGGTTCGAAGGAGACAAAGGAAGATCTTTTTATAGCCATCTGTCCTGTTTGCTTATTACCGTTCTGCCAGATGAATCCTATACTAGAGAGAGATAGGGCTCTTAACTATGTGGGTCCCTTTTCAAATAGTTTAACGTACAAATTAATGTTGTATATTTAGAAACACAAATCGGTATACCGCATTTATTGTTTTTCTACTCTTATAAGCTTGAAAGAGTCTCTTGTACACGAGAAAATAACCTATGGTTTATGTTGATCTTATGAAAATTTTATTTTGACATACATAATATCAAACGCGGATGTTTTAAACCTATTAAATAATGAGAAACACATCAACAAAACCGATGGCATTAGCTTTGCATG
Source organism: Anopheles dirus (assembly GCA_000349145.1). Lineage (NCBI taxonomy): Eukaryota > Metazoa > Arthropoda > Insecta > Diptera > Culicidae > Anopheles > Anopheles dirus. The sequence continues at coordinate 215,856 of KB673157.1, read as the reverse complement.
ATTGCAATTTAGCTAAGTAAGCATTAGGGGTCGGCTTTGTGGTGAAAGCAATAGGAATTTTCTCACCTTCGGCCGACCTCCTCACAGGCTCACAGCATGCACCAGTTCAAACGTTAATCGCTAAGTGATCCTCTCGGGAAGGATAATAACCTGCACCGGGGAGTTTCTTCGTCATCTTCTCAGCGCACTATGTGTGGGAATGAATATTATATCATTATCCTTATGACATGTCCCTTGAGCCGTTTCAGCAGTCCCTGCTCAAACCCTGCAGATTGGTAGGAGTTAAGCAACAACAAAAACAAAAAGAAATCATTCAAAATGGTCAGATTCAGATTTATGCTCCCTTTTTCGGTCCATCACAGCAGCGAGTATAGCAGAATAAAAAAAAATATATAGTACATACCTGCCACACGCGGCCCGTTGCGTTCGGTGGAAGCTCTTAATGCCCCGGGCAAGATTTATCTTGCTCCAGTTTATCACTTAATTAACACGTTAACACGTGTAAATGATCTGCTTGTTGATAATTAATTGACACCAGCCTCCGTGCGTAAGGCACCCTAAAAATATACAAGAAACTCGGTCTCCGCCCACCAGGAGTCTTTGTGGTGCGTGCATGATTTCCGGCGATGGAAGAATGTTTTACAGTGCTGCACGAGAAATAAATTATTTCTTTCGTGGAAACATTTTAAGAGAAAAAAATAGTTAAAATATAATAATTTTGAAATTCGTTAATGGATCTTGGCTCTAGGTTGAAATCAGAATATGAAATAAAGTTATACTCCTCTTAAAATTCGTTAATCAAGCTTTATCATGCTTGGCTTAAGCAGTCTGTCAAATAAAGAATATAATCTGTCAAAAATCATATATTCCTTTCAAAAATCGTAATCATTTTCAAACTTTTAATTCAAATTTGACTCAATTATATAATATTTTTAAAGAAAATTTCCCTCGTCCAAAAAAAGAAAAAAAAACACAAAAACAACGTCCTACCACCATTATCGTCACTGTATGTTTTTGGTAAACATTATTGAAAGTTGTCTATGTCGCGTTGTATATGTTTAATTGGCATTTTAGTTCTTGGACAATAGAAAAGAGAACACAAAATAACATTTTTTCACTTATTTTTGTCACGATGTTGCTTTTTTGTGGTAGGTACTGTTCGTTTTTCTCGACTACCACCTAGTCATCTAGTGGTATGTTGCCCCAGCAACAATCACAGCTTCCTTCGGCTGCTTTAGGCGACGAGGGTGTATCGTCAAATCGTCTCCCGAGCCCAAGGGGATGCTTTTACTATTAGCCTTCAGTCGTACGATGTACACACCCTTACACCCACCTCACAACTTTATTAAATTTGTAGCAAATCCCTTCGCACCACAAGAGCCGTCCCCGTTTTTCTTTCTGTTTCTCTTTCTCTTTCTCTCTCTCTCTCTCTCTCTCTCTCTCTCTCTCTCTCTCGCCCTGTAAAAGTAAAATACGTGTGCAACGCATAAGGCAGACGAAAACGGAACTGGAACATGGAATGAGAAAAGCGTGAAGAAGGTGAGGTGAATTTTCATCAAACCACAAAATGAATATATAAATAATCCCCGAACGAATGACGACCCGCACACACAAATCCCTTTTCAGGATGGAGGAGGCTGCTGGAGAAGCATCACGGAAAACGATAGTAACAAGAGCCGAGCAACAGAAATGAGAACGAAAGTGGGAAAAGAATCGAGAGAACGGGAAACGCTCCGCTGGAATGGAATTGGCGCTCGCCAGACACTCCAAGCAGGCCGTGGAAACGAAGGTGCGCACCACGCATCCCCCAGGAGGCGTACGGTGCGGAAAGAAAATGGCGACTGAAGTATACCGCCGGCCCGAGAACCTCGCTCACGAACCGTGCAGCTCCACCGGCAGAAAGACCACTCTCGGCAAAGTGCCTCCGGGACAGCGAGAGGAAGCACAAGCACCGGAAGGAAGTCAGCCATTTTGGGGGAGCCTGGCGTTCACTTCCATCTGGAGCTGGAGCTATTCTCCGTCTTCGTTGGTGGTCTTTGCATACGCAAGAAGGGGGCGAAAAATGCGAATCCAGTCAGAAAAGTTGTTATCGGCACTGGAAAGGCACTATATTAGGCGTGAAGAGACGAGTCTTTCGAGTTATGAGAGTTCGTGCCAAGAGACGCCGTCGTCGTGAGTAAGGATATTGAACGTTGCTTTAGAGTAAGATTTATAGAAAAAGTTGGGGATGAGAAAAATAGCTCATTTTATCATAAACTAATTGACCTTTGCAGTTATTGGCTCTAGAACTGGTGATCATTCAGCTTATACATTACTTTGGATATGTTTTACGTTTTCGAAATGCAATAACTTCAAGTTTTGTAACAGTAGCTATTTATTGCCATCGTTGTTACATTATTCAAATGTTTTTTTTTTATGCGTAGTTCTTAGATCGTGCTAGAACACCTCAATACAATTCCGTCTTTAGAAGTATTCAATCTCCCTCGTTTACAGATAAAGAATTATGAAAATGTCGTTAGAAAAGTGAATCAACACTTTTTTTAGAAAAGCTTCTATTCCCTTGTAATCTAGGGGTATCAAAAGTGTCTCAATACATTCTGAAAGTACTGATTGTTTAATATTTGTGTAATAACTTTATTTGAACTACATATGACAATTATTGTGATCTATATTGTCTAGAACTTGGGTATCTTGAGACCAACATTACAATTTTATTTTATTCTCCTCCGTGATAGACAGTAGAATAATTGGATTTACATTTTTTACAACAAAAAAAAATGAGCTCTAAATCATACCAGTACGGATGTTTGATGTCCTGCCATTGTGTAACTTCGACAAGAAATCTCAACTCAAGTTCGAGACGCTTGTTCGCACGCACAATAAAACTGTCCACCGCAGCACAATGCCACCAAATCAGGCTGGTCCGCAAATGGATCGACCCGAATGAAGCTGTCCTTTCCTGCTGCAAAAAGGAGTACAGCGTTCATGCAGCGCCGGCCACCGGCACAATTTTATTATCATTCATGCGTGGCGCACTGAGCTAAATGTACCATAAATTATGCATCCATCCGTTCCGAAGGTTGCTGAGGTTCCACCGACGTGAAGAGCAGGCCCACACGGCGGTGAGCCGGTCTGCGATTGAGATCCTTCATAGATGAGGACGAAAAAAGCAAAACGCAAAAAAGCGCAGAGATCAACCGGCAAATCAAGCAAACGATAAAATATGCCCACTGTCAACACTGCGAGCCGAGATAAATGGCTAATGAGCATTAAGGGTTTTGCCAGTCCGAGAGTACGGATACGCTACAGTTTGCTGGACAAAAAAGCCATCCAAACGATGAGGGCGTGCAAAAAACTTGCCAAAATCAATTTATTCAATTGAATCG
>KB673157.1:180579-212460 GCA_000349145.1 Anopheles dirus | reverse complement strand
TTGGATTTACAGTTTTTACTCAAAAAATAGAAAATGTGCCCTAAAACATACCAGTACGGATGTTTGATGTGTAACTGTAACTTCGACAAGAAATCTCAACTCAAGTTCGAGACGCTTGTTCGCACGCACAATAAAACTGTCCACCGCAGCACAATGCCACCAAATCAGGCTGGTCCGCAAATGGATCGACCCGAATGAAGCTGTCCTTTCCTGCTGCAAAAAGGAGCACAGCGTTCATGCAGCGCCGGCCACCGGCACAATTTTATTATCATTCATGCGTGGCGCACTGAGCTAAATGTACCATAAATTATGCATCCATCCGTTCCGAAGGTTGCTGAGGTTCCACCGACGTGAAGAGCAGGCCCACACGGCGGTGAGCCGGTCTGCGATTGAGATCCTTCATAGATGAGGACGAAAAAAGCAAAACGCAAAAAAGCGCCGAAATCAACCGGCAAATCAAGCAAACGATAAAATATGCCCACTGTCAACACTGCGAGCTGAGATAAATGGCTAAAGAGCATTAAGGGTTTTGCCAGTCCGAGAGTACGGATACGCTACAGTTTGCTGGACAAAAAAGCCATCCAAACGATGAGGGCGTGTAAAAAACTTGCCAAAATCAATTTATTCAATTGAATCGAATGTGTGTGTGTTTTTTTTTTGTACGAGAAGAGGGTAACTGGAATGCCCGGTGAGGGTCAAATAAATGGAGTAGGGGTGCGTCAGGATATGCTTCTGAATTAGGTCAAAATATTAGGATTTGTTAGGGTTAAGTACTTTAGTGTAATTTAGAAAGAAAAAAAAATCAGAAATAAGTTTCAATGATTGTATTTATCTCTTAAAACGACCCGGTCGTCACCAACACAGCCAAGTAGTAGCCCTTTTATATGGTAGAGTCCACCGTCTCGTTCCACCGTAACCGTGGCATGCTCCAGAACCGCTTGAACGGTGCGCCGAATATCCCTCAAAAATACTTACGAGGACGGATCTCCCAAGCGAAAAGAAGCCAACAAAAAAAAAACGCACACCACCATCGATACATCCGAGCTGCCAACAAGAGGCCACCCCGGCCATTAACCGTGCAATGTGTTGACCAAATAGACCGGAAAAAGTGATTTCTACTCATCGTTACGTCGCTTGGCCGTGCCGTGCGTGATCAGCGTCTTGCGTCTTGGGTTTTCGTTGTGTTTTTTTTCGCCAATGTCCCAATGTCTACATTTTCTTCACGCTCACAAGCCGTGTGTGTGTGTGTGTCCTTCAACGTTCTCCACTGAGAACCGGAGGAACAACAATAAATTCCGGTCCAGCAGCGCACGACAACACAGGCGTGCTGTCCACGGGGCCGGTGATGGCACATAAATTACGATCCCTTTCATTGACGGTCTAATCATGTGAGCGATTCCCATCCTGATGTCATCGGCTCCCCGGCACCCGGCAGGCTCGTATACGGTTATGGTCCGGCGGTCGTTTGATTGCCGGGTGGTGTCGTCTGTGTTTTTTTTTTCTTTTGTGTGATGGGAAATGGAAGGTTTTTTTTTTTGGAGGGGGTTTGATGGTTCTGTCGTCCATTGTTACAGCGTGCTCTGTCTACTGCGAGACTCGGTGATTGCCAATGTTTGCTCTATCGTGTTATCCTTTCTCTTGGATGGGAGTGTATTATGGAGGATAAGGGACAAGGTACTAGACCGTCAACTCAATGAGGAATAGGAAAATCAAGCTGTTCGCTCCGAAGAAAACAGATCGACAGATCACGCGCTTTTTTGCATGTGATAGCTGTTCTTTCACTCTTTGGTAGTTAGTAGTTACACAATTTTATAGGATTGGTTTATTGTAGAAATAATAAGTTATGTTTATTGAAATGGTATCTGCGTAAAGTGAACTATTTAATGAACTACCTAGCATACTCTTGCATACTTTTGGGCTGGTTTTGCATAAGATCGGGTTTGTTAGCAATATGTATGAATGTTTTCCACTGGCAAGCAATCAGAGGAACGACTTTATAGAGCATTTCCTTTATCTTTGTAGCTGCTTATAAATTGAGAGTATAAACCGGAGGCTCAACGTTTCCAAATGGCGTTGCCTTTCCGATATTGAAAGCAATTTAAGCGCTACTATTTCCTGTCAAGATCCAAGTGGGAACGAAAACTGGCTCATCGACATAGTACATAGTACATAGTACGAAAAAAAACGTAGCACATAGAATTATGGTAGCGAAATGCAAAGTTATTAATGATCTCATATTTGCCTGGCTAATAAATAGAAACTGAAAGATGTTGAAAAACTGAAGGAAATAAACTTAAATGAAGAGAGGCGAGGTGAGTAAGAGAAAGAGTTTAAGTATAGTTATACCATAAAAATCTTCATAGATGCATATTTCAACTGTAACCTCTTAATAAGTTATTCACATCCGTGTTCATCCAGTACATGAGTCAAGTACGATGGGCAGTTATATCAAAGCCTACTACGACACGTGCCACCTAACGCCTAGCAGAAGACAAACAAACGTCTCCCATTCCACATCGCCTACTTTTCCGGTTATCATCGCGCTAACGCACTACTTGCCCTTCTCCCTTCGTTCGAACTACAATCACCACACCCGCCGCAATGACCATCTAACCTTTCGGACACCCGCCTAGGATCCATACATCCCCGAGATCTGCCTTTTGACCGGAGCCGGTCATCCGAAATAACGTGGCCCGGACCCGAATCGTCGCGCGGATGGCGTCATGCAGATTGCATACTCACGGTTTCGCTCTTTTTAGTCATTTTTATGTCCTGTTAACCTTTGGCGGGGCAGCTAGTTCCCGTAGTTCACCATCGGCAACCCTCGCCTCAATGTTTGCTCTTGCCTTGCTGACCATTTATCTTTTGTGTGCTGTGTTTGTGTTTTTTGTATGTTTTTTGTGTGTGGGACATCCCTCCAAACAGAACTGTTTGACATCCCTTGTCCTCTCGGTGAACTCTCGGGAGGAGTGTGGAAAAGACACACTAAAAACAAGGATCTTTTTTTATATCCACGGTTCCGCTTCACCCCCGCAACGTGCACCCCGGCCGTTCTGTAACCATTAGGAAAATTGGGTTTGTTTTAACAGAGTCTCCTCTTGTTTGATCGCGATCAAATTGCGATAGTACACAACGGACGGGAACACTCGTGCCGCTCACCGGCAAGCGAAGTCACCGTTGATGGCCAGTTTGGAAGGAGATTTTGTGCCGGGCCCCTCCCCGGGTGCGGGTCGCGCAAGGTTTGTTCTCGTGCCGTGGGACGGTAAATATTGACTGGTTTTACGAGCTACAAATTGATTTCGGAGGGTGGTGACGCTCGATCATAACGAGAATAGTGTGTTGTTTTAGTTTTTATGTGCGAGATAAACAGTAAAAAAACAGTGTTGTGAAGATCGATTCTTTGCAGAGCAGTGCTTTGCGCGTAGAATGGCGTGAGAATCTTTGGAAATCGCGTGTGTCGAAGGGTGAGACAGTGGTGTTTATAGGCACATTCCTTATTTATTTACCTGAACCACACAAACGAGCAGTATGACTTGCAATAAAATATGTACTTTCTCAGGAATTGTACTTGATCCATAATTCAATCGTACCGCACTGATAATTCAATCTAGTAGTTTTATGATCCACAAATGGCAATATAAATTGACACACTGAGCGAAAGTTTATATACTCATTTAATAATTGGGCTGAGCATGTTAAATAGAACGACGCAGGACAACCGGTTCGTTTAATGTAGACCGGTGTAAAGTTCGTTTAATAAGGACATAAGGACCACCTATGGACAGAGCATTTGTTGTAGATCCAGAATGAGGAAGAAAGGCGTTGATTTTTCCGCTAGAACGTCGAGATACGTATTTACTGACAACGTCACACGACCTTGTGCAATCAAGACCGCGAAGTGGTTATAGCGGCCGATAAGTAAGTGAAACTAATTATAGTACAGCAAATGAGCACAACTGAGCTATTTTTTAACCTGTAATTGTTTATTTGACTATATCCATTCCAGTCCATGCGTTTCCTATACATGCTTACCATGTCATTTAGGACTAGGGGGTTTGGATTGTCCTGCGATATCTTACTTAAAAGTTATTCCTTACATACTGGTGGCTTGTGGACTGCCTGTACTATATCGTCTGATGGGCTTTGGTTGAAATTGGCTAAGTTTTGGTTGAAATCCTAATCAAATTTTCTTTTGATGGAACATGTATTTTTATTTGTGCTCAGAGTTTATTTTACAGACTGATAACATTCTCAATGGTGTACAAATTAGTTTTATACTTAATTAAACAATTTTAAAACAATTGCCAAGTTTGCAGTCTAGAAAATTGTAACGGTTTTTCTAGGCTATCATTTTCAAAAATCGTTGTTTACATCCTGTTTACATCTGATGTGACAGCAGGCGGGGACACTGTTCAAAATCAACGCGTTTGACCGTTCTCAGCTGATTCTTTGTTTACATCGTGTTTACATACATCGCCTGCAGAGTAGTCGCCGTGAAAAAGGCACGCAATTTTCCGTTTTGTGTTGTGTTTTCCACCGTTTTGTTTTCTTTAAATCACGTTCAACATGAGTGCCACAGAATCAAACGTGCCTAGCGATCCTCCGGCCCACTGTCCCGGTACACAGAGCGACGATGCCGGCAAGGCATCAGCGTGTGCCGGATGCCCGAACCAGCAGCTGTGTGCTACCGGCCCGAAAGGTCCCGACCCAGCGATAGCTCTGGTAAAAGAGAAGCTAGCCGACGTGCGCAACAAACTGCTCGTACTTTCGGGCAAGGGTGGCGTGGGGAAGAGTACCGTCACGGCGCTGCTTTCACGCGCGATGGCCCACCGGCATCTGGCGCAGAACTTTGGTGTCCTCGATATCGACATCTGCGGACCGTCGCAACCGCGCGTGCTGGGTGTGCTGGGCGAACAGGTCCATCAGTCCGGCTCGGGCTGGTCGCCGGTCTACATCGAGGACAATCTGAGCCTGATGTCGATCGGGTTCCTGCTCGGCAGCCCGGATGACGCAATCATATGGCGCGGCCCGAAGAAGAACGGCATGATTCGACAGTTTCTCACCGAGGTGGACTGGGGACAGCTGGACTATCTGCTGCTGGACACACCGCCCGGCACCTCCGACGAGCATCTCTCGGCGACGACGTTTCTCAAGGGAACGGACGGGTTGTGGGGTGCGGTGCTGGTGACCACCCCGCAGGAAGTAGCGCTCCTCGATGTACGGAAGGAGATCTCCTTCTGCAAGAAACTCGCCATCCCGGTGGTGGGCGTGATCGAGAACATGACCACGTTCGTGTGCCCCAAGTGCACGACCGCGACACGCATTTTCCCCGCCCGGAGCGGTGGCGGTGCGGAGCAGATGTGCACGGAAATGGAAGTGCCGTACCTGGGGCAGCTTCCGCTCGACCCGCGGCTGACGAAGTGCTGCGACGAGGGCAAAGATTTCATCACGGAATTCCCCGACAGTCCGGCGGTGAAGGCGCTTGATGCGATCGTGTCCAAAGTGCGACTGTTTTTCGAAGCGGAAGAGAAAGACCACCAATAAAGCGCATGAAACGGAATGCATGCCTGTTTCGAGATTATCCCGAACAACGCCGAACGAAACGTTTGTAAATATCTGGTTTAGATTTTTACCCTTTTATTGTTTGATTACACTTGGTTTTAGTCCGGTTTTCAGTTAAGCCTCTAGTCCGGCGCACTCCCCCGGTTTATACCATCATGCGCGGAACTAAAACACATCTTTCTCGAGCCCTTCCGCTCGAAGAGGCTTACAATTGCTTACAAAAAGGTGGTTTTTGCCAGGCCAGTTGATGATGATCATAATGAGTACGTGAGTAAAGTAATGACCCATTCGTCTACTTCAGCACATCGTGACAAACGTTACGTTACGTTAGCAGCACGCATATCTCTCCTTATCAGTGCGTGACACCAACAATCCGGTGGAACCATCTTTGCATCGTCGGAAAAGAATATGTATGATTAGCACGATTGGTTCTGGGCTGCGGTGGAACTGAGGAAGTTGTTGTTTATCAACGGCGTAGGTTTGATAGCTAGGCACACATCCGTACCAGCCCCTTGAATTACGATAAGAAAGTAGTTCTTGTTTGCCTTTGCAGTCTTGGAAACAGAGCATTTTCTGCTAGCAAATCATTTCTATAAATGAACGAGAACTTTAAAAAATTGTCTAATGCTGCAGGGCGACGATGGGTGGTACATTATCCTGCTCGTGAACTGTTTTTTGGCAGTGGGAAACATTCATTAAACAGACAAATTACGTAGCAAATAAAGAAACATGTCATGCCGGTTGCAAAGCTGCAAGCGTAACTTTGCTTAATCAGCCGGAAAGTATGCAATCCGCACGGGAAACTCATTAAATACGTCCTAAGTTTTCAATCAGACATGCCATGCTTCCTGACTAAGCCTTAGCTACCCAATAGGCAGCTAATAACCCGTTTTTTCATGTGGATTGCATACTTTACAGTTTAATCGACACATTTTCATCTAAGCAGGGTGCATTTTGCACATCTATGTACTATTTGTCCGTTTAATAAACATTTCCCATCGCGGGTGCTGACCAGCGAACGTGAACAGAATCTATTTCTATCTTTCGGTTGGCTCACATTTATTCGAACTAGGGAACTAAACGCAAGGTGTAGATACAAACTTAGGTGTATGCAAAATATCCATGAAATACGTCTTTTTTGTATATACTGGGTACAGGGAGGAAAGGAAGTAAATAAAAGAGGAGTTACTAATAAAAAAAGGCCAGTTGTGTGTGAGGGTGGTGCTAAATGGGATGGAGCCGGAGGTGACGGTAAACGATAGGATAAAAGCGGAACAAAAATACTTCAACACTACTTAAGATTAATAAAGATACGAACGTAATGAACCTAGCGTACGATTACACGCAATAATTACATGTGCTGGAACCCACAACTAAGAATAGAATTTCACTACACTTACTAGAGCGTTTACCACCGTCCGCTCCGCTATGCGTTACCATTTTTCAAATGATCTTCCCATTTTTGGTCATTGTTTTTCCCCCACCCTGATCGTTCGCTTCGACATGCGTGATTCCTGGTTGGTTTCCAAAGCTTCAAACGGTTTCCTCGTCTTCCTTTCCAAACGCACCGCCGGAACCACCGGCCAACGAATGTGGGTAAATGAAAAGCGTTATTGGTTCACTTTAAAAAAAACACTCACACACAATCTAAACAAACGGCTCTCAATGATGGAAACTTAAACTCAACATTTTGAACTACAACGTAAGCACAAATCAATACCAGCGGGATGTTTTCCTGTTCTGTTCGTCTACTATGCCTCCATTAACGAAACGTCCTCAGCGCGCGTGGGAATAAAACGAAAAAAGAACCTAAGCGGGCGACCATGTGCGCCTGTGTTCACAGAAAGCAAAAGCACGTGGACAGAGCTAATTTAAAAAGGAAGTTCAGCCAAGGGTTCGATAACTGCGTAATTAAATAAATGACTTCCTGACTCCCTCGATCAGATGGCGTGCATGACAAGGAGAGAAAGATGCTGTGGCTCTGGTGTGCTTGTGTCTGGTGTGTATGTGTTTGAATGCTTTCTAGGTAGTAGTCACCGGGCTCTGTAGGCTCCTGGAACGCACCGGCGGCGTACGCTTTGCTTTCTATTTCCTGTTTCAAACCACCCGTTTGCCCTCCCTCTAGACGGTTGCTACCGATACGGAAGGGATTGACGTAGACGAGGACGATGGCATGGTTCCTCCTCCCACCGCCACCGCAGACGGGTGCACGCCCGCCACGGTCGACGGGGCACCGGCTGCCGATGGAGGGCCGCCGGCCTGTACAGCGGGCATAACACTGCCCGCCGACGCCAACGGAGATGAGGAGGACAACGACGAGGCTGGTAGAGTTTGTGCTTTTAATTGTCACTTTTCCGTTGCCACCGGCTGATAGCGGGGCTTACTGTGGGTGAAGGGCAGGTATCGGTACTTGATCATGTGCTGCAATGGAAAACGAGTGAAAATAAAGCACATTTAATTAATAGTATTAGTCATTAGTCATTAGAAAATGTGTCCATCGATTTGAAAAATTTTATTAAATATTCAATAAAACTATTCATTATTCATTTCCTTAATTGGATAATGTTAAAAAAACTAACTAACATTGAGAATTACTATCAAATCAAATGTACTTTCTGCTGTTTTGATTTGAAATATCTCCCTACTGTACATAGAGAGCCTACAGCTGGATTTACGACATTTTATCAGACTTAAGTTTTCCCGGTCTGAATTCTTCTAAAAGCAGGGTTAAAATATGCAATTCCTATCGCTCATTTTGCCAATTAACAAAAAAAATTAATACGATCAAATGATGTGTAGCTTGGTTACTTTTAGGTGCAAATTGCTTTAATGAATTAACAAAAAAAAAATATGCAAACTACATACCACAGCATTGCAAAGTTCGATATACTAGTTTCAATAAATTTTTTCCATACTTTTATGTGCAAATTTGCGTATGCAGTTGGAAAGTGTGCAATTTGAACTATACATGCTTCATTTATTACTTATTTTTGCAATTCTGATAGAGCATCTACGCCAAAAAGCATGTAACCTTCAATGCCAATAAATTATAACAATTCATATTTAGCTGGTAAATAGGCCAGAGCGTAAAAAGCGTTGCGGATTGCATCATAGAGTACACCAGGAATCACTTGTTACCAGCTAATTTTCTTCCATTTTCTTTTGCAAGCAAACAAATGCTCCTCCGAACGGCTCAACTCACCTTAATCTGCCGCTTCATTGTAATGCAGAAAAGCGTAATGAAGTAGAGCACCAGTATCGGCCAGAAGACTGGCACGTTAAACATTTCGAAGAACGTGCACACGATGCCGATCACCGTGCTTTTGCTGATGGCGTACCAGAACTTGAACTCCGGTAACCGTCGGATGAACGGCCGGAACTCCTCGTTCGCCTTCGTTGGTAGCTCCGGGCCCTGGTCGTCTGTGGGAGAGAGATGTTTTGAAACATTCTGGACCATTTGAAAACCCCGGTATGTAGCGGGCACGTACCGTCCAGATCAAGTGCCGGATCGATTTTCGGTGTCAGGAACGCGATGAACAGATTTAGATGGTAGATTCCGAGCGCGTACGTTACAATGTACCAGCCCTGTTTCGTGAATACCCGCAGGAGAAACAGTCCTATCAGCCCGAGTGCGGCCGCCCACCGCACCCTCGTATGCGGTGTCCATTTGTCCAGCTGCAGTTGATAAAGCTACCAAAGAAAGGGAGTGAATGAGTGAAGCTTGCTCCCGCAAACCGTGCCAGTGCCCGCTTACCTGTCCTAGTCGCTTGAAGAATTGTGCTACCACATTACTGCTGGCAGGTGACGAAGATTCTTCGTTCATCATCTTGGGTCTGTCACTGTGTAGCCGCTGGTGTACGATTCGCGTCCGAACTCTTTCGCCAATGTTACGCCGGCTCGCTTACGTTTATCCACGCCGGAAAGCAATGTCGACTGCGGTGGACCAGCTAATCATGCAATTGCACGGCAAATCGGTCGGGTAAAGCTGCCACTACCACAGCTGCTAGATCAATTTGCTGACTATGTGGATTGGGAGGGGACCCAATACACACGTGGGATGGTAATGATGGGATGGGGGAGGTGGTATCCACGACAATGTAATCCAATTATGTTGCGTGACGTTTCGAGACGGGTGCTTACGCACGGCGGCTCTCGGTGGATTCTGTTAAAACAGCGAACGTGTCATTAAGGAAATGGTTCTTGTCATTTCTTCGGGAATGACTGATAACTTACTTCAACTACCAGTTGCAGGTGAAGCAAAGTGTAAAGAGCTTTCGCTTCGAGTTGGCTCAATAGATGAAATGCACATAAACACGATCAATATCAAACCGTGTATCGACTCGCAGAAAGGATACAGAGAACAAGCTCAAAACAAACCCGAGCAGGATGACTTGCTTCCGACGGATACGCTAATCACTGGCACTGGGTTATCACACTCCCATCCACCTATCGGACCACAATCCAGACGCGGAGCAAAAACGTTGGACCGAAACTGATTAGATGAGGAAAAAATATCGCCCTACGGTATCAAAAAAAATCACACACCGATCTGCAGAGCGAGCTATTTACATAGCGCAAAGCTCCGGAAACTTGTTCTCCTACTCCGGCAAGGGCCAATTGTCCCCGTGCACCCCCGGCACCAGAGCGAAGTGGGGGATAGTAATATCCTTGTAATCCGGGACTCGAGATATTTTGGAAACAATTTCACAGCGAATTCGCGATGGCTCGAGGGGGGAATAAAGACGAAAAAGTGATGACCATCGCAACCACGTCAATCTTGCCGGAGCTGCGCTGTCAGAGCTCAGATCGAAAGGCACGTATGTCTGCGCGCAGCAGGTCGCTGCAGGGTGCGGTGCAACGGTAGGAGCGTTTTGTGCTGCGAGCAGACACACTGGACTCACGTGACGCCGACAAATGTCAAATGCATTGCCAAATTGTGCCAACTGTCACACATTGCCATCGAATTCGGAGACGAAATGTTTATTTTTGTTAATTTATTTGCCCAAATTCCAATCACGTAATATTTAAATCAATTTTAGGTGACTAAACACGCGTTTATTGCATTTCGAACCGTTTCTTTCTCGAGCGGATTGCGACAAATTTTGCGCATTTGTCAAGCGCCACCCGTTTGACAGCGGTAATGTCAAATGTAAAAATTTGTTGAAAGAAAAAAAATCGGAGTCGTGAAAAAACACACGAAGAAAAGTGAAGGTTCTGCACAGTAAAAGAGTGTAATTAAAAAGCGGATTTGCCTAGTGCCCGTTCCGAGCTACTAATCCGCGTTCGCTTGCGTCCCTACAGTGAGTAGTGAGTGCCTTCGATGGCGTCGTCGTGGTGCAACAATTGTGCCATTTTGTGTCGCCGAGCTCCGCGCGTGCTTTTTTTTCTTCCTTCCCTCGATCCCTTTGGTTCCGCTTCGGCAGCAAGCTGCATGGGGGGATGATGGAGGAAGGCAAAGCGTCGTCGTCCGTGTCCGTGTGTCCCGTCTAGATGATCCCCGATTGATGGCGAAGAATGAGCTGGGCATCGCGACTGTCGGTGTAGAAAAAAGCCATTTTTCAACACGTTTTCGCGTTTCAAAGCAAAGTTTCCCTTTTTTCTTCTTCTTTGCGTGCCCTAGAGGACATTACAAGGAGTGGAAGAATTTGAAGAATAATTGAAACCGAAAGAAGCGAATGTAAAAGTAGAAGCAGAATTCCACGAGCGTGCGTGCGTGTGTGTGCGTGTGTGTGAGAGTAGTTTTGCTTTGTTTGTGCCTCCCCTTCGCTACACTATTCACCACACGTTGAAGGAGAATCGTGGTGTGTTTGGAGCGTTCATGCGTGTGTGTGTGTTGACGGTTAGTGGTGAAGGAAAAGTTTCACAGACACCACAATACCGGAAAAAAGAGAGAGTGTATAATTTTCTCTCTTTCCACTTGCAATTTAAAAAAATATATAAAAGAATAAAATCGGAAATGCGGCATAGCGTACACCGTTCGCACGACATTGCATACTTTGAGCGTTTACCAAGCAGTTCGTCATGCGATTTTGCGGTAAAAGTGTGAAAAGTTTATGGAATTTTGAAGATTTAGCATGAGAATGGCTCACGAATTGCATACACCCGCTGCGTTGAGCAACCTATTTCAGCTCGACTTTTTCGAGCACACATTGTGTCAGTTCGTTCGAGCAGCTTTGTTTTCATTCGTCGGTAGGAGAAAAACATAATCTAAGTTTTATTGTTTGTTGTGTTCTTGTTCCGGTGTGTGAGCGTAGTTGTGTTGTGTAGTTGTGGCAGCGAGCTGGCTGGCTGAGAGGGGCCAGCGAAAGAGAAGAAAAAAGAAAGCGTTTTTTCGTCCATTTTTCCTGGCAACAGCGAGCGCGCGCACACGGAAAGGATACAGTGAAAATAGTGTGAGCAGCAGCAGTGTGAGAAATGGTTGGTTTTATATGTATTTTTTTTATTGTTTCGTGCATAGGCAAGCGGTAAAGTGTAGTGAGACGAAGAACATTCGAAGTTGTATTGCGGGAGTGAAAAAGTGAGCGAAGTGCATCAAATACGTGTCCCCCGTGCGTTTTTTATTGTTGTGTGGGATGATGATGAAACCATAGAGCAGAGAAGAAGCACCGAAAGAAGCGAAAAAGAAGAAGAAGCAAACACAAATCTTGTGTGGTGCGGTGGTTGGGATATGGCGGCGATTCCGCTCGCTGCTTCCGTGTGGTAGTAGTGGGGTGTGTGCGTGTGTGTTTTTTTTTGTTTTCGGTTTCCTCTCCTGGTCCGGTGCGCGGTGGAAAACAAAGCCAAACCCAAATTCCTGCATTCCACCCACACCACTCCCCCTCCCCACCCGAAGCCCCATTCTTGCCCGACCGTCCGCGCGGTGGAGTGCATCGTTTGGATTTTCTTTCTTCTGTCTGTCCGGCTCGCTGCTTTCCCCCACTCCCCAACGGCCCACCATCAGCACAGGGCAAATGTTCTGCGGTCGTCGTCGACGGTGTCTCACTACTACCATCACTTCTGCGCTGGTGAGTGTGTTTGTGTGCGTATTGCGGCGTGTGGCTGCTGTGTTGTTGTCACTTTGTTGCCGCGTCATTTCGCTGCATATGTTTTCTTGACATTCCCTCTCTCGCTATTTTCGCGTTGGGCTACTGCAAATTGTGTTCGATATTAGATTGTTTAAAATGGCTGTTGTGTTTGTTTTCGAGATTACGGATAGTTCAGTAGTGCATTGCACACCTTTTTACAGTGCATACCTTCAATTATATACATTAGATGTTTGTATGTGATAAGATTTGCTTGATTTTTACTACTTTGTGCTAAAATATCCTCTATAGACCATAGAACATGAAATTGTTCTAGATAAATTAATAATTTCTAATAAATTCCTTAATTGGGCATCCCGTATCTGACATTGAACACACACATATCAATCAAGCAGTTTTAGAACAATATTTCAAACATCCTTCTCAAATTCATGAACTGCTTCTTCCACCTGCATTTCTTTCCCTAAGCGTGTGCCAACTTTGCACGGAATGCGCTTTTTTTTTTGTAATGGGTTATGCTTCTTTCGAGTCGTCAAAGTAGGCTAGAGAAAGACCCTTCGATGGACGTGCTTCCATATTATGTTTGGGTACAGGAAATGTGAACAGGGGAGGTAGAACAAGTAAAGTGAACGACGATGCGTAACAAATCCATTGACACATGAGACGCGCAGAAAGAAATTGCGCTATTGCGTGTGTTAAAAATTAATTTGCGTTTCAAATTTGGTTCGCTAAAACGAACTCCTTTCCCAAACTACTTCGCCATGCACGAAGCATGAGGTGAGTCAGTGTTTGCATTTAATTTGTTCTGGGGAAAACTTCGATTTTGAAGTTTCAAAAAACAAAGAAATTAATATTTTTACCCCCAGGATTCTTTCTTTAGGAGGTTTTCTTCAAGGAAATATGGATTTGTTCTAATGCCTCTTGTGTAACCTTACGATGGTTGTTATGGTAATTTTTGGTTCTAATGTGCACTCGAGCGTAAAGAATCACTCGGCTGGAAAGGTCGACAAAGGAAGCCTATGTACCATGTGGCTGTTCCTGCCTGCCTGAGAGGATCGGATCTCCATGCGTGGAGTTTCTATCCATGTCATGTCTCGGTGGTGCATCACACGGGACTTTTCTTGCTGTGTAGACAAGAGTATCATAAAACATAAAAAAGGACACGTTCACGTGCCTTTCCAGTTCGTTCCTCCTGTCAGGTGATCCTGTCAGGTGATCCTAACGAAACGTTCCGTAAGATTATCTTATGCATTCGAATGCGTTTCCCTTAAGCATTAAGGAGTGATCAGTTCAAGGTTTCTCATTCTTTGGGAAGAAGTGGCAGGAAAAGACACTGCAGTAATGTTCTGTAATTTTTGTTTACACCATTTTTGAAATTGTATGTGTGATGTCTTGCTTGAAATAGAAGCAGTTATCGTACGATTTATTTGTTAAATTTTCATATTTTTAGTTTTTTGAAATTACTGCACGATAATTTAATTTTCAAGGAATTTATTTGGCTAGTTTTTATATCGAATATTTTGTAAATTTATATTTAATTAAGTAAAAGCGTAAATTATAAATTTTTTCTGTATTTTCTAATCTCACAACTTTGAATCTAGTTTTAATCAATCATTTAGTGTTAGTTAGTATTATTGGCTCAATATACGCCTAGTTCGGTTTAGGAGTTGAAAACAGAATAAATACTTAATAACTCAAGAAACATGGCGATATTTTCCACACCGTATGCTTTGAATTGAACAATTTGAGCATTCACGGTTATATTCAGGACAGATTAAAAGAATATAGCCCAAATATCGTCCAAATAAGTCCAGAAATGTACATTTTGTATGCACATAATTAAAAAAATATTCTAATACTTTTGCAATCAATTTGCATTGTTAAGAAGCGCAAATTTGGTCCGTTGAACATTCAACCGTCACTATTGTTTGGTGATTAGTTGACCTCATGACTAGGAAGTACAAACGAATCTGATTCAATGTAGCTGTGTACCAATTCACATTCATATAAATTATCGCATTTCCGCAATCCACATGAAGATAACATCAGGGTTTCCATGTCCGAAAACGTATGTTTCGCTTGGTTAAAAAATCAAACCAAATTTTGTCGCTCGAAATCGCGATTTTTATTTAATGCAAATAAGATTTATTTGATGAAAAGCTTTTGGCTGATGTTAGTTATAGGAAATGTATTTAAAACATAAAGATTCTTTGCCTATCCAGTTTGACTGAGATTTAGACTAGGAAATCAAATCCAGACTCAAAATCCAACATTCGTTTCATTTCTTTTGTTTCGTGAAATGTATTGCATATAATATGTTTTTTTTGCCTTACCTTCCGTTTACCTAATTGCATGTGAGCAATCTTAAGACACAGGAAAGGGATCATGCGCGCGCGCGCACTCCATCGTTTTTTTTTTATCTTCAAAATTATTTATTTTTCCTTCGGTAACTTCGGTTCCAGGGTTGCAATTTTCAGTGCATGTTCTGTTCAAAAAAGGCCGGCATGGCCCCGTACCGAGGTCGTCGAAGTTACGATTTATACTCATTTAGAGCCCGCTGCTGCTGCTGCCGCAGTACACAAGTGCACGTGTCATAATGCGATTTTATGAGCTTTGTTTGCCTCATTGAAATAATGTGTTTTTTTTGTCGAATTTTGCTTTGGAACATACTGCTCGAATCGCGAAGAAATGCACATTTCGCAAGGGAAAGTGCCATCGGTTGTCGTCGTCGTACACACATGTAGGAGAAGCAAGCGGTGTGTGCGTGTTTGGAAGCCGGAGCAAAAGTCAAGAACCCTTGGACGTTCTTCTTTGCACGCTGTTCGTTTCCTTCCTAGCGCAAAGACGCACGATGATCCAACATCGAGGAACGAGGGAGCGAGAGAGGGCGCTAGCAAACAGAGGCGAAATGGAGCATAATACCGATGGAAAACAACGAGGGGGAGAAGAACCTGCTGATGGTGATGATGGCGATGAAAATTGTGCGCCGGCTGCGTGTGTTGGTTGGCAGCCGCGACCTGCAGGTGTATTCGTGTGCATACACACACACACACACACACCATCTCGAAGAAGGTTTACAACACACCGAAAGGATGCATCTAGCGCGCGCGCTCCCTTAATTTTCGAGAAGAGCTCCCTTACTGCTGTTTACGGTGGTGTGCGTTGAAAATTTCCACCCAAAAGAAAGCAGGCAAATGATCTCTCACCCGTCGCGGCGGGAGAACGCGCCGATTAGATTGTAGCTCTGCCACCTTTGCTCCGCTCCGCACGGACACACGCACACCGCTCACTCTCACACACACACACACACACACACACACACACACACACACACACACTCGCTGTCGCTCTCTCCTTCTTTTGCAGTAAGAAAGTGCAATGCAAAACTGCAAACTTGCAATCAAAGTGTGCTGGGTTGGACGGAAGGTGCAATAAACGGAACAGAAGGCAGAGAAGAAAAAAAAAAGTACGGGAAGACGTTCTTCGCAAACAGCAATAAAATCTTTCGTTTGTGTGTGCGCAATTGTAGCAGAAGGATAGGAGGGAGGGCGACTGTCCGCCCCAATCCAATCATCGCAATTTGAGCCGCGTTTGTTGCAACGCGAATTGTGTGATGATTATTCGTAAGGTAAAGGGTCTGGTGAATTGGACGTTGAAATTATCTTCCTTTACATATCGTGCTTTTTTTGTTACTGGAAACCTTTGAAGTTGCTTTTCAAAGCGACACACCATACAGTGATGCAGAAGAAGAACAAATTGCACTGCTGCTCCTAATCACAAAGAACACAGGTTACGTCGTATGCCACCTTCCGTTCGTTATCAGCTAGTCGCGGAGCCGAAAACTTGACGAAATTGTCTGTCCCTGTCCAACGTTATACGGCAGGCGTATTTGCAAAATGAGAAAAATAAACGTGTGTGCGTGTGTGTGTGTGTGTGTGTGTTCGGCGTGCGAAAATCATGTTGATGGCATGCGTAGACCAACAGTACCACCAACACCACCACCATCGCCACAATCGTCGGATCAATTTTGACAGTTCACGTTACGTTGCGCACCAGAGCATACAACAACATTGATGGAAATATGCCGGCTATGCCGCGATAGTTGGCCGTCTCTAGGGATGGTTTCTTTTGCCTACTTATGTTACATTTACCGGGAACGATCCCAGGTCAGCTTTGAATTCAGTCCTGTCGTGTGGAGACCGTCGCCGCTGACACTTAACCGTCGGGTTGTTTCTGTTTTCGCAGGTTCCAGTAGCCAATTTCTTTCAAACGTCGTACAGGAGAGCAAAAACAAGATGATGATGATGATGATGTCCCGTTCCACCTCTTTTGCCCTGCGTGGACGAGCTATCTTGATACTTTAGGATACTTTAAGATTCTTAAATGTAACATACTTTGCGAGAATTTTGTACAATTCGCACTAATGCCCGAAGTCCATAAAACCTCTCTCGGCAATAATTTCAACGATTTGAGAAGTGAAAGATAAGTAATGAAAGTGAAATTCTACACTGATCACATTTATTCCCCTACATTTTATAGGCTGCCTTCTATTTACCAATCTAGGTAATAGGACGCTATACAATTTCCGTAATTAAAAACCTTTGCCCCCGAATGCCGGTTATTACATCTAGTAGAGAACCACCATCAGCAGAGTCAGTTACAAAGATGCTTTTGCAGGTCACAATCCCATCGATGCTCATTCTTCTCCGGTGCTCGTCTGCCTTGTACATTGAATACTTTGTGGATGTTTCAGTTCCTGTTAAGCGGTATTCTATAAGGTATTCTACAGCTGTACAGATTATTTTCAAGTGGTTGCTCTATTATCACTTTTTCACTGCTCATAGAACTGGCGGAAAACAACATCAAAGATTTTTGAGAATGGTTCCAATTTCATCTTGCTATGGTATGGTTGTTGTACTTTATCTAATGGGCTGCAATCTCGGCCTTTAACTGCCTCAGAAGTATCTGAAACGTGGATAACCTCTGAAGCCATCTGGAAAAGACTTTCTGAATTCTGGAAGTTTCGATGTCTTTTGATTCTAGAGACTTCCTTAGCTGAAACGTCCAGTATCATTCTGTAGATACAGCATCCTACTTCTAACAATACACCACATGAGATAAAGACATCGTACAGCTCATGGAGAGGGCAATTTTATTTGCATATTTCATTCCTCAGTACATACAGCACCTCGGGAAAACAAGCCACTGTTTCGATGTATAACTTGAAACAGTTTCTTCAGATTGAAGAATACCCTGGTCGTCTCTCAACATACTAGCAGTTACTCCAACATCGACATTGGTCGGAGTTGAGTTTGCGATCAAGGGTTTTCCCAACGTGGTTTTTTATCTCGTCCACTAGCAGTTTGAAGAATCTGTTTCAGATTCGATCTATTGGTACGCATTCGCTACGTACGAGAGCCGCATATTCATTATGCTGAACCTGATCATGCCTGATCAATAGTACAATAGCTGATCGTGATGATCGCTCCTTTAAACTCGTTCAAAAATTCGAGCGCAAGAAGTATCCTGTGAGCAGGTCATGTCATTTTTTTTTAGACTGTCCACATAGAGGAGGCATGATAGACCAACCGATCTTTTCAAGAATTTCTAGCTGTGGACGATCTGGTCTCTTTATGCAATCCTATCGGACTGTTACCATCTATCTACTCTGGGTATTGATCAAAACGTTCTTATAGATCTTCACCTTCTTGTGCTCCTTCATCTTCATCTGTCTTGCACCTTCATCTGGCTTGTGCTTTATTGTCTACATTTAAACGTTTAGTTGAAATCCTGCCGCATAATCCACTAACACAACATGTTTTCTCTTTCTCTTTTTAGAAAACTGCATCCAAAAATGGAATGCGATGTGTCGCCCGTTCCATCGGTGCAGGCGAACCGTCCCCAGCAACAGCAGCAGCCACAGCACTTAACACCGGTTGCAGCAGTCACGGGAAAAGGTGGCGGAACCACTAACAATGGCAATGGTGCCAGTAGCAGCAGTAGTAGTAGTAGTAGTAGTACCACCACCGCCGCGTCGTCTACTACTCATCTCATCACCTCCACCACTACGGGTACTACCATCGGCGGCGGAGGCGAAAGCGCAATTGCGCCGGGAGAGTCGTCCCCAATGGAACCGACGACGACGACGGTGGAAGATGACGCGACGCCCTCGTCCTCGATGGCGGTTACAATGCTACCGGCGGGCACCGGATGTGGCGCTCGCATTACCAACACCATCATCCCCTCCGTCACGACTACCGCCACGGTCAGAAGAAGTATCAGCAGCAATAATAGCAATAATAACAATAGCAAAAGCACCAACGCGAGCTCGACGATGGAGCCGGCGGTGGTGGAATCGGTGACGGTGATCGAGATCAGCGACCAGAGCACGACGGCGGACGAAATGAGTTATCCGGAGTTGGTGTCGTGCGTGGATTCCGATGCGCATTGTGTGCTCCTGTCGGATGAGTACGATTCGTCCGTGGCGTTGCGTGAAGACGATCCGCTGAACGTGTCGGTCGGTTCGATCGAGATGTTGCCATCGCCCCAGTGCAGTACGCCGGTACCGCAGGAGGGCGGAGCAGCAGCAGCATCGCCGCGGCAAGGACGGCTAGCAGCGGCGTCGGTTACCAACACCCCGAAACACAACCATCACCTGCGCCGGAATTTGCCCAGGCTGGCCACGACCAGGCAGCAGACACCGACACCAACCGTGAAGCAACCCCTGTCCGGTCCGGGAAGTCGCGGCGGTGCCATCCCGGCCTCATCCTCCTCCTCGAGTTCCACTGCAGCTGCGGAAAAACGCCAACTACGACAGACAGCAGCGGCAGCAGCAGCAGCAGGATCGACGGACGGTGCCGCGTCGACGATGCGCGAAGTGCTCGCCTCCATCCCGGGGTTCAGCATGAAGCCACGCCGCCGTACGAACAAGAAGCTGTCCACCGCCGCCCAGCTCGAGCAAACGCGCGAAGGTTGCGTCGACCTGGAGACGCCCGACTCCATCCTCGTGCACACGAACCTGCGTGCGCTGCTGAACCGCGAAACGTTCCAGTTACTGCCGCCGCTCTACCAGTACAAGCTGGTGCAGCTGCTGCCACCGGTCGATCGGCCGCCGCTGCCCGACGCGCCCCAGTGCGAGCGGAACGGCATCCGGCTGAATCCGTCCGGGCTAAACAACGAGTTCTTTACGCGCGCATGCCACGAGTGGCGCGACCGGCTGGCAGAGGGCGAGTTCACGCCCGAAGCGCAGCTAAAGCTGCGCCTGGAGGCGGAACGCGAACGGGGGAAGCTCGATCCCTGGAAGCTGAAGCATTTCGAGCCGATGTGGGGTGATCAGAAGTACGTCGGGTCGTTCGTGGGTGCGGCCGGGACGATGGCGAATCCGACCCCGCCGACACCACCCCCGCCACCGCCAGTTCCGGCACCGCCGCCGCCTCCGCCACCAACGACGTCAACGTCGGTTCCACCAACCCAGCTGCCGCAGACAGTGAAGACATCCACGCCCCTTACGGCGACCGTGGCGCCGATCACGGTCTCGAAAGCGGTGAGTGGGAACGCCGCTACCATCGTGACGGTGGCGCGCCAATCTCAGCAGCCACCGTCGCAACAGGTGGTTCTTCCCTTGCCATCACAGCATCAGCAGCACCCCGCAAGAGCCCATCCCGTCACGGCCAAGATCGATCCGAGCTCACGGTCGCTGTCAAAAATGCAGGCGATCACTTTCGGTGCAGCGAGGGCTCCGGGGTCGATGAGTACGAGCGGCAGCAACACCATCATCACGTCCTCCACCGGGACAATCATACTGCCGCCGCGGACGACAATAACGGTCACGTCCGCCGCACCAGCCGGCAATAACGCTCCAACCGTCGTCGGTTCGACCAGTGGGCTTTCTGTCGTTCCAATCAGTATTGTTGGGTGCAGTAGCGTTAGTGGCAGTAGTGCTACGGTCAGTGTCGCACGGCCCGCCTTGAAGACGACGATCAAGCTGCGTCCAACGACGGCCATCGCGACCAGTACGACGGCGGCAGCGGCACCAGCTGGGGAGCATCCCTACACTACTGTCGGAACAGGTTCCGCAACCAAGCGTATACTCCCGACGACGGCGGCAGCAGCTATGAGCGTGAGCAGTAGCAGCGGTAGTGCCACCATCAGCAGTAGCACTAGCACCGTTGAGCTGAGTGTCCGTCCCAGCTCGCTACCGATGTCACCCAAGCGACTGAGAACGGTCGGTGCGGTGACGAGATCGGCACTGGCAGGAACCAGTCCTCAGCCGCATCAGCAACAGCAGCAGCAGACGCCGCATCAAAACGCGCTTCCGACCACGTCCGGGTCAACGATAACGCTCGGCTCCCGGCCGGTCGTCGTGAAGGTGGTGGAACCGTATCGTCCGGCCGCGCTCGTACGCGCCGTCCCGATCGATCCGTCCTCGACGTTGAAGCGAACGCACAGTGGGGGACGCGCTCTAACGCCCACCGAGCTGAGCAACAGCGGTAGCAAGCTGTCGGCGAAGCGGAAACCGGAAGAGGAGGCGGCAGCGGGTTACGCGGTCGGAAGTTTGCATGGCAGTGGTGGCAATCCGCGACGGATGGTGGCGGTTGTGACCGCTACCACAACGCAGCAGGACGGAGGAAGCGGAAATGTATATATGAGCAGTAGTAGCAGCAGTAGTATCAATCGCCTTATCACCGCCACCAGCAGCAGCAGCACCACGCCGGATAGTGGGACTGGCAAACGAAGCACCGGCGGTAACGCTGGCAATAGCAATAGCAATAGCAGTAGGATAAACGTTAGCTGTAGTAGCACCACCAGCAGCAGCAGCAGTAGTAGCAACAGTAGTAGCAGTAGTACCAACCACTCGGAGAGCAATTTCATCATTAATCCCGGCGCGATAAAGGCGGGACAGAGGCAGGTGGAATGTGATACGCGAACGACACCGACGATCGACGGGCGGATGGTGATGATCGAGACTGGCGGAGGAGTGGGAGCGTTCGAGAAGCGGCGGCGTGGTGGTGCGGGGCATCACGACAATCCAGTATCGCCTGTGGCGGCCATTGTTGGTCCTACGAAGCGGAGTCGATCGCGACAAGGAGTTAGCAGGAGCAACAAGACCGGTACGGCAGCTGCATCTTCCGCACCCCTCACCACTATCACGATAGTGGACGATGATGTGGGGGTAAATACGGCGGAGAAATCGGATGCTGTCAGCGAAAGCGCTGTAGTTGGAGATGCTCCAGAAGCGTTGCGTCGGAGAATCGCACCGATGATGGTAAACGGCGGCGAAGTGATCGAGGTGGTGAAACAGCGCGATCGATTGGGGATGATCTCTCCGCCGCTCGTGCCGTCGGCCGACATCATTCTCGAAGAGGCCATCGACTGTGGTGACGTGGTGGATGCTGGTGAGCAGCGACGGGAGCGTCGTCGCGCTGGTAAACGGTTGAAGAGCATGGGCGGTGCGTTTGCTGAAACGGCCATCAGCACCGCAACCGTGCCGGAAACGATCGTCGATCAGCAGAGCCTGATGAATCTCAACAATCTGCACGCGATAAACGATACGGGTGGTGGTGCTGCTGGTGGAACGACGCAGATGATCTACGATCAGAATACCGGCCAGGTGTACAGTGTGATGTGTTTGCCGCAGTCGCCAAATTCGAGCCTCAATCTGCGATCGCTACCGCCCTCGTTAACTGTGACAGCTTTACCGCAGCAGCAGCAGCAACAGTCACAGCCACAACAACAGCTATCGATATCGAACGATAGTAGCAATAGTAGCAGCGTTTCTACAACCGCCATGATGGCAGCGAGTGACAATCATCTGGATGGAGGTGCTGCCGGAGGAGCAACGATTGGCTCCAGAGCGGGGGCAGGCTTAAGTACGTTTGAGAACGTACTCCGCCTCGGTGGTGCTGCGGACGGCAGTTCCGAGCTGATGATCGTACACCGGGGTAATGTGAAGGAAGAAAGCGTCGAGGGTGACTTGGAGGAGGATGAGATGATTACCGTGAAGGAAGAGTATACCGAACGGGGCTTGGAGGATGAGGACGAGGACGAGGAAGAAGACGATGACGGTGATGGGGAGCTGGTGCACACCACCACCACTACCACTACTACCAACACTGCCGATGAGGAAGAGGAGGACGACGAGGAAGAGGTGGGCGAAGTGGAGGAAGGAGAGAACGGGGAAGAGTTCGTGCTCCGGCAGCAGCAGCAGCATCTGAGTGTTGACGATGGCCCGACACCGCGAAGTTTCAATGGTGAACTAATACGGGTCAGCCCAGCGGCAGGAGCAACGATCGGTGGAAGTAAGTTAAATCAGTACAGCCAAGCGTCGAGCCTGCAACATCTGCAACAGCAGCAGCAACATCATCACAGTAACCATCTTCACACACACCTCAATCTGACCGGCTTTCATCACGATCACGAACTGCTTCACCAGCAGCAACAGCAACAGCGTTTGCGGAATGCCACCGTCAGCTCATCCCCATCTACGTCTTCGGACCAGGGGATGATGATGCTGGTGACGACGACTGCCGATGGTGTTGGTGGTAGAGGGGAACGGATAACGACGGTTGCCGCCGGTCCCTCATCTTCCAATAGCGGTGGTGACAGCGTGATGGTGATGGGGAACAACAACTACTGTGATAATCTATCCGCCGCCGATGAAGCTGACGGTGAGGAGGAAGAGGAAGAAGAAGAGGAGGATGAAGCGGGAGAAGAGGACGAGGAGCATGAGGAAGGGGAAGAGAACGGTCAGATGATGCTGGTGCCTACTGATGGTAGCAGCAATAGTGTGGTCGGTATGAAGGTGGAGGAAGAGGATGCGGTGATGGACGATACGATCGTTGATCAGTACGGCAACCACCATCATCTGCATCATGCACACCTGAACCATCACGACGGTCGTGGTGGAAGAGAAGGTGGAGGTGGGGGTGGATCGGAAGAGGAAGATGTCAACTATAGCATGCTCAACCACCAACAGCATCAGCAGTTCCAACAACAGCAGCAGCACCAACAATTCAATCTCACTAGTGGACATCAGCAGCAGCAGACGTCGTTGCTCCACAACCATTCGTCGCTGGTGGTGACATCTTCCGCCGGAGCAACCGTCGCCTCGGGTGTGGATACCTCGCAGATGCAGCTGTTTTCCGGCCAGGAAGGAATGCTGCTGGACGGTGGCGATTGCGTGGAGGAAAGCTGCGAGACGGAAGAAGAGGAGCAGCAACATCGACACCTGGACCTGGAGGCTCACGACGGTGGCGAACACCATGCACATCATCACCCGCACGAGTACGTGAACAACCAACATCAGCAACTAGTGGAGAAGTATATGGAAGAGATGGTGGATGGTACCGGGAGCGTTGTGAGCACCGTGAATGATGGGAGTGGCGGTACTGGCACTGGATATGTCCTAGATACGACCGGCAGCGAGATGATCAGTACAGAAAGTAAGTATGAATGTTAAGATTGGTGAAGAAGAAAGGGCAAGTTGTAGGAGGTAGTTCGACTGGAGAAGATATCAAGATGCCTTGAGATATCAATAGGCACTTCGGTCAACGAGTTTCTTCGTTATCGTCTGTATGTGTTGGTTTCTTTGAACTCAACTCTCACGTAGTCGAAGGGTCCAAATAGTTTCCAAATAGTTTAAGTTTCCATTGCGTTCGTTCACGGCGTTCTTGACGAATTAATTAAGTGTCTGAATGCTTTGCTCAGCATTCATTTATCTCCGGTAAAGCATAGTATCCGCATGCAGAATCCAATGCAGCAGGATGTTGTGGTCTAGACCTGCTGCTTATGTTACGTTCCACGATTAGTATGTAATTCGGGAATCCTACGTTCGAAGAAGTTTGGCGAGGTACAAACATACAATGGATTTCATGCTTGTGCCTTTGTACACCGTACGATTTTGCGCCCTTCTTTAGAACCGGACTGGAACACTTAGACGACTGGTTATCTCTAGTATCGATGACTAATAGCTTGGTTTTTTGTTGAGGAATTTATGGAACTAATTGTATTGTAAACCACTGTAGATATTCTCTCGATCGTACACATTTCCAACGCTGTGCTCTAATACTATCAATCCATTTCTTCACTGCTTGCTTTCTCTAATCGCATGCTCGTATGTGCGTGGGTGCGTATTTGTGTGGATTTTACATAACACGTCCATCAACCTAAACATTCGTCGTAAAAATCCAAAACAAAAATCTTCAACCGGGAATAGTTGTTGAACACAGTCATGATCATGCGGCGATGATAACGCTGGACGAGATGGAATCCGTAGAGGTAGTTGGTGGCGATCAGCACAGTAGTTCAACAATGGGCGACGATTCGGATTTGAGCGACTATCATAATCATCATCATCGTCCACAAACTCCCGGTGAGCTACAGCAAGATGACGGTGCTCCAGTCGTTGAAGTTGTTCAGCATATTCCACTAGAACTGCACAGAACCTCAACGGTGGACATTGCGAATGGTGAGAGTATCAGAAATCGGGCACGACACAATAGAGAGTTTGTTGAAATGAACACGACATCGCATGAAGGATGTGAGGAAATGGACACACAGGTGGTAGAGATGACTCAAGTGGTAGAGCGGCATCGTATGGATATAGCCCGTCATAGTATGACTGGCCAGCAGTTGGTGGTATCATCCGCGAATGCAACGCCACAATCCGATAGTCAATTTGCTGCAGCATCCACTAGCAGCAGCAGCAGCAGTGGCAGCAGTTTCCCAGTGCTGGCAGCAAAACGGACGACCATACTAGTCGTGGAAGATTGTATCTCAACGAACGGCTTCAATTCGCCATACAGTCGGTTCTCAAGAAGACGTTCGCTCAATGGGGTTGAAAACGTAATGGAGGCAGCGGCCTGCCTTCCAGTGAAACTAGATTCTTCGTCGGGCCCTGAAGGCACCAACAGCGTCGCTTCACTCGATGGGAAACAGTGTGACCGCGTGTTGGAACTTATTCCCAGTGCAACACCTGAAGTGGACGGTGAAGAAGAGGGAGGGATTGATCCGGAAGGAAGAGGAGGACTCCACGTGGATGGCGGTGGCGAAGTGCTTACATCCTCGTGTGGTGGTGGTAAGTTTGGTTTTGAGAGATGTGCAGAAGCGATAGCCGTTGGACGCATCTTCTCACTTCTCTGTTCTTTGTGCATCTTCTTTGTTGTTTGCGCTTCGGTCTTCAATTTTTAGGAATATTGCTGGCTGAAAAATACGATCTCAACGTTCCGCCGTTGTTTGGAGTTTTGAACGTTTCTGTTGCAATGTTGTTCAGTTTTGTTTTCCTCATTGGACTAAAATAAGTTGGTTATTGATGTATTGCTATTGAAATACGATATTATGTTGTATTTTATCTGTTTCGCATATAATTTCGCTTTTTAAGTCATTATATTCTTAAAATAATACGTGGAGCATGTCAAAACAGAGATGGCAGGAAATAGGTATTACTACCTTGGAAACTGCTATGCTATATCCGTCCAAATCAATTTTTAAATTATGCTCTTTTATGTTAAGGAAATGGGCTGCTTGTTTGGTACTTGTTTTTTCATTCTCTAGAAACTGTTGATGATGAGATGTAATGGATGTTGGCAAAATCACTAATGAATGTGTGTCTGTTCTGGTTTTGTTCTTTTAGATTGGCCACAGTTCAAGATGAAGATGATGGACACAACGAAGATGATGGTAGTAGATCATCATCAACTCGTGGATGGCAATAACAGTATTATCATTTCGCCCATCGGCACGTCAGGACCGGCAACGATGATCCCATCACCCGCGGTCTCTACGTTTCAGCAACAGCAGCAACACCAACTTCATCCACACTTAACAAATTCCGCTCAACAGCAGCAGCAACTCCAGCAACAACAAGCTGCGCCGCCGCCACCGCAGCAACACACCATGCAGCAACAGTCTCCATCGCCTATCTCGATGGGGCCGGCAACAACCGCCACAATTGTGCAACAAATTGCCGCACATAATCATCACCAGCAGCAGCAGCTGAACGCTGCAACGAATGTCACCACCACAGGGATTAGTTTTTTAGCTCAAGCACAACCCACCGTACAAACCATGACAGCAGCGGGTTCAACAACGGCGAGCATGCTTAGTTCGCCACAGCAGCAGCAGCAGCAGCAGCAAGGATTGAGCATATTTCAGCTGCATCCGTCTGCGACACAACAACAGCAGCATCAAACACCGCCACAACAAGTACTGGGATGCGGCAACAGCACGATCCAGCTTACGTCAGAGGCGAGTCCGGTCATTACACTTTAATTGTTGTGCTATTTGATGGTTTTTCGAACGTTGTATGTTGTAACAACGTACTTTAGTAGATAAATAAGTTTGAAATGTATTTACATTGCAAGATTACTAACTTCCAATTAGGGTTTTTGTAGGGTTTTTCGACTTGTGAATAGTATAGTTTTGGTCTTTTGTGAAAGTTTGCAATCCGCAAGACAAATTAACTGGATTTTATTTTAATATTTACTAATTTATTAATTAATTTTTTATTTTACTTGCCTATGTACTTTCCGTCCTTTATAGCATGTTATTTTATGCTTCCTAATTGGACAAAATATTCTATTTATTGCAGATTAAAGATGGCTTGCGTGGCAACATTATAAAAACGGATCCGGGTGTGAGCTACACCACAATCAGGCAAGGTAATCAGCAGATCGTAACACGGATCAAGCTGGAAAGTGACGACAGTCAGCTGCAGGCACAGCAGCAACAGGCAAGCTTGCAGCAGTCGTTTCAGCCTAAAGTAAATGTGGTGACTTCCTCACCGCTCATAACGCTCGGACCGTCCGTTGACGGTCAGGACAATCTGTCCCGGGTGATAGAGAGCGTTGCCGGAAACTATACTTCCGTGGCGGTAACGTCTGCTGGAGCAGGTGGTCAGCCGCAGCAGCAGCCGCAACAACATGTGCAACATCAGCAGCAACAGCAGCAGCTGATTCAGCACGTGCAAACGGCTGCTGGCCATCAGATACGCTATGAAATAGATCACGGCGTTGTTCGGCAGCAGCAGCAGCCAACACCGCCACATCAGCAGCAACAGCAGCAGCTGATTCAGCACGTGCAAACGGCTGCTGGCCATCAGATACGCTATGAAATAGATCACGGCGTTGTTCGGCAGCAGCAGCAGCCAACACCGCCACATCAGCAGCAACAGCAGCACTTAATTTCACAACAGCAGCAGCCAAAGTTCATCATCACGTCCCGGCCATTGGGTGCCGTAAATGCGCCCGGAACGGGACCAAAGCTCCCACTAACCGTGCAAACGGCGAACGTGTTACCGCAGCTACCGAATCAGCAGCAGTACATCCAGACGCAGGACGGACAGCTGCAGCTCACCAGTCAAGGTACCGTTGCCACACTGCAGAAACCGATTCAGCTGCAGAAGATTATAATCGGCCAGCAGCCACCACAGCAGCAGCGACCCCGGTTGCCACTACAGCGGTCGACGCAGTACGGCGTTCAACCCCTGCAACAGGCAGCGCAGTCGCAACAACCGCAACAAGCGAAGGTGATTACGCAGCAATCAGCCGCACCAACACAGTCACAGCAGCGATTCCAACAAAAGTACGTCACAAACCAGCTGATCCGCGGCCAGAACGCGTTCCTCATGAACAACGTGCATCATTTGCAAACGACGCCGCCGCCTCCACAGCAGCAGCAGCAGCAACAACAAACTGGGGCAGGCACCGGAACCCCCACAAATGTGATTGTTGGAGTGGCAACGGCAACGGCGGCTGGTAATAATCGAACGAAGCGAACGAATGACGGTGTTGCTGGTGGCGGCACGGTCACCTCCGGAACGATCTCTGCCATTTCCACGGGCAATGGTACGTCCGGCGGTAGTGCAAGCGGAGGATCGTCGTCGTCCGGAAAGCGGGGAGGACGATCGAATAGCTCACGTTTACCGCCCGGTGCGGTAAATCTCGAACGAAGCTACCAGATCTGCCAGGCGGTGATACAGAACAGCCCGAATCGGCACCAGCTGAAGGCGCAACTGAAGTCACCGCAGGCGTTCTTGGCGGCATCGAACTCCAACTCGAACAGCAGCATAAGCAGCATCGGCAGTACGGGAAGCAGTAGCAGCAGCAGCAGCAGTAGTAGCGGTGTCTCTGCGAGCAGTATTATCGGCAACAATACCAAAGAGGATGCAAACAGCAGCAGTGGCGGCAACAGTGCCTTCGGCGGAATGTTAGGTATTGGAGGGAATAAGGTGAGGGCTCTGGACGAGGTTGACTCCGATTGTGGAGATGCTAACCGCTGTCTCCGCTGTCTCTCCACAGGGCTCACGTTTCGTCAATTCCAAGCGCACCGTACCGTCCGGCAACAGGCCGCACTCGTCGTCGTCGATTGTGGTGCGGCAAGTGTACGCCGGTGGGGCTTCTGCGGCCACGACCCCACCAAACACCACCATCAGCCAGCCGAACCCAGTCAGTATTATTACGGCGGCGGGAACCCAACAGCAGCCAATCCATACACTCGGTGAGCAGCAACAGCATCAGCAGCACGCCCAAATCATCAGTGTGAGTGCGGCACCGACAATCTTGCATGCTACTGCCCCCGGCACGAATAATGGGCCAGCAGTTGGTGGGAACGTAAATGCTGCCGGTGGTGGTGTTACTGCGGGGAACTTCGGTGGCAAGTACGTGCTAGTACAGCGTGCGGCACACATCGGGGAGATTGTTACGCCGCGGGCGGCCAGTGCACCACCGACACACAACCAGGTAAGGACGACAATACTACGCTTGTACTTTTTTTTCGAAATAATAGAAATATCTTAAACTGAATCATATTGCAACTAGGCTACAGTCCCATTAAGTTCAACTGAAACATTTTTTTCTGTTTTCTTCTTTGTGGCCGTTTCTAGATAACGAAACGCATCACAATGTTTACTCACATTCGGGGACATACGTTGTGAAATTGTCCGTTTCACATCCGGTAAACACTAATACCTTGAGTGGAAATCCAGTTTCTCTAGCAATCTTTATGGCTTTTCCGAGCGCGGCTTCACGCTCGGAAAACTCGTGGATTGAAAGAAGTTAAGTCAGCTTGCTTACAGCTTCCCGGAGATTCGATTCAGTAGTTTTCGTCGCCAATTGTTATATTCGTAGGTTTTTATTGACTTTTTGCCGCTTATTTCGTGTCATAACCTCACTTTGACTTCATAACCTACTTGTTGCAAGTAGTCTTTCAATAGTCGATAGCCTGCCATAACTGAGCGCTCTTCGATTCATTTCGGGAGTCGATTCTTCTGCAAGACTTTTTGGAGCGTTATTCTTTTACGATTGAAGTTCAAGTGTTGTTTTTGAAAGTCTCTTTTTGGACGTGAAAACATAAGTATATATTTTACGATATATTTTACGATTGAAGTTCAAGTGTTGTTTTTGAAAGTCTCTTTTTGGACGTGAAAACATAAGTATATTGTTGAAGGGTGAGACAACTAGACAGCATCGGATGGTGAAAACGACAACAGATGGGTAAATGTGTTGTTTTTGTTAAAGACGCCGTATGTCAAATATCTATGGCCGCGTATTTCTATTTTGCACTGCGTTTATTTTATTAGCGGCGTAGGGTATAATTCGAACTTTTCAAGATGCTCTTCAATGTTTATGATTGCTTTCGTTTCTTTTATCGTGCAGATACAAATCCACCATGTTCCTGCTGCACCTCAAACACATCCGCAACAACAGCAGCAGCAACTGCACCATCAGCTAGCCGCTGCTCAGCAGCAGCAACAGGTAGTGCAGCACCATCTTCAGCAACAGCACCAGCAGCAGCAGCAGCAGCAGCAGCAGCAGCAACAGCAGCAGCAACTGCAACAGCAGTTAGTGGCTGGAGCGAACGCCGCCATCACCACCACCTCCACCACCACCACCCGCCGAATACCGTCCACCCACGGTGAGTATTATCCGCCGGGAGGCGGTGTACTTCGGTGAGCGTGCACGAGATACGCGTGTGGGGAGAGGGCGGGCGGGTGTGTGTGTGTTCGAGTTGTGTATGCGAGTGTGTGAGTGTGTGTGCGAAGCTGTTCATCACCACCACCCTCCCACCCGCGCGTTTGTACTTTCTATCGCCGTGCCGCGCCCGTTTGTCGAACCAATTTGATCAAGCATATCAGGCTGGTCCTTCCTCTAATTCCAACCTTGTACAGTGATCACCTACGGCGGTCCGGATGGCCTTCATATCGATCCAGCACCGGCCACCGGTACTGGTGACGATGGTGGCAGCAACGGCGACAGTGTCTCAGGAGGCGTCGGCACGGATGATGTGCAGCCCGGCGCAGGAGCGATTGTCTTCATCGATGGCGGCGATGGGGGTATTGCCATGCAGCACCAACAACAGCAGCAGCAACAGCAGCAAGTGTTCAACCATCATCAGCCATTTATGGATGAGGCCGGAGGAGCAAACGCTGGCAGCGTTGTTGTCGTGAATGGTGAAGCATTCGAGGCCGCTGGAGGAATCGAAATGGAGGTTGGCAATGGACCCGCGAGTGGTCCCGGCATGGTGTTTGTCTCACCTTCGCACATCTCGCCCCAGCAACCCTACGCTGAACAGCAGCAGTTGGTCGCAGAGCAAATCGGTAACCGGGTTGAATATTCCGCTGGAATCGAACCGACCGTTGATGATGGTTCCTCGAGCACCTCCGGTGTGAGGCTGCTGCATCACAACCACCACCACCAGGAGGCTCCAGTCAGCACCGAAAACGGAACAGACGGCATCGAGGCGGCCGGTGCGGAGGACGGGGCAGACGACGGGTCGGAGGACGATGATCCGGTCGATGGGACCGGTGGCGGCGAGGAGGACTGTTCCTGTTCGCTCAACGCGATGGTTATCTGCCAGCAGTGTGGAGCCTTCTGTCACGATGACTGCATCAGTGCAACGAAACTATGCGTATCCTGTGTAGTACGCTAGGACTCCCACCACTCTGGACGTATAGTAGCAGTAGTAGCCAGTAGTCGGTAGTGATAGTAGCAGGACACTAACCTATTAGAGACACATCTATGGCATTATTGTTCGGAAAAAGCGCAAGAAGAAAGAGGGGAAGAGCTTTTCTTTTGGAAAATTTCTGTTAAAAGAGCATAAACTCATACACACATGCACTCTAAAGACATTGCGGAAATAGGTCCATTATCACTACTGCAACCCGACTTATAGAGCGTAGATCAAGTGTTTCGTAGTGCGTGGGATGGAATACTTGCGCCTAATAGTATACACCTCTCGCACCACAAACCACTTCGTTAATGCTGTGTTGCTAGTTTTTAAAACAAATAAAACAACAAGTCCC
>KB673157.1:155285-180569 GCA_000349145.1 Anopheles dirus | reverse complement strand
ATGTTCCTGCTGCACCTCAAACACATCCGCAACAACAGCAGCAGCAACTGCACCATCAGCTAGCCGCTGCTCAGCAGCAGCAACAGGTAGTGCAGCACCATCTTCAGCAACAGCACCAGCAGCAGCAGCAGCAGCAGCAGCAGCAGCAACAGCAGCAGCAACTGCAACAGCAGTTAGTGGCTGGAGCGAACGCCGCCATCACCACCACCTCCACCACCACCACCCGCCGAATACCGTCCACCCACGGTGAGTATTATCCGCCGGGAGGCGGTGTACTTCGGTGAGCGTGCACGAGATACGCGTGTGGGGAGAGGGCGGACGGGTGTGTGTGTGTTCGAGTTGTGTATGCGAGTGTGTGAGTGTGTGTGCGAAGCTGTTCATCACTACCACCCTCCCACCCGCGCGTGTGTACTTTCTATCGCCGTGCCGCGCTCGTTTATCGAACCAATTTGATCAAGCATATCAGGCTGGTCCTTCCTCTAATTCCAACCTTGTACAGTGATCACCTACGGCGGTCCGGATGGCCTTCATATCGATCCAGCACCGGCCACCGGTACTGGTGACGATGGTGGCAGCAACGGCGACAGTGTCTCAGGAGGCGTCGGCACGGATGATGTGCAGCCCGGCGCAGGAGCGATTGTCTTCATCGATGGCGGCGATGGGGGTATTGCCATGCAGCACCAACAACAGCAGCAGCAACAGCAGCAAGTGTTCAACCATCATCAGCCATTTATGGATGAGGCCGGAGGAGCAAACGCTGGCAGCGTTGTTGTCGTGAATGGTGAAGCATTCGAGGCCGCTGGAGGAATCGAAATGGAGGTTGGCAATGGACCCGCGAGTGGTCCCGGCATGGTGTTTGTCTCACCTTCGCACATCTCGCCCCAGCAACCCTACGCTGAACAGCAGCAGTTGGTCGCAGAGCAAATCGGTAACCGGGTTGAATATTCCGCTGGAATCGAACCGACCGTTGATGATGGTTCCTCGAGCACCTCCGGTGTGAGGCTGCTGCATCACAACCACCACCACCAGGAGGCTCCAGTCAGCACCGAAAACGGAACAGACGGCATCGAGGCGGCCGGTGCGGAGGACGGGGCAGACGACGGGTCGGAGGACGATGATCCGGTCGATGGGACCGGTGGCGGCGAGGAGGACTGTTCCTGTTCGCGCAACGCGATGGTTATCTGCCAGCAGTGTGGAGCCTTCTGTCACGATGACTGCATCAGTGCAACGAAACTATGCGTATCCTGTGTAGTACGCTAGGACTCCCACCACTCTGGACGTATAGTAGCAGTAGTAGCCAGTAGTCGGTAGTGATAGTAGCAGGACACTAACCTATTAGAGACACATCTATGGCATTATTGTTCGGAAAAAGCGCAAGAAGAAAGAGGGGAAGAGCTTTTCTTTTGGAAAATTTCTGTTAAAAGAGCATAAACTCATACACACATGCACTCTAAAGACATTGCGGAAATAGGTCCATTATCACTACTGCAACCCGACTTATAGAGCGTAGATCAAGTGTTTCGTAGTGCGTGGGATGGAATACTTGCGCCTAATAGTATACACCTCTCGCACCACAAACCACTTCGTTAATGCTGTGTTGCTAGTTTTTAAAACAAATAAAACAACAAGTCCCTTCCCCCCCCCCCCAACAGACTGAAGGTACCGGAACTTTAGAAGCAGGATTTCTTTCCGATGGTGAAATGGCATTTTTAGAATCATTTGGAAAGGGACGGCATACTATTTTCGCAGATACGAATCGATTCAAAACGCAGATCTGTTGCGGCAAAGCAAGGAAGTGAATGTTAGTTTATGTAAACAACTACATAACATGCGACCTACCCAAATCGTGAGGTAGTCTACATTCCCAGCATATCGATTACCGATTACTCTCCCGTTTAAGTTTGTTCAAATATTGCTTTCTACGTTGATTTTTCCCGGGGTCACCGCGTGGGGCGGAGATTATTTCAAGAAAGCGTTCGCAGTGCGTTCTAGTGTTTATTTCATTTCTATTAATGTATTTATTGTTCTTTTCTTGCGTATTTAGTTCGTGTGGTGTGTCGTAAGAATGAAATGGTTCTTATCTGGCTACTTGACGCACATGTGATCTATCCCCACTCCCCCCGAGGAGCTCCGCGATATATGTGGGGAAAACGCTATTATAATGTCGTTGATATACATATATATATCTTTCAGTTACTGTTGATAAAGTTATTGTCAGCAGACCACTCCCCCATTGTATGATAGTAGGAAAATTGTGTTTCCATGTACATTACCCATTTAACACACACAAACCATCGCATCGCGTCTTTTCCAGCAAACAAAAAAAGAAACGATGGGAAGATGTATCATTTGTTTAGGAAAAAACAAAAAAGCATTACTAGGGACTAGCGATAAACGACAAAGACAAGTGTAAAAGCGGTGGACGAGAGGAGGTTATTCGATGTGGTAAAAAGCGCTTCGGAAGTGTGCGCAGAAGTGGAGCGGAGCGCGTGGGAAAATCGAATGTTGCGCAAAACAAAGCTGGCTGCAACACAACTGCAAGCAATGGTAACCGCGGAGCTAGTGCTAATGCGCTAATGGTAAGACAAGAAGTAATGTAATTTATTATCAACACTAATGTGCGTACAACAATATCCCCTCGCCCGCGAGATTCACAAGAACGGCACAGTAATAATAATAATAATAATAAGACGGTGATTTGCGCAAATTGATAATAACATTTCGTAAACTCTATGACACCGTGAACACACACACACGCACAAGTGCAAGCAAAATAATTGAGATAAAACGTTAGAGAGAGTGTGTGTGTGTGGATAAGACGACAGCAAGGGAGCTACATTTCTGGTAGCGTTACAAGAGGAGATTCATAAAGAAAATATGTAAAAAGAACATAACAGTGAGGGTGTTTTTTGGTTGTAGTTGTTGGAAGTAAACGAAAGAAAATAGAATGCTGTGGAAGTATACGAATATATGATTAGGAACAAGTGTTCAAAAATGCTTAACTTACGTTTTCGTCCTCAGTTTGATTGACTTGCTTTTGGCCGAGCAACGTCATGGCAAGCTGGCATGGCTTGGTTACCAATCGTTCGCCAGATTCATCAAGACATACTCCACTTAATCCAGCGGAATAACAGATCTCTTTTACCATCTGAAGATTGTCACCCTAAACTGGTACTCTGCTCTGGTCCGCCATCACACCTATCATGGACAAAGTAGCAAGGTAAATGCTGAAAGGCAAAGAGGGGAGTCAGTCGCCTTGCCTGAGGTCCCAGAGAGATTCCCACTCTGAGTTTATAAAAACAAGAGTTGTGTGCGAAATCACTGGTTGGCATTTCTGGAGGATTGAAGATTTGGTCGGTCGTAGATTTCGGGAAGAAACATCATTTGCTACAGGGCCTTTTAGAAAGGCTATGATGGCGCTATCTTTTTCAGATATTTTAAGGTGAAATAAAGATATTAATGTGTTGAGCTTTACTCAATTTTTATTATCTCCCCTGCTCCATTAGTGTATCGCTTACAACACTGACGATTGTATCCACCTCCGCCATCGCACCCAACCCCGTGTCCCCGCACATAAGCGTCTTGGCGATGCACGGCACCTCCCGGTGGCCCCATGATTTTAGCGTCTCGATCTGCTGCCCGGTGATCGGATGTTGCCACATACGCGTGTTCATGGCTGGACAGAAGAGCAACGGTTTGTCCGGATCCCAGGCGCGGGTCGTACACAGCAGCAAATTGTCGCACAGCCCACTCGCCATCTTCGCCAGACTGTTCGCATCGAGCGGCGCTATCACGAGCAGATCGGCCCACTTACCGAGCTCGATATGCAGTACCGGATCGCCTCGCTTCTGCCAGGACGACCATTCGTCCTGATCGGTGTGTACGGTGACCGTGGATGGGAGCTCGTCAGGCGAGAAGAAATGGCGTGCGTGCTCGGTTACTATTACTTGTACCTCCAGCTCGAAATCTGCTAGCTGGCGGAGTTTTTCGACTAACAGGGGTAGTTTGATCGTGGCCACGCTGCCGGTGCATCCGATCAGAATGTTCTTTTTGGGCTTCATCGCAATTTGTACCACACTTGGAGAACTATTTTTAAATAACCTTATCGAAAATGCGCTCAAAGATGGTTAGGAAGATTGGTCCGCGTCCTTTTTTTCACTCTCACTGTAGCCAAGCTTTGCGAAATCTTCCCGCGCCATAAGATCGTGGTCCATGCGACACTGAAGGTAGGCTTTCGACTCCTGGCGGCAGGCGGAATTGTCGTCGGCGTTCTCTCTCAAGCAGCGCATGTAAAACAGCATCAGCTTACGGCACTGGCCGCCGTGATCCAGCGGGAAGCTGCCCTTTTCCGGTGCGGTTGGGATGAACTTTTTCTGTCCGAATGTCATAGACGTCATGGCTGAACGAGAAAAACAGCTGCAAAAAAGAATTGTAAGTATTTTGGCTTTATTAAAGTGTTGTTATTGCTGTAATTTCATGTAGGCGATTTTTTAACATGTTTTAGCAGAACCGGCTTTATTTAGTCTTTTAATCGTGCCATGAGGCACCCTGTACATGTTTTGTTTTGGGATATTTCCATAGGAGAGAAGAAAGTTAGTTTAGGTGTTTTTGCGGTCTTTGGCACAAATATTGCCATGGGTGCTAAATTAATAGGTGCAACCCAACATATTAAAGTAAACGATAGTAAAATGAGATCAATTTTTAAGGTAAACATATTTTCTACTCACATTGTTGGTTGACCGTTCGCAACGTTACGTAAATATCATGTTTTTTTTATCCTGCTGTTGCTGTATTCCACTAAATATTGCAGAGTATGATTAAAATATGTTATACACACTTGTTGCGAC
Source organism: Anopheles dirus (assembly GCA_000349145.1). Classification (NCBI taxonomy): domain Eukaryota; kingdom Metazoa; phylum Arthropoda; class Insecta; order Diptera; family Culicidae; genus Anopheles; species Anopheles dirus. The sequence goes on along the minus strand of KB673157.1, from coordinate 175,722 downwards.
ACAAAACAACGACGAAAGAGCAGAAAACTACGTACGAAAACACTTCAGGATTCTTTTATTCGCACGAACTTCTCCTGAACAACAACACAATTTGGGATATTTCGTGACAATCTTTTGACAGAGGAAAAAAACCCAAATATTCGTGGAGCACACTGTGCATCCTAAAGAATTGCACTCTCCCCTTATAAACGTAAACGCTACGTCTACACTCCAGCTAAATTCTACCAAAAATAGGAAAAAATGAGATTTTTTTAAATGAATAATTTAGTTTACCCAACAATTGTTGTATTTTTTTAACGAAAACGAAAACTACTAAAAAATCGCAAAAAAGGGCAATCGCAAACTACTGATGAAGTTTCCCACTTTCCGTTAGCTGTCAGATTGTGTTTTTTTTTCTTGAGCTGTGTCGTCGAAGCTGTTTTTTTACGGTGTGTCGGTGGATGCGCGCGTGTGTTTATTCTTTTCCGTTTGTGCATAAATATATATTCTTCCGGCTTGTGTTTTCGCCTATCGCGAGGGGCTGCTGTGCGAGGGTATCGCGACGTGCTTGATAGATACACATTTCACATTGCACGAGATAGGCATTTTCAGGCACGAAAAGTGCACGCACGGAACGGAGTCGACGGAGGCCCAGCTACATCATCACCTCTCGTCCGCTCGGTGTGGTTGCGATCGAGGAGCCGCGGAGTGCATCGCGAACAAGGGAGTGCAGTTTTCCGCAGTCGTTCCGTTGGATTGTCGTGAAACAAATTTCGTGTGCCGTTTCCGGTTCAAGCTTCCAGTCGATACGGTTTTCGGGACCGACCGAGCGAATTGCGTGTTGTGTGTTAGTGTGTTGGTGTATTTTTTCCTTCGGTGTGTTCCATCGGTGGGCGAGAGTACCGTTTAGCGAGCGTGGAGTGGTATTTGTTGCATACGTTGTAGTTGTGTGTGGAGTCTTTTGTTTACACCAGCGACCACGACCTGCTCCGGATAAAAGGGTGATAAAGAAGGAACTCCTTCATTGACGAGGTGTGCCTACAGTACACGACCCTTCGCGGGGTGGCAAAACGACGGCAATAAATTACATTCCGATACGTCGTGCCGGAGAAGAAGAAAGAGAAGAAGCAGTGCCTTACGATCATTGTCCAATCGAATTAAATCATCGCGACATTGCTGGCTGTAAATCTAGTAATCTCTGAGCACGGGCCGGAGGATTACTACTTGTTGGATCGCCACCACCTGTTAAACGCATCCGATTCTCGCTGCTCGTGACGTCATCCCAGGAAAACTACGGATTGCTTCAGCGGCACTCTGGAGCAGAGGAGTTGTGGACGATTACAGAACGCGGTAGGAACGTGGTAAGTCGTCATTACAACCAGACCAGAAGAAGCAAGCAACATGCTTTACGTTTCCCCCTTCTTCTCAGATCTCATCACACTCACTGCTGAATTGAACACTTTATGGGTCAGCTCATAAGCGTTCCGGTACGGTGCCCGTGTACGTATGTACGTCGCTCTTGTTCGATTCCATTCCAAACGTCTTTCAATACCGGACGCCTACTGAGAGATACCGAACGATGGGCAGGCCTGTGCTGTGATGTTTGCTGTCGATCGATGACTCACGCAGAGTGCAATTTATACGGAAGCAACAGGCTTGATCTTGTGCGCTCTGCCGAGATCGATTGACGGCGCACATAATTGGAAACTACCTAGTTGACCTAGTTTGGTGTGGCTCTGTCTTGATTCTGCCAGCTAGAACTGCATGTTTCGATCGAATAATCTCTATATTACGCAGCTGTCGGCGCAGTAAAGCTTTGATTCAATGTTCTTGGCTAGTAGGCATAGGAGAAGCAATTTCAGCTTGCGGACCACTTGTTGATTCCTCAACAAAACAAAAATGTATCTTAGTAATCATTGGCATAGCTTCTCGTGGCTGCTGCGCCATAACTTGACGAGGAAAGGGATGTGCCACGATTCTTTTTAGTTTGAGCGAGATTTAGGCACACCATTTTGAACTGATAGAGAAGCAGATAGGCGTCACTCAATGCCGCACACGTTGAGTTGATGAACTCAAGCGGTCCATGGTCCATATGTTTTTGGCTTTTTCCATATTTATATCATAAAAGAGCTATGAATGTTCATAATGTAGAAAAATCCATGCTTAGGCTGGTTAAAAGATAAAAAAAAACTTTTATTATAATTATTACTGTGGTTCCCAAAGGCTCTGTAGATAACACTGATTGCACCTATTATGAGTACGAGTCGGTGCAGTGAGGGTAGGTAGAAGAATCCCCGTGATAAGAATATCAGATTAGCTCACCAGGTTAAACATTTTCCTATTTTGAATATCCGGAAATGAGTAAAATGTCTCGTTAAGTTGAACATTTTCTGCTACATTGGTTTAATATTCAATAATTTATTGGATTATTCTTGCATTATACTGTAAAAATGGAATTAATGGAATTTTAAATTCCCTTTTTAAGATGTACTGAACAATTGTCGATATTGTGAAACAGACACTAAGCAATTAAAACTATCGCCTTCTTTCGGAACCAACAATTTGAAGGATGGTGAAGGATGATTGAAAATAGTACTTGATATTTCTTTCTAAAAAGAGACACTTGCGCTTACTGTTGGAGCGCACGTAAATCAATAGTAATGTCAGAGTCGTAAACTTTAATACCATTTGACGGACAACACCACCTGGTTTTTTTTAGCATGCATTCCCGCCGCACCAGTGTGTCCAGTTGCATTTCCGAAGCCCTAGCCCGGGATCGTGTTTCAGCGCCCGAAAGGGCATGGCAGATGTGTTGGGGCAGTCATTTCATCCACCCGGACACACATTCACGGAGGGGGGTAATTTATTTTTCTTACGGCATACTCGCTCCAAGCATATGCCACCACCCACACGCGCGATGCGTCGATATGCTCGCAGAACGAACAACTGGCAGCACAGCCACATAACACAGAAGCCAAGTAGTAGTCGGCGGGGCGGAAGACGGAAAAGAGGTAGAAAACGAAACTTAAAGTACCGGTACTCGTCGGGGTGTTTTATTGACCCGCCCGAGCACAGATAGTTCTTCTTGTGCTTCCGACGCATTTGTTTCTCCTACTGCCTTCGCTCAATACACACTCACGCGAGTGTGCCGTCGCCTGTTGCTAACATTCTTTGTTGGCTCTCCACCACCCATGCCTTGGCGGCGTGTGTTGTGGCTTTTGACGTGGAGAACGGAAGGGCGGGAGATTCGGCAGGGAGCGGTGCATGAGTCCATAATTAGTACCAGTTTTGTAGCAGTATTCGCTTGAGTTTATTTCGGTACCCCTTCGGTTTCCTTATCTGTAGGGGGTGCTGTTCAGTTTTTTTTCCCTACTGTGCGGTAGTTTTTGTTTTATCTAAAGTTTTCTGAAATGTTAAAAGCTTTGTCCATTTTTTTCTAATTCGTCAACTTGTCAACGTCATAAACAAAGTATAAATAGTAAATATGTCATAAGTATAACCACTGGCCTAAGAATCGAAGTGAAAAACTTGTATCGTTTCCCGTGTAAAATGTTGAAAATTATTGCAATGGATTATCTCCCTCAGTTCCTCCTCCCGATTCGTTGAAAACCTCCTCTAGGAGCGTCAAACTGAAAGAGTAGAAGAAAAGCAAGAATCGATTATGTATGGCATATTCCTACAAAAGAAACACAGATTTATTATTGTCCAACTTTACATATATCCAAATTTTCCGATAAGAAAGTAGAAACGTTATTAAAACTCGATGTTGTTAGGAAGTACATAACAGATACATTTGATGGATAACATTTCAAATTTTATATACTGCTCGTCATTGTACGTTTTTTATCATAATAAGATTAATTGACTCGTTTAAGCAAACATGAGCAAACATGAGCAAACCTTTATTATAAGCAATATCTAAACAAATTTGAAGGGTTATGTAATAAAACAATTGTTTTTAAATGGTTAAATGTATTACTGTATTTACAAAGGAAGTATTTTGTTCTTTTTCAAACTTAGCACAGAGACAAGCATTGGAGGGTTGATATGCGTGTTTCTCTGCAAACTTATGCTACGCGGCGATTCACAGCAGCGCTCAACGTTGTCCCGGTCGTTCTCGACAGAAAAGATTCGTGGTTATCGTCTGTTTGCTTAATTTGGCCGCTCTTTTTCACTACAGCCAGACTCTGTCGCAATGTGGAGATATCATAAAAGTCGATATCTGTTTACACACAGTCGGGGTGCGAATGATGTATCTTCCCTGGAAGACGGCATCAACAGCACACCAAAGTACGACGACCCATTGGAGCTGCGATGGGTGTGTGCGTTGGCATTAACAAAAATATGTTTTTCTCTCATTTTACAATATGTTTCGTGGAAATTGTACATAAAACATGAAAATAATTCACGACGGTGCGCTTCGGGCAAGGAAAACCTTGACCCAAAAATGGATTCACATACGGACTGCCCGGGCTTCGTTATCGCATGCCGTTTCCCGCTTTGATGGATGTTTCTATTTGCCGTAAAGCTAGACGTCGACAGTGATTCAACATCACGATAAGCGATTGTGGCGAGAGCGAGTTGCGTGATCGTGATTTGAGTGCATTCAGTTCGCATTTAAATAATTGCAATTTGTTTCATAATTATACGACATATTCAGTGGCTTCAAGAACTATTTCAAAATGACTATTTCAAAGTTTCTTCTGGAAGTATTGCAATCGGTGGTAGAGCACCATCTTGGGGTGTGAAAAACGGTGCATAATTATCGTTCTGATGTTAAACCGCATGATTCACCGCGCTGATCTCTTATCTCACCTGAATGCCACTGTGAAGTGGCAACAGTTGTGAGCATAACGTTATGTTTAGTCCTATTTATTTTATTCCTGTACTTATTACATTTTTTTTTCATCTCGTTTTAGCCTTTGCTATTTAGGCCTTTCGAGTTCGTGTGCCTATATCGCCGACGGGAAGCAAATGCGACACTAGGATGCATCCGATGCAAGCCGCAACATTAACCCTGTATGCTTGATTTTTTGTTTTGCTCCGATTGCACCGGAAGCGTTCCACGCAATCAAGACTGAGAAACGTTCCAATTGTGGATCGGTTAAAATTATAACAAATCGTTAGTCGAAGTAAATTGTACCCAGGAACGGGAAAGTATGCCGATCCAAATCGCCAACGAGAGCAACAACAGCGGCGGCGGGGATGGCGGTGGCCACGAGATTAAGGTGAAGATCGCCTACAACGGCGAGGTGATGATCACCTACATCGACGAGAGCATCTCGTACGAGGGCCTCTGCCGCGAGATGCGTGAAATCTGCCGTTTTGCGCCGGATCAGGTAAGCAATACTGCGAGTGTAAATCTTTTAATGTGAAAGGAACCCAGTTACAGCCGTTGCCACTTTGTTGGGTGTGAGAACTTCATTTTTTGAACCTGCGTTACCACTTGTTTGCACTCTTGCATTCTTATTATCATGCGCAAACATTTTGTCGGTCATTTTTGTTACTATTCAGCCCTCAACTATGGAATATAAACGAATTTTCCACACACAAAAAATAAAAACAATTGTTTTGTTCTAGTTGACTTTGATTTTGACGAACGATCAAACAAAACCGTTTGGTGTTTGACGTTCAAAACTGTCACTTGAAAGTGAGATCTGTGCCTGGTAGCAGTTCTAGGCAGCCTTACTGTACAACCTTGTTTTTTTTTTTCTTCATTTGCATCACAGTACACATTGCTGACCGGTTCAGTTTTTCCTAGTACAATTCGGCGTGCTGCGTCGGCAGACAGAAAAGAAAAAGCCATAGTTATTTGAACAGCCAACGAAGAGAATTGCAAGTTCTAGTGATAGCAGCAGATGTTAGTTTCTAAGTCCGTTGATAGCAGCAGAAGCTAGTGATCAGTGAAGCTTATTTTGAAACTTTCCATCGAAGGAAACCTTTCCAGAAAACTGCGTACGTGTAGGCCACAAAATCACCCAATCAAAAATATGGATGAGATTGTTTTTTTTTTGTTCAGTTAATCTTCGTTTTGGCTTCGGTATTAATATTTGTTACGTCCGCTTTACCGTAGGTGTTCACGATGAAATGGGTCGATGAGGAGAACGATCCGTGCACCATCCAGTCGGACATCGAGCTGGACGAGGCGATCCGGCTGTACGAGGTGAACCGTGACTCGGAGCTGGTGATTCATGGTGAGTTGTGTTTTTTCTTTAATTTCTTCACTGAGCCAATAAACCAAAATGAGTTCTTCAGTTGAAATTCTCATAGTTATGGTGTTACTAAACACTATTTGTTTCTTGGGTGGTTTAGACCATCCAAGAAGGGGTAAGGGAGCACATACAGTTTCCTAGTTTATATAAGAAGAAGGTGAGTTATTCTCAACAACAAATATTGTAAAAAATTATAACATGCCAAACGACACCGTTAACACATCAGATTTTTTCCATATGCTGTAGATAACATTGTTATTTTTTTCGTTTTTATTTTGAAGTTTTTAAGTATTTTCTATGTGCTAGTAGGTATGAATTTCCTGCTCCCAGTTTAATTAAAAAAATATGTATAGTTTGAAATCAGCTCAGTTGTTTTTTAGCTTTAGTGGTACATTGAATTTAATCGTTGTTTTCATGTATAGGAGATTTGGTTGACATCCCATCTCCTAAAATCCCATGAGAGTACTCTAACTCTCTCAGGCGTCTCTTCATCATGCTACTTTTCTCCTTATTTCCAACATGGTACCTACACCAACCTGTTTATCGGCGCACTCACTTCGCTCAATTATGATTATGATCACCATCGGCGTGGGGATAAGCACAATCGATTCAGAGACAGTGCCCTATATCGTCTGTTCCTCGTGGTGTGTCTGAAGCCACCTCCGCCTGGACGAAACAACTCACCCCGGTTGGACCGCACCATAAAACATACCGTCCGTCCAGCGCGCAGGGTTCGTCCAGATACTCCGCATGGAAAATTGCCCGTTTATTTGCCCGCATGAAAATCATCCCGGGTTAGAGGCTCACTGCGGTGTATGGGTGAGCCGTTGTCATGAATAAATATGAACGATAAAGCGGTCCGGCCACAATGGAAGATGACAAAAGGCGGCCTCCGGTGGATGAATCGGAGCATCTCCGTGGCGCAGCGTACGTGAACCGGAACGCAAGAAGCCGGCGAGACACGTGCCATTTTCGAGCGAGGAGAGGGCAAGTTTGGCTGGAACTTGTCTCCTTTGTGCTTGTCCCAACCGGAAACTACAACCGGGAGTCCCTTGGGGGCATGACCGTGTGTGTGTGTATGTGTAGAAAATACCCGTGGGTGTACTTTTTATTCATCCGGTGTTGTTTCGTCTTGCTCCCCGTGTCCCACCCCCCGACTATGTTGTTGTCGCAACGATACGAAATACTTGTTCATGTGCGCGCGTACATATGTCCGACGTACTACCTCGTTATGTGCGGATCGTCCTGGGTACGGGTTTCCGGGTTGTTTTTGACCGCTTATAAGCTCTTGATCCCTTTTGGATGTGCATATTTTGCATATTTTGCTTGCCCTTTTGCGATGGATCTCTTTTTTGCTCGTGTCCCTACCCATTCACTATGTTCTTCTCCGTTCATGTGAGAGCCGAAAAGTGCTTTTGTTTTAGTTTTTTTTTCTCACTTTTTAACCACATTATTTTCATTTTTATTTCGTAGATTTCTCTTTCCCTTTGCCCGGGCGGCTATTTCTAAAATCGCGCTACCGGAAGAGAAACTAGCTTGAAAAACTCGCCTACTGCGACCACATCCCAATGACACAACGGGGATGAGATAATGTAGTGCATGTGCGGGTAAAGGTTGCTACGGACGATGAAATCTGCTACGGATCGCGCCAGTGCGCCCTGGAGCCGAAATGGATGCGGATTTCTGTTACGGATGAAAATGTTGAACCTCGTGGGGGTGGGAAATATAATGCAAAATAGAAGTCCACTTAATACTGCCATCAGTTCCTAGGCACGGGAAAATTGGTTCGGTGCGCGGGAATATTAAGTGTCTCTGGCTTTTTGTGATGTTAAAGCATTTTTTAAATCGGCCATTTCGATGCGATATTATAGTTGGATCATCCCTATGCTTAGATTTGGATTCTGGTTGCGCGTTTTCGGTTATGTCGGCGGGTGCATTAATAGGCACAGTGTTGGCAGGAAGCCATTTTCCTTGTTTCCGGGTGTAGGAAACTGTTTTGAAATGGTTTTTTGTTTGGTGGGGTGAGCAGCTATCCCAGAACAGATTTAGAGCTAGGAGCTTCCAAACAACCTCAGCGATACGATGCATTTCAATTGTACTTATTTCTCGTGGGCCAGGCAGTGAGAACGTGACCTTCTTGTTGCTGCCTTACATTGTGGTGCTGCGCACGAGAGGAATTCCATATTAGAAAATTAACTACCGATAACGTGTATGAAGCTTATCTTCGGTTTTACCGCAGGCAAACCTCCTCGGTACGCCCGGTCCGGTATCTCGCTGGGTGGATCTGGGTTAGGGAAACACGCTGCGACCGATAAGCAAGCTTAGGGCGGGAGTTATCTCCGGGATGGCATTGTATCCAATGCACCCGTCGCACACGCTTTCGCCTTTCGACAAGCCTTCCAGGTGCTAACTTGTTTGCAAAAGAGAGCTTGCGTTGTCTTTGCCCGGTGTCGCTTCACTAGGAGCGGCTAGTGCTGGTTACGTGAACGCTCCCACTGGGGGAAAGGCAGCTACTGGGTGGTGTCTTTTTTCACATGCAGTGTTAGTTGCGTTGCACCCTGCGGACGGGTACGGTGGGTGTGAATTTGCATCAGAAAATTGTGTGGTACTGTTCGAAACGGCGTCTTAGTGATTTTAGCCGTGGTGAAAGTTAGTGGCGAAGTTGTGGAGAGTTCTAGCATCTTTTGCTGTGTGTGTTGCTTTGTTGATCTTTTTGTGCAAATTGTGAAGTATGATAATAGTTGTGATTTAATCGCGCCCGTTCGGTGGTGACTTGAAGTAATCGTTGAAAGTGTTTAATGAAAAAAAAATGCGTATGAAAGTTTAGTGAATGTAATGATTTGCTATTGATGAGACAAAGCAATGATGGCTTCAATCCTCGGTCGGAGAAGTGAAGTGAAGATGTTTAAAAGCCTGCAGCTTCCACACGTTGAAGGCAAGTAAACATTTGCTCTCACTATGAAGTAAACATTACTCCAGCTGGCGTGCATATGGCAGGCAGCTAGTCATACACGTGAACGTAAGAGTGGGAATGTTATAGAAATTGTAACATTTGCAATTGAAGGTTCATTTAGTGATCGAGTAAAAGTAAAATTACGGTTTTTTATGCATATCGTCCTTTTTTTGCAAAATTATGCATAGCATCCATCGAAAGGTGAAGTGTATTGTCTCAACAGATAGAAAGTTGATGAATTGTGGAAGCTGGGAATGTTTTTCCGTGTGAAAACTTGACTGATTTAATTTTTTGTTATTTCTTCCTTGTTGGAAACTTTTTCACGATAAAACTGAAGAGCAGTGAATTTTCTAATGTCAGTGAATTTTGTTAGTTTTCATTAAAAGCTTAAAAACTGGGCAGTTAAATAGTTAAAGCGTTTGTCATGCAAATTACTTACTTTTGGGTTGATATCGTGAATTGCGCCAAAAAGTATGCAATTCGCATCACGCAATTCGCAATCGCACCGTACTTTGCCGCTGAGAAATATCCGCGAAAATTAAATGTATTTCTTATATATATACAATTAATTTCCGTTCAATATAAATGTATTTCCGTGCTAAGGTAAACTTTGTCAAATTCTTGTAGGGTTATTATTGATTCTTGAAGATCAATTGAGCCTTAGTGGAACAGTCGAAATTAAGTTCTACTATTAAGTTAACTATGATTGATATGATTGATTTGATTGATAATTAAGTTGATCACGGTTTTGCAAAACATTTTGAAATAATACTTTGGAATTCATCTTAATTATTATGTTTCCTAGATCTTATAAAAAGGAAGATTTCAGAAAAACGTTTTTCTATACGCTTTGTTTGGTCATAATTTTCAATGAATTTTGTTTTTAATTTTCTTCAAAATACGTGGATGAATCGCTTGATTGTGTGTGTTGTGGTGGAATGATGGTATCTTATTCCTAAAGTGATTCTCATCCCAACAAATTACTATTCATAGATGAGCGTGCGAAAGTGGAGGCCAATTTTCATAGCCATAATGGTGTTTTTCGGTGCCGTTGTTTGCTGTTTGTGTACAAATTTCAAAATCATCTTATGCTTTTTTACCGCAACAATCCCAAAACAGGACTCTACCACAGATCCATTAGTTCCCCCGCTAGTTTCGCGACGTTGCGTTTTTCGTTGCTATTTTATTACGTGTTTTTTCTTGGAACACTTCGCGACGATGATCCATATTTCGTCTCGGTGGGTAAAGTTTATGCAGCCATTTGTAGGAACTACTACACCAACGTAAGAAGATGATTGTAATGGTGCGGGGCACTGGTGTGCGCCAAGTCAACCGGAGCGCACCATAAATTGAATGGGGGGAGAAGCTGGCAAAACAAAACAGCAGCAAAAAAAAACCCCAACACGAGCATAATAAATGGCTGGACGCGCGTTGCTTTTTCGGTTTTGATTTCTTTTCCATTTGGATGATAATTTAAGGATTTTATTTTCCGGATTATCATCTCTTTCGACGCTCGGTTGGAAGAAGTGAAGGCGTGTTTTGATGGTGGGATGCTATGTTTTTCTTCCATTTCTGCGAATGAGTTTGAAGTTCTGCGCGTCTCTGCTTTTTGTCCGATGTAGTGCAGCTTTTTCCTTTCTTTGGCGTCTTTTTGTGCGCTCTCTTCAGAGTAGTTTTGTTTCTACTATATTATATCTCGCCGTTGGCGCCAGAGGATGATTCTTTGTTTGTTTGTTTTTCGCTTTCCTATCTGTGGAGCTGTTTTCTCTTGTTTTCTGATTCCAGTTACTTCATTTGTGTGTTTTGTTTTGTGTTGATTTTAGTGTTTCATGTTCGACTTATTCTAAATTTAGCAACTCTACTGGGGTTAATATGTTTTAACTAACAGAATATAGTATTTTTTCTGATGATTTTGATGTTATTATCTCTTTTAGGATTTTTCTCTTGCTATTTTGGCTTCCTTTTCAGTATTTTACAGCCACGTTTTTATGTGCTATTTTTTCACCTGCCCTAATGCCGAGAGCGCCCATCAAAAGTGTCATTAAGGCGCATAAGGAGGAGCTCAACGAGTTGCTATTTTAACGTCACGATCGTAAAGCTACGAGGGAGGGAGAGATGGAGATCCATGCGACGGGTGCGCACCTTATGGCTTCCATCCTGTTCCCATTTATTGTGCTGCTTCGGTCGCTTTATTTTTCACCACGCGAGAGAGTTTATCTTCTCCCCGTTTAATGACGTCATTATTACGGCGGGATGTTACATACGCAAGGCTTGCGAATTGTGTGTTTTTTTTTCTCGGTTACATCTAATGGAGAGGAATTAACTTCCTGCGAAAGACCGGCAACGTATGCATTTTAGTTTAAGTTACTCTTAAATATTATTATAAATTATATTTCTTCGAGAGGAAAGATTGTTTTTATAACAGAGTTTTATGAAAATATAATTCAATTCAGATTGAATGGAAAACATTCATCGGCACCATATTCGCTTGCCGCAGCCATGAGCGCACGAACGCGGAACGGATGAGAGATAGCAATGCGGTTACGTTATGAAGGCATTTAAATAAGTCTCCTTCCTTCCCCATAGGGAATGGGCGGGTGAAGTGCATAGAAGGTATGTTCGGTGCAAATTTCCACATCATTTGCGGCACGTTTTTCGGTGGCTTCTTTCTTGCATTCGCTGTCTGCAGCAGCTGCTGTCGCTGCTGGTATGTGGCTTTAACTTTCATACGACCCCGTTCCAATGGCGGCCGGGCGGGTTCTCACTTGGCAGGATGCACTGCCACAGGAATGCTTCAGTTGCAGGGCTGCAATCGATGAAGGGATGTCTCTCCCTGTTTGGAGTGATAGCACACCGGAGCAAATCGTGTACCACCGGTGGCTCGTGCCGGGGTTGGAAAATGGTCCTTTGGCAGAGGCAGAGTCCGCTTGCTGTTGAGGGAGATAAAATCCATGAAGCTAATATTGTGTCGACTGTTCCAGTTCGCTTTTCGCACGCTTTCTATATTTCTCGTCGAGCTGAAGTCCCGCGGAAGGCAGAGAGGCGGGGAGTTGTCTTTGCCTTGGGTAAAGCTCACTTGTCGCCAAACTGTCAGCGTACGCTGGCATTGCGATTGCGAGTTTTCCCCTAGTTTTTTTTTGCTCCGACACAACCCCCGTTCACTAATGCCGATTGCGACATACTCCACCGGGACTTGACCTTCTTTGGACGAACCGAGCGAACCGGCGGGGGATTAAACGGAAGCGGGAAGGAGAGGGGTGTGGGGCAGACAGTTCGGTATTGAACTGTGAAAATTCGCTCTGTATGTAAATTTGTGCCAACCTGTGCGCGCGACGGGCCATTCGCGGTGATGTTCGCGCTATAGGTGCCAATGATCGTCGTAGCGGGTTCTCTTTTTGCCCTTTCGCGCCGAACGCGGATGTTCGGCTTTTGGCGTTCGACAATTTTCGGTTCGATGCAATATGCAAAGCCCGAAGGGAAGGGACAAACAAAACTACTGCAACCGGCCGACGGGTGGGCAAGGAGTTGAACCGAAGAACATGCGCAAACAAATCGAAACCGGCGGAATTGGAATTGGCTGGGTGTAAATTTTGCATCTGCATACGAAAATTGCAGTCCATGTAACAATCTGGCATGGTTTTATTTTGTCATCGATGGCAATAGATTATTTGAACATGGTTAGATAACGAGTATTTGAATTTATTGATTTTTCAACTTTAGGGGATTATTTTTGTAAATGACTTCTGCAAATGCTTTAGTTCTCAGAACAATCTGATTGTCAAATTTAAATCGGATCGATTTATTCTTCGGTCGATATTATAAGCTGCTTTCAACAGTTATATGTTCTCCTTTATGCTAAAGCTAGCGTCAGACGATCCTAACTAGTTAGGCAACGCAATCAACACTATGAACCGTTTTTAGTAAACGCTTGACAAAAAAATTGTTTGGCTCTTGATATGCTTGTGTCTTTTTTTTGCAAAAGACCAAATGAGACGTTTTGTTTATTCTTCTGAAGTAAAAATAAAACATTTAAAATATTTGAAATGATAAAAAAATCAATGTTCACAAAAGCATTTCATAATTAATAAAATAACTATTATTTTAATAGTTATATTTGTGTGTGAGGAAAACGTTAATAGTCTTAAATAAGGCGGATCGTGTGGTGCAGCGCGATAATCGCCGTACGTCTGGAAACGGCTTAATACCAAACCATATCTGTCTTCAACACGATATCCTTCAAAAACGTTCCAAAAAGTGTCAATAGATTGATTGGTTGCGTCTAGTTTTTGAACGGCAACCAATGTGTGCAAACATCAAACGCTTCGACAGGAGCCTAAAAGACGTTCAATATGTGAACAACCTCACACATGACGGTGTCGGTACTTATCTGGCTGCTATCGTCTGATGTCAGCCTAAGCGAAAAATTCCTTTGTTATATCTGCCAGTACCAACAGCAGGTAAATTGAAAATTCGCAACACTGTCATTGAACACTGTCATCGCACGTGGGGATTATGCAAAACATGGGTGTCTCGCATGCCGTTCGAGCACTGGGATACAACTTGACTGGATTGTAGCAGAAAATAAGGTATTGGTTGATATTTGAATTTTTATGAAAATAATTGATAAATAGGCTACGTTTGAACATCACCGGGTTTCTTTCTAAACATCTTTGTGATTCTGATATGACACTAATTTCGAGTTTCATTCCAATGGGATAGGTTCGTATGCTTAGCCTCACTTTATGCAGATATCTCATACCTACCTTCTTAACTCCCATCGTTTGTTGGAATCAGCATCAGTAGAGAACTTTGCAGCATGATACTGCATTGCATTATTAAAAACGCTTCGTGGCCTGGGCTTGCTTTTACCAAGCTTCAACCACTAGTGCAGAGCGCTTCTTGGCAAATCTTTGAGCGGTTGCGAAAAAGGTCACTTTTAAAGTTTTACTTTGCTTCTCCAAGCGTACCTTGCGCGCTAGAAGGCTGGAGCAAAAGGGTCAACGTATGTCTTGTTTTTCAGGCTCTCACATGCTGTTTGACCTTCCATAGTTGCGCTTATAAATCAGTAGGAAGTAGCACCTGTCAATGTCTGCATTGGATGCAATTGTTTATTGTATGTAGGTAAGCCAAATGTTAAGAAAAAAAAAATCGTTAAAAGGTTCGGAAATAATTCGTCAAACAAAGTCAACATTTATTTGCACAATCATTTTCATGCACAATTCTACACGAAAGTTCGACAAACATCGCTTGCACTTTTATGCATCGTCTTGAAATAATTAATCTGCACATAATCTCGTTCTCCCCTCCAACATCCAAACTTATTAGCTCTAAGCAAGTTTTCGTACTGAGCTCGAAGCGACGAAGTTCAAACCACCCTACATCCCTACTCATTTTAAGCTATAGAATTGAAAAACAAAAAAAAAAACTTCAAAAATACCGGAAAAGCTCAAATGAAAAGCAAACAGCAAACAGTTGCGTTTCGTTTGCGTTAGTTTTTCCACTTTTTGAAACTTCGACCAGCGACTTCTCGGTGCTCGGATACGGTGCAGTAGCAATCAAACCTGTCAGGCTGGCTGAAAGAGGGAGAGAGCGAGGCAGTACAGGCAGCAAGTGACTTCCGCCGGTACAAAGGCACAAGATTAAGCGTTACCTGGGCAGAAACGTTCGCGTTTGCTGGTGAAAAGTTTACCGTCGTTAGTACGATAAGCAGTTTCATTCCATTTGAGCGCCGGCCTAGCCTCGTACCGCTTCCGGCTTTTGGATAATCGTTCAAAGCCCGTTTGGGTTATTAATTCAAATGTCAACGATCCGCGCTAATTTGATAGGCAAATATATAGTGGCGGCCTTTCTTTGCCTGGCGCGCCTCTGCGTGCAATTAAACATGCAGCAAGAGCTTCCGATAGCTTGCTATAGACGCGGTGAAATGAAACAGTTTAAGATGTGCCTTATTTAGAGAGGAAAAGAAGGAGAGAAATACTATCAAGAAAAGAAGAAAACAGACAAAACGCTTGGCGGTTCTTGTTATGGAATGTAAATGATATACCCACGGGATTCATTGTCCTGAAGCAGGAAATCGACGATAGACAGATAGTCAAGTACGTTATTATAAGGATTCGTTTCGATCCTGGAACGACTTGCTCTCCTCCTTGAAGTCCGCTCCAGCTTTCTGTTTCGGGAGAGAATGGAATAGTTTTCCTTACATTATCATCTCATCATCACCTGTAACACGGGCGTGCTACACTCGTCCGTATGCAATTGGATCCTTTTGGGGTTTGGGGGTCGTCTGCGTAGGTGGGATCTTTTCAGGTGGCAAGCAATCGATTGGATTGTGCTCTCATTGCACAAACATTGCACATTTTTCAATCCAACGCTAACTCATCCAACATGGGGACATAGGAGGATATGATGGATGACACAGAATAACCGATGCCAGTTCCAACTGCGACTTTGAGCTGCGACTGTGGCTTTGCCCTAGGCAACGATGTGTAGTATAGGTGCAAAGATTGGCGCACTATTCCAGGAACACTTAAATATCACGACGTTCCAAGCCCGGACACTAGCATGTCCAGGGCAGACGCGATATCTTCCGGAACTCGACGAGCTTATGTCCAGCTCGCTTGCAATAGGGGGGAAAACAGAGAAAAAGGAATATTGCCCTTGCAGCACAGCAGCAACGGTGCCGGGGTCGGTTGGTTGCCTGATAAATATTGTATGCCTTCATTTCGCTTATCTTTCGCTCGGTTACAAGGGCGCATGCTGATGAAGAATATCATCGGCCCTAGCGCATTGGTGTGTCCTTTCGATCGTCCGGAGAAGTTGGAACTGTACGCGGAGCTCCATTCACAGCCCGTGTGTCCATGTGTCGTCCGGAACGCCAGTCTGAAACTGAATTCTGATGTCTTAGATTGAATTCAAATGACTCTCTTCCGTGCTTGGGCATCCTTTCCAACGTTCTTTTTCGTACACTGTACCCGGCGCGATTGGGATACCTCTTGAGAGAGGAGGCTCGATCCAGGCTGCTTCAGGGATGTGCCCTATCATCCTTACTACCACCACTACTGCTGCTCCTACCACTACTAAGCTACAAGCAACCGTGATCGGAATGGTCCTTTCAGCAAGCGAGCAAGTTCAGCAAGCGATTACTTCAATTTTTCGATGTTTGCACCGATAAAAACAGCATCCGTTGCTACTCCGGCACCGGTGTCTCTGGGTCTTTGGGGTACTACCGAACGTTTCCAGGCTAGTGAGACAGCAGTTACTGGTGGTGCGCGCCTTGCCGATCCCACTACCCCCTCCCAGGCTTAAGTAAATAAATAATTCATTTGGTAATTTCTTGGTTCGTTTCGTTTTCGTGCCATCCGCACGATGGCGGAGCTTAACATTGATGGGGTGTCCATTCTGTGCGCTGTTTGTGTGAGTGTGT
The DNA here is from genome assembly GCA_000349145.1 of Anopheles dirus. Classification (NCBI taxonomy): domain Eukaryota; kingdom Metazoa; phylum Arthropoda; class Insecta; order Diptera; family Culicidae; genus Anopheles; species Anopheles dirus. The sequence continues at coordinate 159,155 of KB673157.1, read as the reverse complement.
ATGTGTGTGGCGGGATGGGGCATGATTCGATAAGGTGAGCGTCGAATGAACAGGAAAAAAGGAAGGAAAAAACACATCGGAGACAGGGATTTTGAAGCTCTTGGAAAAGAAATTGTCGGCTAGATCTTTGCTGGATGAGTGAGTTCGCCGGGAATTAGTCGCTGTAGATTGGAGAAGATTTGAAGTGGATTGGTTGGTTGGCTGGCGGGCCAGGTGGTCCTGGGGAGGGTTTTGTAACGTACGTTCGGTCCTCCCCAGACGTACCTGGGGTTTGTAATTTTATTTCGAGCTCTTTTCGCTGCCTTATCGTGTAGTGTGGTGTTTCCACGTTCAGACACTTTGTTCTATTTCGGGCGAGATGAAATTAGATGATGAAGCATTCTTGGAATGGCCTTTTGTTTTTTTTCTCTTGTTATTCGACTCATGCTTTATTTTTATCCAGAAATGCACAGAAAAAAACACATACGGGATTAATATATGCATTGACTTTTGGAGTTCTTCGGATTTTGTGGTATCTTGTTTGGTGGACAATATTTGTACAGTATTCTTAATGTTTATATTGCTAATTGAAAAAATAACTTACATTTCTGATTGTATTCCTTTTTCGACGTTAGACGTAATGTTTGGTGGACACTGTAACTTCTGGTGAATCAGGTTATTTATTTACATCTTGTTCTTCTTCTTGTTCGGTCTTCAGCTGCGGTTCCTAAGTCTACACGAAACAATCTTTTAACATATGCGCACATTTAGACTTCCCATCGGACAGAGCGACAACAACATAATACAAACAGAAAGATATAAACATGAGTAGCAAAGGACCTCCAGCACAATACAAACGAGAACGGTACTCAACTGCTAAAATTTGTCTCAGTCTTAATGTCTGATGTCTCCAGTCAAGGACTTGAAGACAAACATTCCAAACATAATAAACCCATAAATAATATTTAGAAACAAGAAAAACTAACAACCATCAAATCTGGTGCATCCCTTCAGGAACAGCCACAAAAAAAACCTCGATATAAAGCCATACTGCTGAAAGGTCACTCTGAGTAGAGGTTGTGAAAATCTGCACTGTGTGTGCCTTAAGCGTTGCAGCCAGCCCACACAAGCACTTGGGTGTGAAAACGTTTTTTTTTTCCAATCGCACGGAGGTTTGGGTAAAGCTCGGTGCAATGGAAGCATCTTAGCCGAACGACAAGGGTCCACTTGCCGTATCGGACACGGCTAGGGCTTCTAAAGTTTTCATTTAGCCTTTTTCGGCACAAAGATATCCTCCAGGAGGAGAGCCGTACGTTCACACCGGCTCGCGTTGATCGTTGACACTTTGGAACTTCGGGGCAGATTTCTATCAACGTTCTCTCTCTCACTCTCTTTCTCGCTCCCTCTGTTGCCCCAACCGTGCGCCGTTCTGCACCATCGCAACGAATCGACAAACGACAACGTGTTGTTACCGTTTTGTTGTGCATCCGAAGCCCGAGTGCGCTTCTGTGAGAGGGGCGGGTATCCTGCAGCGACAAACAGCGCGCCAAGGACAACACACCGACCGGATGTACCGTCCGGGTGGCTCCGCGCCAGGGTACGACCGCCGGAAACGCAAATGCTACACATCCGGTCCGGGCTCGAAAATTGTTCTTTTATTTGGTTGGTGCTCGAGTTTTCGGCTCTGCAGCTCCAAACGACCGAGTCTGTGTGTGTATGTGTGTCTGTGTGGGGCATATCGTTGCTGTTCGCCCTGTTAGTATCCGGCTTTTTTCGGGTTTTTTTTTCAAATAGAATTATGCACTTCGTTCGTTGGTGGACGATATTGCCTTGGTTTGGCAGGATTTTCACAGATTTTCGCCGTCCTCTTCGCAGCGGGCTGCAGAAGGATTTTTTTTGTTCGCACGGATTCCTTCCGTGAAATTGTAAAGTATACGGGCAAGAATAGCAAAATCCCACTGAACTGCGCACCTATTTCATCACAACCGAAGACCGGTTTGTGTGGAAGGTGTTTTCCGCCATTGCGAATCGGTCGATGGTGCGATTGGATTGTATTGTGGTCGGGGTGGAAAAATGCATCAATAACAGCAGATACAAGAAAGAGGAAGCGAGGTGAACAAATTATGAGAAAAAATATTGCACACAACATTGAATATGATTTCGCTCGTTTAGTGGGCATCGTCGATTTATCGTGAGGTAGGTTCCATTTCGCCTGGAACTGGATAGTGGGTCGGTAATGGTCATGTAAAATTGAAAGAGACAGTGACTTTTAATTTTTATTAACGTTTTCGTTTTGAAGGTGCCCCAGTACAGCATATCTTATGGCAAACACTATAATATTTTGTTCATTAAAATTGAAAAACTGTTCCGAAAGTATGATAAGCTATGTCAACAAGTGTGCTATTATTATATTATTGTTTAGCATACGTTCTGTTTTCATTATTTTCCAATTTGGGGGTGTAATGATATTTTTTTTTTATCGAACACACTTTGCACAATTTTTCCGTTTGTTTAGGCTCTAACTTAGACTCGGATAAACCAGACTTTCAACAATTTTTTTGGTTTAAATTCTTTAAAACTAGTAGAAAATAAATGCTCTCCTTCGATAAGAAATATAAATCGAGCAATTAAGGGTTAAGTTGGCAAATATAGCCATTGTTTTAACAGTATTGCTTAATAACCGAGTGTTAGTGTGAACCGATCGCAATCGCTACAATCGCTGTAAGTACTGGATTGGCTAAAATCTTCTCAAATTTGTTTTAAAGCAATTGTTTCTGTTATCTTTTCTAATGTCCCGTTGTAATTGTTGTGATCTTTTTTTAACTTTAAACACATTTTATATTTTTGTTAAAGACCGTTATACGGGGTGTTATCTAATTCAAGCCCACCGTTAACCAGGTTGTTTTATGTGTTGATAAAAATAATCCAAATACTTTTAAAATGCACTAAAAATCAATGAAGTACAGGGGAAAAAAATACTTGATTTTTAATACAGAAAGGTTACGTACTTTTTTATGTGATGTATATTTAAAACGCCTTAAGTTTTTGGTATCTTTCAACTAAGATGTTTATCTACTCTTTGCTTAAATGGTTTTATTCTGCTTGAAAAAAAAAACTATGGGTTTAAAAGTATTCCAATTTATTTTGTATTCTATACTTTCAAGTCTTTAGGAAGCTCCTATCATGCTCCTACGTCATATATGTGTGGGAAAACTGGCACATTTTAGAAAGATTGCCTATTCTCTCTGGAAATGTAGTATCGTCCTCATGACGAACCATACTTAAGTTAATAAAATAAATCCCGAATAAAAACTAACTATTTTGACCATGGACATCCTCATAGTTTTTCACGCCTGGTCCGCTCGGATCGAAACGATCGTTTTCGAGAAACGATTTTCACCTATCTACGATGGAGTTGGTGCAAAAAAAATAAAAATAAATAAAAAATTGGCCACTCAAATCGGTGGCTAGCTTTCCGCCGATTTATTTGTTTGACCGGACCGAAAAGGCAATACCTTTCGAGCACCGGCGGGCAAGTAAAAGATATCCGCCAGCTTTACGCGCGGCTTATAAGAATTGCAAGCGAAAAACTGGGTTGAAAACAATATTCCTTCCCCTTCATCCGTTTATCTATAGGGGGTTTCTTTGGCAGTCGTCCTTTTTTTCTTTCCAGCCCCATCGTAAAACTCGTGGCCTCTGCTGCTGCTGCTGCATGTTGCGAGCAAAATATATTTATCATTCTGTGCCGGCTATCCTTTTCTGGCTGGGTGGAGACGGCTGCAGCTTCTGCGACATGGCTGCAGTTAGTGGCTTTCCCGCGGTGGTGCTTGGAAGCGGCGCATATTCCCTATTCGCCTCCCGTATGGGCTATCCCGGGCGTTCCGCAATCCC
>KB673157.1:142182-155241 GCA_000349145.1 Anopheles dirus | reverse complement strand
AAAAAAAAAACTATGGGACATAAGTTGTCCAATTTACTTTGTATTCTATACTTTCAAGTCTTTAGGAAGCTCCTATTATGCTCCTACGTCATATGTATGTGTGGGAGAACTGGCACATTTTAGAAAGATTGCCTATTCTCTCTGGAAATGTAGTATCGTCCTCATGACGAACCATACTTAAGTTAATAAAATAAATCCCGAATAAAAACTAACTATTTTGACCATGGACATCCTCATAGTTTTTCACGCCTGGTCCGCTCGGATCGAAACGATCGTTTTCGAGAAACGATTTTCACCTATCTACGATGGAGTTGGCGCAAAAAAAAATAAAAATAAATAAAAAATTGGCCACTCAAATCGGTGGGCAGCTTTCCGCCGATTTATTTGTTTGACCGGACCGAAAAGGCAATACCTTTCGAGCACCGGCGGGCAAGTAAAAGATATCCGCCAGCTTTACGCGCGGCTTATAAGAATTGCAAGCGAAAAACTGGGTTGAAAACAATATTCCTTCCCCTTCATCCGTTTATCTATACGGGGTTTCTTTGGCAGTCGTCCTTTTTTTCTTTCCAGCCCCATCGTAAAACTCGTGGCCTCTGCTGCTGCTGCTGCATGTTGCGAGCAAAATATATTTATCATTCTGTGCCGGCTATCCTTTTCTGGCTGGGTGGTGACGGCTGCAGCTTCTGCGACATGGCTGCAGTTAGTGGCTTTCCCGCGGTGGTGCTTGGAAGCGGCGCATATTCCCTATTCGCCTCCCGTATGGGCTATCCCGGGCGTTCCGCAATCCCTGAGGGCCTTAGTGGAGACTTAATTTTCCGCACAAATATTAGTATTCGTGAGCGTGTTTGAACTTTCCCCGCCCTGTTCCCCCGTCCTCCCCGGGTGTGTGCGCCATATTTTCCGTTCCGGTTACGGCCTAACTGAACGGGAAATGATGCAGCCGCGCCTTCGGTCGAAAAGCTTAGAATGCCTTCCGTTTGGTTTCATCTTTTTTTTCTCTCTCTCCCTCTCCCCACTCTATCCTTCGTGGGCAATTTTTGCAGCCGGTGCAGGATTGTGGTAGTTCGATGTGATTGTGTGTGTGTGTGTGTGGGTTGGGTATGTGTGGGTTGACTGGACTGTGGCAGCACAGGATACAGGAAGAGATTTAGCGAAAAGCAGGGATTTGCTGGATATGGAGTATGTGGATGTGGGTGGCGCCGCTAGTCGCATCATAAGCGCATTATGAAATGATCAGAAGGATTCGCTTCGATTTTGCCTTCGGCGACCGCGGCGAGCTGTAATTAGGAGTGGGATAATCTTTCCCCGCAACGTAAAAAACAGTATGCAATTCGATTGATTCAGAATTTTCAAAATAACACCAGGCAATCACTCTTTTTAGGTTTTCTTTTTGTGATGTAGATAGCAACATTCGACATTTCATTTAGGATACGAAAGAATTATGTAAGGTTCCTAGCTTATAGTAGTCTGAACATAAAAGGATATTGCTGTTTTTTCTCACAATTGATCGTCTATTACTTAGTAAAATCATTTTAATTATTTGTATATTGATTATTATATTTTTATTGAACGATTGTTTCAAAGGTTTGAAGTATTTGAAGGATTTTTCAGGATATTACACTATTATTATGCGACAGTGCAGAGTTTTGCTTTAAGTGTAAGGAGTTAATTAATTTTAATTTGAACAGGATAAACGATACAGATCGATACTGATAATCTAATCAAGTTGAAATACTATAAAATGACCTATTATTTATCTGCAATAAAAAATAGTAACTAATATGCTACAAATAGATACCTTACCTTAATTAGTCTGCTCTTTAGAGATAATATTTGTATCGAACAGTGCTGCGTTTATTTTGTCAAATTTATTCTGACGCTTCCGGCGTTCCAATTTCTTCGGGTGGGTGTAGAATTTATTGAACATTGTCGTCCTTCCTTCCGGTCGATGATCGCTAGCGCATGCCAGCTCGCTGGAAGAGAGACCTCCCCGTCGAGCAACCTAATGCGGATATTACGAGAGCGCGTTACGTTTGGCGCAGGAGGGACCGAAAGGCGACGCGACCGAAATGGAATGCAAATTCCTTAATTTCTCAGGTGCGTCAGGTTCCATGCCACCTCCGTGATATCCTTTACCTTCCCCTTTCTTTTCGTCAAACACAAGACATTCCGTTCGTTTCGCCGGGGTACGCATTTCGGCCACGTCCACCGCATTTGCCTACCGCAAACGTCCTTGACGAACAAAAACCACCCCAACCGGGCCCAAATACCGGTAATCAGCCTGCCACATCGCTGCTCTTCACGCTGCGAAATGGGATGGCCGATTGCCGCCGCAGTCTGAGGTTGAAGGGACCCAACACCGCTGCCGACGGAAATCGTCATCACGCCGTGATGGTCACAATCATCATCAGCGGTGCTCAAGCCAAAAGGAGGCTTGAATCGTGTGGGAAGTAGTTTTTCTTTACGTCCGTGACTGGGGTTTCTGGGGGGTTTTTTCGGATCCCTTTGAAATGAGCTTGCGTGTGTGTGTGTGTGTGTTCGCAGGGGCGAGTGGGTCGTCTTCAGATACCCCGTTAGCGTGGGCGCTAACGTTTTGTTACACTAACAGCAGGACCCGCGTGTCCCCCGTGAGTGGATTGGCGTGTACGTATGACAACGCGAATGACCACGTACGCGCCATAAACGGAAATTTATGACCGAAATACATGTCATAATCTGTCCGGCTTTGCTGCTGCCACCAGTCCACGTGTATTGGGGTGTTTTTTTTTATTAATGTTCAAAGGTGCGATGCAGGGAGTTCGTTGGTTGTCTGTGGTGGTTGAAGTGGACGATGGGGGAAACACGGGCGGAATGGTAGCAAAAGGAAGTGATACATTTTTGATTGCGAATCAAAAACCGAAGGCCAACCAGACATCATCGACGTGGGTTTTCGACTGTTTTCGTTGTTTTATTGCAGGAGAATATTGGGCTTTTGAAAAATAACAAAAACATACACCTCGATGGCTTGGTTTTCCGATTAGTACAACCTGTCAACACCGTTTACAAGCTGCCATCTCGGGTTTTATTATCTTTATCGTGATGGTCTATCTGTCTGGTTGAACGTTGATATATATTTTTTTCTTTTTAATGCTAGGTTTAGTGTAATGAATTTATAAGGTTTTTTTTGTTAAATGACAACTATTATTTATATTTTATTGAAATGCAATATTTTTGGCCAAAAAAAGGGGAGCAATAAAAGAATTGTGTTTGCTTGTGTGCGCCCTAGGCTATGAAATTTTATCGGCATCTCCATCGCACCGAATTAGGCAATAAGACTATCAACGACCGAATGATGGTTGATCGGAGGAAAAAATGAAACAAACTTTCGTTACGATTATTGGCTAGTCCAATTTATGTTCGCTGTTGGTATTTTCCTGGCGTGAAAGCACCTTAGCGCAGGCCGTTAACGCTTTTCGGTTACGAAAAGGATTCATCGCTGTATGGAATGGCAATGGGATGGATGTAGTATATGTCGAAAACTAGCTAACTTACTTATATTTCTTTTTTTTCTCATTTCAGGTAAGTGGATGAAGAAAAGCATTTCTGTAAAATTGAAAGTAGTCTAGTAAGTACATATGGCAATTATTTACAAGACTTAATAAGCGATTTATTCATGTTTATGCTGCTCGAAAATGCCTTGTTTAATTATTTTGTATTCGATGGAGACGCTTGGTCGCTCACGCAAATCGTTCGTGTTAGTTTGTTTTTGTCAGAATTTTATATTAGAACAGTCGAGCATATAAATGCAAAGCTGGCGACAAATCTGTATGCTATTTCGGGAATGGGTGTACAACATGGAAGAGTGCAACAAAAGTACCAGATTATACAAATGGAAAAGCACTTAAAATTTCCTTTTTTTATGCCGAACTTTCCAAAGAACCAGCCGGAAAGTTCAACTGTTCACGAGCCTTAAATGCATCGGACTGAAACAATTGGTACTGCCGGCATGGTACTAACATTGCTTACACGCAACGCCCACGGCACTGACCGAAACACCCCGTCCGCCGGCAGCTTGCAAAAATGTCAACCGTCGCCGGCGTCGTCGGCGTCGTTGGCAAAAGTTTCGCTATAAAGTCGTTTGATTAAAAAAGTTTACATAGTTTTACTCTTTCAGGAGAGTCTTCTTAAAACTAGCTTTTTCGGTGATTCACCGCTGACCCGCAGCTGGATTACAATTCGATAAATGAGGGAAAATAGCTGGTCGGCTGCGAGTGGGAGTGGGCGTACAGAAAACAAGTTCGAGGACCAATGGAAAACAACGCTATCGTCGTAACGAGACTTAAATTACATTTCGTAATACAATGTGTTGTTTTCTTTTCCGGTTCGCAAGAACTGGACCGAAGACGATACGGTCGGGTGACCGTTTGCAATTTATCTCACAGGAAGTGCCCGCAGTTTTGGGAGAAAAAGTGTTTAAAATGCTTTTGAAATTGTCTTTAGAAGGCATTAGTTAAGTTCACAGTCAATATGGTTTGTTTTATGACCACATCAACAGTGACACTGTTCTTGAGAGGTGCGTTCCTTACCGTGCGGGGTTGCCCTTTTCCAGCCATTGTAATCTGAAAGGGAAATTCTAACATTCTTGCGAAACCGGGAAAGAGTTATGTGCATTCCGGTCGGTTTCATAAATCTATCATTTTATTGTATTTATTTACATGGTTTGAATGGCATGCATCTAAACTGGAACATTCCATCTTTTATGTTGGCTGCCGTTTGGGGTGGGAAAATGGTGGTGAAAATGGGGGCCAGTTATATATTCCGCAAGCTAAAGACATTAGCATGCTCATAGAAGCATCATTCTTCGTGGGCGAAATTTTCAAACTATGCGTAAAATACGTTTGAAAGCTCTTTCGTAAGAATTTCAATCAAAATAATGCACTTACATCGAAGCAATACATTTTACAGCGTATTTACTTAAATTCTTATTCGAACGATATTTATAAATGAAAACAAACAACAGAGTTTGGTGAGCTTTCCGGCTAATTAATGAACGCCTCAAACGACGGGCATGAAATTCCAATGCCTCTGCATCATCTTCAGAGACGATACTTCCACAACGTGTTCCGAAAGCTTGGTTGTTAGTGTTAGTGTACGATTTTGTTAACCCGTGTTAGTGATCTGTCACCTGCCGCACTTTTGCACGCGGTAAGGATATTTTTGACGGTTCTGCAGAAGGAGAGCAAAGCTTTCGCTCACCAATACGAGCAACAGCAGTGGCGGCTCTCACCAGTCGTGTGACGCAAACCAGGACCTCGCCGAATGACTGACAGATGGTAAACGTGACCGCTGTTCGCCGTACAAACAGCTGAACTGTCAAACGGTGAGTATGTGTGCGTGCCGGGAGAGTGAGCGTGCGAGAGAGCTTTCAGCAGTGCAACTGCGCAGACACGCACACATTCTCTCTCTTTCTATCGCTCTCGATAATAACTTATGGTGCAGCGCCTCCTGGTGGCGGGTGATAGAATCAGCAAACATCTCCTATCTGTCACGCATCCTTGCAAACATAGAGAGAGCTCGTTTTTGTCCTTTTTTGTCACAACGCGTATCGCACTGCCTGCTCCTTTGCCGCAACGTGTACATGTGTGTGTGTGCACGCGCGCCTAACGTCATGCGAAAGCTCCAAGGCACCCCGTGGAGCAGTTGGTTAGGTGGGCCAGTCTCTCAGCGACACAGTCTCGGGCCAGTTGTCAATATCGTCGGATCAGCGGAGTCAAAAAGCCACCCAGCCACGGTGAAGTGTCCGGGTCACCCTTCACCTTCACCCCTCCCCTCGAAAGATCAGATCACCTCCAACCCGTTTGTGCCCGTCGTGAGAGTACGGTGTGTAATCAAGTCTCGTGCGATTAAAAACCCGCAAGTCCACAGAGCCCACGACGTACTCGTTGGAGCTAATCGACGCAAGAATTTCGTGCTGTCGGTGTCCGTTTTCGTTTCGAGTTTCTTCCGTCTTCTCTGCGGTAGTGTGGTGGCCTGCCAAGATTGAAGAGGATTGCTTTTTCTGGAGAAGTTACCTTGGAGAAGTTAGGGAAAACGGAGTGTTCTGTACGAAAAAGGAGTCCTTCTTCTGGTGTGTATCGGTTGTGTGGGGTTGAATTTTTTTTCTCGGTGGTGGTGGTGCCTGTGCTGTGTGCGAACCGTCACCGTCGGTTGAAGTAAGTGTCCCAGTGTGTGCGTTAAGCCCATGTTTTTGGCCGATGAAAATCAACAAATACTACTTGTCAAAACCAGTGAGCTATCGTGGAGCCAGCCCAATGTTTTCTCTGTATCAAGTATCGTGAAAAGCTCCGTCTAAACCACTGCTGGCAGTGTGGTGTGCGGATGTGTCACCAGTGCTGGAAATTCGCCCCGCAAAGCACGCAGCACAAATCGCAGACGAGACACCTTTGGACACACGGCACGGCCTGCCAGCGGAGCCCCAGCTCGATTTTCTCAGCCCGAAGACGAGCTGCAAGCTCCGTGAGGTTTTTACGGCTATCTTCCAGGGTAGACGGGGTGTGGTACGCCTGTGCTGGATGAGAGATGATCTGTGCTGTGTGTGACCTGTCAAAAGTGGGGAGCCTCCTGTGCGTATGTGTGTGTGCGGGCGTGTAACGAAGAGAAAGAGCGAGAGTGAGAGAGCGTGAGAGAAAATTTGGCAAATCACACAGCCAAAGGCTTTCAGGTTGGCTCTGTGCATCTCCGCGCGGACCATAGCCATCCTCCCAGCAAAAAAAAGTTACTTGCCTGCGTTTGTGTCTGTGACTGTGCGTGTGTGTCTGTGTGGGAAGAGGGTTTTTTACTTTCTCGGTTTAAAAGTGTCGTCAATCGAACCGATTATGCTGCTGTCTGGGAACCAAAGGGACGAGGCGTACGTTTATTGACAGATAGATTACTAATTGCGGCTTGTTTGGGTAGCGAGTGTCGCGATGTTGTAATCGAACGTTAAGCTCCTCGAAGGCATAGTGTGATTTTGGTGTATAATTTTTTCCATCGGAAAATTCATTTCCACAATGTTTTAACAAATTGTTTAGGTCGGGAGTTTTAAGAGAGACGATAATGTATTAAGAGAATATCTTTCAGATCGTATTGCATACATCCAGGCGCAAAGTGTGCTATCCGTACAGCAAATCCCATTTTATACCCACTTATGTACATATTTACCGAATATGTTGGTGTTTATTTCAATTTCTACGACGTTAATTTAGCTTTTGTATGAAAAATCAATCTTAATTAGCAAAAAAAGGTATCATAATCAACGTAGCCGGCATGGATTAATTCGGTGTGATTACAAGAATTTCAATCCTTCCATTAACACCCACGTCCATCATTGAAAAGCGACGGACGAATTCGGCTTGCCCGGTGCTGACCATGATGGGTCCCGGCTCCCAGGACCTCCGAAATGATAATTTATTTTCGCGCACCGGGCAACCTGCTCGCTAGTTACCGTCCGACTGTGAACCGAGGTGAAGGTGAACCACCGCAAATGTCTTACCGAGTTTTCTCACGAACCCCGAGTTTTCTCCCGTCTGTGGAGGGTTTGTTTTCCCCCTTTTCGCTCGGCCCGGGCGGCTTCGGTTCTAGGTTGGGTGCTAATTCATCCGATTCCCAGAAACACCTCCCGAATTGCGAGTAGGTGGAATCCTTTTTTCTTCGCGGGGAAAGAACACAAATGCTTTTCTGCCTACTGCTGCTGCTGCTGCCACGATATCAAATATTGATCGAGCCGCAGCAACAGCAGTAAATAATCAGCTAATAAGTTGTTGTGCTGTTTGCGTACTGAGGCGTGCTGACGATGTGTGTTTATTTGTAGCTTCGCGTGCGCCCGACAAATGGCGGGAACAAATTTTTGCTTTCGTCCAGCACACACCACCAAGCCTTTCATAAGTAGTTACCAAAATTAAATCCCACCCGCCTGCTATCCAACGGATTAGCAGTCCAACTTTCGGACTGCAATTTTCCGCTTCGTGCGAAAAATATCAATTTTGGATCGCGTGGGTTGGTGTGTGTGAGTGTGTGTGTGTGTTGTGGAAATAAATCATTAATTTTCCGGATGAGTCGACCAAAACACAGGCGAGTGTTCCCGCCGGGTGAGCACAGAAATATGAAGGTCAATATTTGACCTTATAGCGGGTGAAGTGAAGAAAGCCCCAACCGTGAACTCCGCTTCTGCAGCGCTGCCCTCTTGTTGCGCCTTGCCACTTGCCTGTCCTGCTTTTTGCTTCGTTCGACCGGAAAATGTCAGTCCCCACTCAGAGGGACGACTTCACTCTGCTGCGCCGAGACGCTTAGATTAGGTTCGAGGTTTTTTTCGCCTTTTCCCTTTCCACTGTCCAACAGAAAGGGGTCAAATCGTGTGCCGGTGGCTTTTTTCTTCTCTCGCTCCAGTTAAGCCGTTTGAGAGTTCTTAACCATGACATCACGCGGCGGGGGACGCGGAACGTTGAACGGTGTTTTAAGTTGAGCCTGCGTTTCGCTCGTCCTCTTTTGTGTTCGCCATTTGCCGGAAGTGGGCGCCTACCCATTCCAATTCGCCTCCGACTGTGACCGATTTGGCTTGGGCCGTTTTTTCCCCTGTTCTCTGCGTTGCGTTTCGTGCGGAAAACCGCAACAGTAAATGCTCGTTTGTGTTGCGCTTTGTTGGTGCTTTTTGAAAAATCGTCGGAAATAACAAAGAAAGCAAAAAAAAAACAACAAAAAAACCACAACTCTAAAAGTGTAAAGGAAAAATCCAGCAGATGACAGCTTCCGCTGAAAAGCAGAAAGATGATACGCGGCCGCCTTCAGGACGTCTGGGGGAGGGAGAAAAAAAAGTGCTGGAAAATGGCGCTGCCTTTAACCGCCGCCGGCCGCGTATCAAGTTACTGGCCCGGTTTTTTTTTCCACCCCACAGGGATGGAAAAGTTTGCCACGCGAAGGGAACGTGGCCGTGCGTCGCCCGGTGGGGCTTTCAGGTTCACGGTATTTTTCTTTCGCTTGGTTTGCGTCTGCTGGAGGTTAGAGAGTTGCTTTGGCACGCTAACCCCATGCTTTCTTCGTACCTGCCGGGGAATAATCCGAAGAACAAAACGCTCGTTTGCTGTCGAGTTGCAAAAAAGTTGTTTTGCTGTTGTGTCGCTGCCGCATCCTATTTTATTTACTCTTCGTCTTACCGCGTACGGCGGGCGGGGTGGAAGATCTCTGCCGCGCTCACTCACACCAACGAAAATTTCTTTTAACCGCAATCGCAGCAGCACCGACGCCGTGTTGTTGAGGTTAAAATTTAAAGTCTCTCACGCTTGCTTCTTGGAGAATGTATGTGTGTGTGTATAGGGAGTCTTGGTGCACTCGCCCGAAACACACACACACTCATCCTTTATCCTCAGAAGCGACGATGCCAAAGGGTTATTAATTTTGAACTTTATTAAGCAACTTTTGCGAGCGATATATTGTTCGGTTTGAGCTTTGCGGTGGCGTTCCCTTTTTTTTTCTTCCGCCTTTCTTTCCACTCACATCTGGGATATATCTCGGAAGCGTATTCTATGTTTCGCTGCTTGCAAACTTCGTCAGTGGTGCGTTGGATAGCTAGTTTTGGGATTTAGAGTTCTTCTCCGGGGCGTCCTCTTTTTTCTGCTGTTTGTACGGAATTCTAAAGTTTAATCGTTCGAACGATAATTGCTTCTATATGAGTTTTGTGGCTTTGCGTCTTTTAAAGTGCTCTTGGTAGTAGCTTCCAACAACAAAAAACACACTCATGAATACACAGGATCATCTAGACACGGACCGAAACCGATGATTGTGTTATACCTCTTTTCAAAAGATTAAGCCACAGTTTTTTATTATGATCGGGTGTTGGGATAAAATTCCGATGAAATTTCCGGTCAAAAATGTTCATTTTGAAAACACTGCATCCATTTTCCCTAATCCTTTTCACAGGGTTTTGAACAGGCTGTGAAATAAGCTAGTTTTTGAGTGGTTTCATTTGTGTTTCATTTCGGACTAATGTTTTAATTTTGAACAAAGATAAAAAAAACTCAGTTTCAATAGCGACTGAACGTTTTCTGACGTATAAAAACGCAGATAAAATGGGCTGCAGGTCACTGTAGGGAATGTGATGGGGTTGGAAATGTGCGAAATTGAACTGTGAATTAGATGATAAATTATTTATTCGACGGCGAGCGTGTGAATATTGATGAGCGATTATTTGCGCCCGTCGATGTTGTCGATAGGGGGTTGAGTGATAGAGTGTTTGGAAATGCAGAATTGGCTATACTGGTTAACGAGTGAGTGAGCACATCAATTGTGACGTGAGTTGATTTTTATAATAATGGTACGTTTTATGGTTGTTCTGGTAGAAACAGACATAAAAAAAGCAATTGAAATATGGAATTATTGCAATTTAAACTGTTTAAACTACGAGCTGAACAATTTGCTTAAAAATTAGGAGGATATTATTTTTAGCTTTAGAAATACATCGAAAACGAATGCTGCTAACTTGGTTCCGTTTCCGTTTCCAATTGCCCCCCCCCCCCCCCCCCTCAAATGGAACAAATGTAACAAATGTAAGCCTAGAACGTAGGAAGATAAGATTACGGTGCGGAAACCAACAGGAAGAAATACACATCCATTGTTGAAAACCGGTCCAGAAGGAGACGTTATGTGTGCGCTTAGTTCATCCCGTAATGGAGCGCCTAATATACCGACATCACCTTGTCACATTAACGATTCCGAGCGGGTAGGAGCAGATGCGCGGAAGGTGGTTAAGAAGGCGGGATCACTTCTTTCCATTCGGAAAAACCAGGCCCCCACCGTTTGCTCTTTGACTATCGTAATTGATTCGCCCGTAGCATCCGGATGCTTTCAGACCCGATTGTGCCGTGCATCCGTCCGACTTCCGGGTCCGGGAATAGCAGCATCCTTTTCTGTTTTCTTTTTCTTCTGGTGGTCGTGGCTGATGATCCTTCGATTTTATCCTTCCGTCACGTGTCTGTTGGATCTCTCGAGGACATGGAAGGTGAGAGGGGATACCCCAGAAAGGGGTAGAAACATATAAAATCCAAATGGAATGTAGATTGTATCGTGTCCGTTTTTTATGGATTGTGGATCTTTTTTCTTTCTCGGAACACATTTTACAGTCCTAGCTGGTAAGGGTTGTCTCTCGGCCTTTGGTTTATCTTTTTTATTGAAATGCAATCGATTGGAAGAGTATGATTTGCTCTGGAAAACTGTTTTCAAACCCAAGACTTATTTTTAAACATATTTTTTTAAATACCCAAAAATAGGAGTCTTAAAATAATTTCATTTTTATCAATGGAGGCGCCTGGTCGTTTATGATATTCAATCAAAATCGGCCAACTCGTACGTTCGCTGAACGTGCGCCCGGGGACTCATTTTTCTCTAATTTCCACTCATTTGGCACTCGTTACACTCATTTTAAAATTAATTTAAAATTATGTACAATTATGTGCATTATTGTCTGTTGTTAATTGTTAACTAGATTTGCAAATAATGGTAATGTTTATTTATATAATTTAAGATTACAAAACGTGTGGAGTATTTGTCAATACATTTCATGCGCTGCGTGGATCAGTTCTCGATTTTCATGCTCAAAACTAAATCTAATTCAGATGGAATGGAAAAGAAAAGCGCGAAAACTATTCCCTTCTCGCCGCTCACGGGCTCACGAACACGTGCCCGTGCGCGTGTGGTGGTGTGTTGGGAAACTTTTCGTTCGCTGGATCCATAACCGGCTGCTATACCGGAGCCCGTGTATTTGCGCTTGGCCTCCAAGGCTCTTGTTCAGTCGTTTGCGATTGTAGCGTGAGAACAGCGAGGGCACAGCACCCAGCGTTGGAAGTGGAGGGCTCAGAGGAACGCATACATGCACAACTAGGTCAAGTGTGTTTTCCGTGTGCCCAGCTGACGTGGGTAGCGTTGCAGCGCGGGCTGCCCGGCGCTAGAATGTGTGCGAAGAGGGCAGAGTTCGCCTCGAAAAGTGCTGACTTTTCGATGCCAAATCGATGACTGTTTGGCGATAACATTGGCACACACATCGGTACATTTGGTGGGTTTCTTTTTTTGCTATACAAGGACACACCGCCCTGTTGGTGCGCTTTGGTTTTCCCATAGCTGTGTTGTTTGATACTACCCGAGGAGGAATTTTACGGCGATGGGTGGGGAAACATTGGAACGGAAAACATTTCGATGCCAAACTAAAAGAGAGAATTACATAAAAGGACACCAGTGGCAAATGTTACATGATATCTACTGTTGTTGCATTTTGGACTTATTCTGGTCGCGGTGGTGTAGTGATGTCCCGAAATTGCAGGAATTAAAATTCTTGTCAGACAAAGCAACTACTTGTAAAGAGTGGTTTCTGCCGTTTCTCCCTTTGGTATCCTATTCGTCCTTATAACTACAAGCAAAGTATTGGTGGAAACATGAGTACAGGCGATAGCAAATGCTTTCTTCACATAGTGGATGTGAATCGGCTTATTTTCAACTATTCGTGGTTGCTCTGTTATTTATATTTATGTTATCATTCTTCTCTTCACGGCAGTGTTTCTTATTTTATATCTTGTTCTGCATCAGAGGCATGTTTTATATTGGCACACATGAGCAAGGTCACACTTACTTACCTGCGACTTATTGGTAGTAGCTGCAACGCTCTGGCGCGACCAAAATATCGTAAGAAATGGGAAGTGCTGCAGGAAATTTCAGCCGCAGTGCCGCTTGACAATATTTTACATGCCGCTTATTGTTAGCCGTGTCCGTGTGTTGATAATTTGGCACACGAATCCTGTCGGGACCACCGTGTTTAGGTCCGTAATAGATCCGTTTATAGACGGCCGGTTTTGTGGTTGATACTTGTGCATGCCATATTTTTCGAAAATAATACTATCGCAATGCGGTGGAAAATGTGAGTGTGTGTGTGTGTGTGTGTGAGAGAGAGAGAGAAGGAAAAATAAACCGTCCTCTTCATGTTGGTTGGTTGGTAGATCGCTAATGGAAGAACCTATCTTCCGATGCGTTTGGTTGTCTTCGTTTGACACATCTGTGTAAAGT
>KB673157.1:119206-138068 GCA_000349145.1 Anopheles dirus | reverse complement strand
AGTGTGCGTGAAGTTCGTCATCAAAAGTTCGACTCGTGTGAACCCACCTATTGGATGCTTTTTTGATACTTTTATGACATTTTGCACACTATTTCCTGCTCGCATTACAGGAAGACAATGATTTAAATTGATGGTAAATGATATGGTTTTCATCGCTCTTTATTGTGTGGGTTCAAGTATGCGAAACCCCTGTGCAACTGCAGATTTTCTTCCTAAATGATCTCACCCCTTCGTTCGATAGTATCGAGCAACGTATAGTGACGCGTGAATGGAAAGGCAGCTAAAGAGCATCTTTTGGATTACGCGGAGGTGGAAATACGGTCCGTAGATTTGGTGCGAAAAAAAACTTCCCAAGCACCGGTGCCCCTCCCAGCCGGAATCGACGAAGCATGCAACCAGAAAACGCCAGGACCCTTCTGGTGTCTCATATTTCACGCTCGCGCTCTTGAGGATGATGCTTGAGTGGCAGCGGAACGACGGTACTTTATGGGTTCCATTATGCTGCACACAGACTAACGATCCGATGGGGAGCCAGATGGGGCGATGGAGAAGAAGGCAAGGATTAAATTTGGAAAGTGTTTAACGCAGCGAGGTCGAGAGAAAGATTACAGGCGTGATGATGATGGGATGATGGCTTTGTTTTGTTTACTTTGGCTTGCTCGGTGCTATTAGTGCTGTTATAAGCACTCCTACTCCTTAACTGAAACAGCAACTCCACAACACAACCAATAGTTATGACTATTTCTATTAACGACTGCATTAATGGGAAAATTGTTATAAAATAATATACTGCTAGAAAGGCTCTCGGTTTCGGTAACAATTGAAATATAGGCTTAAAAATCGTCATCGTCAATGCTGTGTGTTGGAGAGGCTTTGGCATTATGTTTAAAACCTCACCGTTTCGTTTCACACAACATGTTGACGTACACGTACGCGTTAATATGCTCCGTTGTGGTGAGCGCGTTCGATAAAAGCTCATCCGCCCTTGTGTGTGCATGTGTGGTTGAATGACAAGGCCATTATTGTGCGGCATATTATGGATGGGGTGCAAACGGAGCTGCAAAATGGCATACTTCGTCCCTAGGATGCAAGCAGAGAAACATATACATTTACAGTATGCGGTCTATTTCGGAACGGGCGGAGGTATAAATAAACAACCTGACTTGTTTTTAGATTGATTTTTCTTGCCCCGACCGTACGGGGTTCACCTTCACCACAGCGGCGCAGTGTTTAAATCTTCCAGCTTTTTCTGCTGGAAATTTTCAGCCTCGAACTCGAAGTTGCTGTGGCGGATTTGTTTCCGCGCGCATGGAAAACCATCTGCGGGTGCTTTAAAAATGCACATAAAGATCGAGTTTTCATACTGCCTTGTGCGTTGTTACCAGGCGTTAGAAATTGCAAAGCTTTATTCACACAACGAACACAACACACATGTACACGGCTCTACGCCGGGCATTTTGAAGGACGGATGGAGATGTAAATTATGTTATGCTTCTTTTCCCACTGCAGTATGTATCATCCTGGCGGCATGGCAAGGACGAAAATGGTTCTTCATTCGTTGCATGTGTGTGGCTGTGTGTGTGATTGGAGCGAATGGCGCAGCAAAGGGAACACACTGCGGACGAGCAGAAGTGACGAACGACGAACGATGGCTCGTTTGGAATTGCTGTGGAATCGTTGGAATTCGTTGAGTCTTTGTGCGAGCGGTCGGGCGGCCCGGGTAAGGCTCAGGGCCACACACGCACACACAGACACAAGCAGCAGAGCGAATGTGACTTTGAAGTTGGAGTGGTGCCGGGCCGCCGCATGCATGCAATTGAATTCCAGACGCTAGACACTGAATGAACCGCCGTCAACAGACGGCAGAGCAGGAAAGCTCTGGTGGAAAGTGCGGTAAAGTGGAGATTTGTAAAGTCTTAGGAGCATCACAAAAGGAGTCGACCGTGCAGGAAGCAGCGATGATGGAATGGGCGGAGGAGTGATGAAAAGAATGCTGCGCAAATTATTAACTAGTTGCAGTGGAACTTGAACCATGCACATGCACACACCGGTCGGTCTGCTGGTGGGCCTTGCTGTCAACGTGGCTTTCCCGGTGAGGAAATTTTAATGATTCACTTTGTTTTGATCCTGCCCGAGACGGGTCGGTGCCGTGCCGACGGCATGGGAACATTTCAAGTTCAATGAACACTCTAACCAAGCGGAGTGAGATCGATATAGAATACAAATTTTCATGCTCACAATCTAATGCAGGTGAAGTTTTTTGATAAATTCGATCGTTTCTTGAAGATCTGTGTGAATTGCATACCTTAAGGCGCTATTTACCTTTAATTTTCCGTAAGCTATGCAATACGAGTAACTCAATACTCAATTAGAACTTTATTTGTGACAATTTTCTCTTACGTACATGGAACGTGTTTTTTGTATGAAATGTGTCAACTCGCAATTTTCCTTTTACTCAACGTTTTTGCAAAAGTGATATAAAGCAAATATGAAGTGTGATTCAATTTGGCAACATGTTCTTTATTGTTTTCTGTATCTTACCGACACATTAAAGTAGAAACTCCGTTGCATTAATGTGAACGTCTTTATTCAGCGTGCACAAAGGGATGTTCACCTGCCTTTTGCAGGGAGTTGAATAATCTTTCCATCTGCGTCCTTTTTTGTGTGTTTTGTTCCTTCTTAGCTCCGTCGTTGAGCAGATCCTTTTCAAATTCTCCAGACGTTCTTTTGTTGAGATCTCTCGCTTGATCCTTCCGTTGAGTGGTGTGGGATTTGGCCGAGAGGGGCAAGTGCGTGTGTAAGCTCGGTGCGCTCAATAGTACCGACATTATATCGCACATGCACATGGGTCAATAACCTTCAGCGTGCAACATATGCGGACCCACCCGTCGCTTTGAGTGCGCTCCGTTGCTTCTGAAAGGGTTGCACGAAAGACACACAGCAACACAGAACACATCAGCTACAGTAACGAGCGCAAGCAACAAGAAATGAGCCATGTAATGGGGGAAACCCGGGAAAATCTGTCCATGTGGGTGGGTATGTGTGCTTGTCTTGTATCGTCGTCTGGTTAAGATAGGGATTCGTTTTTTTCACTTCGTCGTCATGTATCTCCGTCGTCGTATCTGTGCTTCTGACTTGTGGAGCTATCTATCGCCGTAGTTAGTCCTCTAACGCTCTAGCCTTGAGCTTGAAACGGAGTCTGACATACAAGAAAGAAATAATATAACGTTGTGGAAACTTGGCGCATTACAAAAAAAAAAATGCAAGTGTACATGAACCATACGTTATCCGAGATTTGATGATGTGTGGTAAAAGCCACCAGATCAGTGCGTTTCGTCTTATAGTTGAGTAGTCTGGTTCGTGCTTGTAGTGATGTTGTGTCGTGTTTCGCTTTTGATGGGATGCGTCGTGGATGCATATCATTATTGCAATATCTATTATTGAAGTCTACGTCGCTAGTAAATAATGTGTGCAGTGTCTGTTTCGAGAACAATTTTACCTTGCTGTTATTTTTGTTAGTGTATAGAGAGTATGAAAGAGATAGTGAGGTAATGCAGATGAAGAGAGTGATTTGTTATAGTTGTATTATTAATATCACCAAATAAACTAGTGATAGTGTTCTCGTTGAAAATTAAGACTAGGTCGAAAAGTAACTTTAAATTTTGTGCATATTTTTGAAATTTCCCAGAATTTCAATATGCAACCATTTTAAGCTTATTAAACATAATAGGATAATCTCGTATCTTCGATTAGATTTGGAGTGTATGTTTTAAAAATAGTGCGATTGGTTGTTTGTGTGAGTGAAAAGTGTCCGTCATATCGCATCAAAGGCAATCGTGCAGCTGGCAGTGCTACCGTAAAAGTGTTCCGTTACTAATTGTGAAAAGCATAGCAAAATGGCCTGGGGATACTGGAGCGCAACGGCGGTCGATCGCGGTCGATCGCCCCGTCGCAACACGCAGGTGCCGCAGACCCAGTATCACGCCCAGGGCTACCAGCAACCGATCCAGCAGCAACAGCAGCACCAACAACAGCAGCAGCAACAACAGCAGCAGTACAGTCTGGCCTCGAGCCATTCGCAGCAGCCCTCGATGCACTGTAGTGCGCTCTCGCTCAACACCTGCCCGCAGGCGGTGGAACTACCGCCGATTCAGCAGCAGCAGCTGATCTGCGGCAACGGCTCCCAGCCGCAGCTGCACCAGCAGCAGCAGCAACAGCAGCAAATCTGCTCGAGCCCGTGCCACAGTCCCTGTCACAGTCCGCAGTTTATCGAGCAGCTGCCGCCGGAGCTGCCCTGCACACCCTGTACCTTCTCGCGTAGACAGTCACTTGATAGTCCACAGGTAGATCGATGCCAATCGCTAGCACTACTTGGGCGTGCCGAGGTTTGTTACGCACGCGTGCCGCGCGCTTCCCGGGTGGGGCCAGGGTTTTGTACCGCCAGCCAGTATGCCACCGCTTTGTGCACCTCACACTGATCTGATGACCCATCCATCATCTCGACACGATGCGCACAGAACCTGGTAGAATTAGAACGCATGCGTTCGAGAGCGGCTGCAGATCATCGGGATTGGGAGCTTTTTTTCGTTTGGCTAATTATCTATCGACTGTTTTGCGTCCGGAGAGTTTTGATGGTTTTACTTAGTAACGTAACGTAAACATAGTAAGGTTCTTGGAACAGGTTCTTATAAGCTAGTTTGATATCCAATTCTGAGGAGATTTAATGACAATCGCTTAACAGGGTCATATTCGCAAAATACTAATAATTCTAGCATGTAGTAATTCGTAAGGGATATATGATGTACCTAGCAGAAGTTGACTGTTATTGCCGTTTAGGAATTCCTGGTCGATATAACATAATTGAAATAAGCCGGATCAACAGAACAAGTCAATGAATCAACCTTTAGGCATACATTAGGGATACATTTGTAGTTGTTCTTAGCCATTTTGGCAAAACAAAACGAACATTTAAAGCGTTTCTCGATTTGCAACTCCTACTCAGTTGCGTCTTCTACGTGAGTCTTTCTTACACAGTTCTGGTCAATAGTCGATGGAATAGGTTCTGAACAAAACAACCCGATGATCTCTGCCTCCACCTGCATTCATTTATCCTTGGACTATAGCAATGGCTCCCTTCAGTGGGGTTCCCTGTTTAGTTTGGCTCCCTTTACTAACTCATCCCTCGTTGGATTCTTCTGTTCTGTTCTGTTCTGTTCTGTTCTGACTCCATTTTCCAACATTCCCAACATTGTTTCCGATCATGATCACGGGATTATTGGTGTTGTTCTCGTTGTTGCTGCTGCTGCTGCTGCTGCTAATATCTTATCGTTGTGTATTGTGTATTTGTGTGTATGTGCCACGTTTTGCGGTGTTGATCGACACGACGCCCCCACTAGGCCAACCAACTCTCGGATATCATCTGCCGGGCGACGCAACCTTCGATCCAGTCGGCGGGCAATACGCTAACGCGCGGGACCTCGCTGCGTGACACCGGCGACTACGCGGTACCTCATCCACACCCGCACACGCACCACTACATGTCCACCTCGGCAACGCCTCCGTCGCTGAGCCGCGTTGGCTCCTGTCCGGGTTCGACTGGCGGATCCGGGTCGGGTCACGGGTCCGGGTCGGGTTCGAGTCCGGGCGGTGGCCCCGGGAGTGGCGGAGGCGGCAGTGGTAGTGTTGGTGGTGGTGGTGTTGGTAGCGTTGTCGGCATCTGCGGGGGAAGTATACTGGGCGGCAGTCAGGGCCGGTTGGAGTACATCGAGTGTTCGCACTACGACCGCATGCCTCTGCCAATTCCGGTGCAAATTCCTATCGTGCCGCCGCCGCAGCTACACTCGGAGGACGAGATCGAACCAGCTTATGCTACAGGTAAGTGTAACTTCCGTGGAAAGGTGAAGTCAAGCTTTCCCAGACGGTTAGTTGACGTTTTGGAACTGCCATTGTTGACTTCAACAGTAACGCGCCGTATACATACAAAGATACAAGTGATACTTACTGGAACTACTGGAACTAGGAATGTTTTATATAGTCCCAGCTTTGTCTATAGTGTCAGGTTTGTTGAACGGGAAAGTTTCTTTGGTCTGAAATATGACCGGTCCTCTACCAACATCTGCGCGCGTTGTTGAAGATGAAGTTTTAGACGACTGCAAAGGTGAGATCACCTATCTGTACTGCACCCCCACGTAAACTATTATCATTTGTTAGTACACTACGATTGTTAACCATGATCAACTTGGTTTTTGGCTCGTTCATCTACAGACTGATTCTTACTGCCACCTGCTCAATGCTTTGATAGACATCCACCACATACATAGCAGAGCCGCAAACCAATTATGTCTATGTCATCAGAGTTTGGTCTGGTTTGACTTATAAAAGATGGTCCCTGTAGTTTACACGTCCAAGTCACAGATGGCCCTCTCTAGCGCAAGGTTGAAGGGAAGATAGGCGAACCGGTCTCCTTGGCGCAGACCCTTCATGGTAGCAAAGAGTCTTGAGAGTTCATTTTTACAAGCCTGATCAGTTTGGATTCCAAAGGAGCTCGTGGTGCTGTACATCTTCGCAAGGATCTGCCGCATGTTGGTGATTTGGTCAGTGGCTGATATATAATAAGAAAATAATGAAAAAAATAAAAAAAAACACTGTTTGAATAGTCGAGTGGATATCAACATAAATAAACAAATTA
Organism: Anopheles dirus; assembly: GCA_000349145.1. Taxonomy (NCBI): domain Eukaryota; kingdom Metazoa; phylum Arthropoda; class Insecta; order Diptera; family Culicidae; genus Anopheles; species Anopheles dirus. The sequence goes on along the minus strand of KB673157.1, from coordinate 131,380 downwards.
TCGAATTATTTAATTAACTAACACAATTAGAGAATGTAAGAGTCAGTGACAACTCCAATAGCTACCAAGTTTTTGAATTGAACACGTTGCTAATTTAGCTTAATTTAGTTTGCTAAATGGCAAACAATTCCTCACATTAAGGACCTCGACATAGATACTAGAGCACTTTACACAATACAACAGTATAAGAAACATGGACATGCATCATTCCAGCCGGTGGGTTTGCAATCGTTGTTTTCGCAATCAGCTTCAAACGTTTTGGGTCATCGGTTTCGTTGCGCTCCCGCTACCCGCTGGATACAACCGGACCAAGCACAGATGAATTTATGGCCCCGCCAGCCGCGACAGCACTGCGAGCGGTGAGCATTTATTTGGAAACGATCGTTTGTTTTCGTTTCGGCAAGCAAGCATCCTCCGTAATGTGTTGTGGCCCCTGCGCGCACACACACACAATCGCGCGCTCCTTAATGTTCCTTCCGCGCCGAAACCGACCAATAGGCAAAGTAAAAAAGAAAACACGTGCGCGCCCACGTTGAACGGAATCGTGAAAATGCGCGGATGCCGCGATGTGTGTTCCGCAGCGAATTCCGACATCAAGGATGCAGAGCTTCACCAATGGGTACAATGGTCGAACCGGGAGCGCGTCTGCCGTGGCTCGTTTGCGGAAGCTGCAGTTTGCAGCGAGCAGGAAATTTGCGCTCCAGTGAAGCGCAATCCTCTATTGCTCATCTGTCCAGCAACCGTGCTCTTTACTGTGCTGCTGTGGGTGTGGGTGCATGGGGTCGTTTAGTTTGCAGATGTACAAAAGTACAGAGATCCGTTGCGTTGCAGCCTTTGTAACGTGCGACGTTAGGTTGCTTTTCCTGTTGAAATTAAATCTTTAAAATACACTTTTGTGCATTTACACTTTTTATAACTATCTAGAGTTTAGTATTATTTTGATGAAAAATGCTCCATTTAATGAGGGTATCTCATGTATGTTTCCTCACTTACTATGTTACGTTAATAGTTCTTCTCTCAAGCCGATGTAAAACAAAAACGGTATAATCGGAATGCATACACCTATTGAACTTATGGATGGGACCTCGAAGCATACTTGCTACATTGGGCTTGAAACCTTGGTATCAAACATAAAAAACACCTACGCTGCGTCCTGCACCTGGCGCAAGCTGATATAACGCTTTTTACAGATGCGTCTGGATCATCTCAAATGCTTATGTCCAGTTTTTTTGTAGTTGTTGTAATCCACCCACCGACCGCAAATTGGTACGCGTAACTCTGCCACGGGGGACAGTTTCGCAGCAACGAGCGTAGCAGGTGATTAAAAAGGCAACGTTTGATGTTAAGGGCCAGCGTGTGTACCGATCCAACCTCACTTGCGCGGAGATTGCGTCGTACCGATGCACGTAACTAGGGAGCACCGTGCGTTTCACACCGCCGGGGAGAATTTATACGAACATGGATTCGAACACGGATGAACACGTGCTTTCTCTCCTTTCCATGCTGGTGCACCATGTAAAACCCGCGGTACAGGCAGCGCGTTCTAATAAACGAGACATTGGACACGTTTTTCTTTTGGTTTCATCAATTCCAATATTGTTTTATTGGATCGTCCGCGAACGTTCCGATTTTCGCTGTACTGACTTCGTGCTCCAGGAGAAGTATACCTAAACGCGTTCCGTGTGACTTTTATTGAATCCAAAATCTTGCCGGCTCTAGGGGGGTTGACTTCACTGAAAATACTATGGTGAGATAACATCCGTCGGCTCTGGAAGGTGGCCCCCGCATAGCGTTTTGTGACCCATGATCGTTTGTCATGCGGTTGGTAGAAGTGGTGGACTTATGTGCTGACATCCTTCCACCAAAGACTCGAGTGGGAGACACTTTCGCTGACTTATGACGGCTACCGGCAACACAAATGGCGGGTCTAACGCGAAACGATCAAGTAAACCGCGGCTTCCAGGACATAACATCGGTCCAACGCTAGAGTACGCACGTACTCACTTTCGATAATGGTTTGTAATAAACGGAGATATTTGGAGTGACTGCTTGTGTGTGGCACGGCCAATGTCTAAACAGATTGCAGTAATTTTGCACTGACATATCATAGCGCGAACGGTTTGTGCTATCCTTTATGTAACGATTTTTGTTTGGATTTGAAAGGAAAAATTATAGAAGTATCTTCTACCCTCCAATATTTCACAAAATTGGATACTTAAAGGGTGTAAGAGCCCTAGTAGTGTGTTTGAAGTGGGAATTGCATACTTAAAGCCATTTTATAAGGAAATATTATGCTTACATTCTTGTGAATTATTTGCTAGCACTTGTATGTAAATAAATTGCTTCCCGTCAGCATAATTTTACACTTTTTGATAAATAAGCAACAAAACAGCATTAATATTGTTTTTTAAACTGAGAATTGCATATTTTCAGGCTGAAGAAATAAATTTGCGCCTTGAATCATGCAATTCGCATAGAAAAGTACATTTGAATCCAAAATCTTTGGACATTCTAAACATTTCGTGTTGATTTTTTGTTGCTCCTTTCGAGATTTGATCCTTCTTCTGCTGCGTTCTGGGCGTTGCCTTTACCAATTATTCTGTAGAACCGATATCGATGCCGAGTAGCTCGATACGTACACTATCAAATGAAAGATCATAAATCACACACTTGTCTACTGTTACGATGTACGCAATAAACTGTGTACGTTATTTGTAAACACGGTTCGAAAAGACGTATACGGTATGTTTTCCGTTGTCGCATTCCTCCCACACGCGCGAGCGTAAGAAAGCAACCGTGTCGCTGTATTTTTCGTCCTTGGACCCACTCAAACTAATGAGCCCGTCGTTCTACCCGTTCGCACGAAATTTCGAAAGACGCAACAAAAAAATTCAACCCGGCGGAGCAAAACCGATTACCCTTCGAGGCCGTCCCGTCCGGTGTTGATGTTCAGCTTGACTCGAATAAATATTTCAGCTCGTACGCGTCTCCCGTGCTTCCGGTCGTCGACACGCGCCCGTCATCATCCGTTTCCCCGCCCGCTCATTTCAGGCCCAATTGTCGCATCGTTAGGAGGGTTCCCGTTGGGGGCCTTTCGTTTCGATTTCTTGTTGATGGATTGAAATATTGGCAATTTTGATGGTTCACGCATTTTCCTTTCGCACACACACACACATACACACGGCGCCAATACGTTCGTGAGGTTGTGCGTTGCTCAATCTCAGCGAAACACATCTCAATTCCGGTAGCTTTCGCGGGTCGGGGAAATATTCAAATTTTATTGATGGTATTTGTTTCCTGCGCGCGCTTTTTTTCTCGCATCCGAAGTGAAAATGGATTCCCACGCTTCGCAGTAGAAAGGGGGAGGAGGGAGGCGTGGGCGGCGCATAACATGAAACATTTTTATTCGTTACAGTCAATTTCATTTCGCAGCAGTGGTGGTGGTGGTGTGCGCAAAAAGAAGTCATTGCTTCTTCCTCTTCGTACCTCATTCACGGCTCCAACGCTCGGTTTTCTCTCTTGCTGGGGTCTCTCCGGTGCTTTAGTTGGGCTTATTTTCGTCCTTTTCCATGTTTGTTCCACGTAAATGCACTCGGCTCCAGCTTTTGGCGTGTGCGTGTGTATGTGTGTGGGATGCTTTTGTGTATTTTTTTCCGGCGGCGAAATGTTGCCCGAGTTAGAGCGTATTGTTACCCCACTGTACTTTCGCCTCGATGTCATGGTCATGTTCATGGCCCTTCTGCCGCATAAACGTGGGAAATTTGATCCCAATTTTCGCCCTCGAGACGAGACGTAGGAGCTGTGGGCGTTGTGGGCGTTTGCTTCGGTCGGGTAGGTCTCGTTTTGTCGGTACACGTTGGCAGACTTTCGGTAAGAAAGAACGCATGGCCTAATGGAACTCGTCTCACTGCTCCTGAAGCGTGTGCGCGCGCGCTTGTGTGCGTGTAAGCTGCGAGAGACGCTTACGCCTCTTCAAGGTCGTTTCCGATAGGTTTCTGTGTGAAGGAAGGCATACACCAACCAAAAAAAAAACAACATTAAAGCAAGATAAATCATTCGCCGTCCCGTGAATGGGTAGGCCAGAAGTTTTGCCGCTTTGAAATATGAGAATGTGTTTCGCCAGGAAGGACACGCTGCGACTGACGATGGTCAACCGCGGGTGTCTCGGGAACGGAGAAGAAAATAGAACTGTGAACGCCTTCGGGCAGAGGGCGCAGCAATTTCCTTCTAAGCACCCCAATTGTACGTAGCAAAAAAAAAACGGTAAAAGGTCCTTTCGCTTTCGACGCCCACGCGTAGTTAGGCGGCATTAGGTTTTTGTATTTTTTTTTGTTCGGTCATTGCAATCGTCGTCGAGCCTGTTCGAAACCGAAATCGAAAAGGAGCGCGTTTTGTTCGTTGGTTTGTTATGATCTTCAAATGATCAAACTCGTGGGGTAAATGAAGAAAAAAAAAACGCAAAAAAGTAAGTAAACGAACAATCATTGCGAGAGCGTATGCCGGAGAGAAAAAAGTATTTGCCTGTCAGAAAAGTTTAGAAATTCGCTACGGTTAAACCATTTGTTGACGTTCGGCTGACACGTAATGTTTCGTAAAGTTTTTTTTCCCCATTTTCCTATGTACCCGTGTTTCGAGGTATTTTGCTATTTTTTTACTGTCAGCGAAAACGAGGGAATGAGATTTTTTTTTTATTTCCATTTCGCTCTCTATTTCTTTTCCAAAGGCTCACATTTTCGAACATGTTCGCTAATGCCAATATTTGTCGGTGTGATACTCGCAACGAAAAAAAGGGAAGGCAGTCATAATGATTTGCTAGACCATAAAGAATGTAAATCATGTCGTGTAAGCCGCGGAAACGTCTCGAAAATTATAATAAAGTATTATTTATTTCCTCCGGTGCGATGCGAGGGCTATGGCGCTCGGGTGTAATGTTTCTACTCGGGCCATAAACGATTACCTGGATTATCGCAATTTATTTTTGCTAGTGTTACTCTACCTAGAATGTTCTTCTAGGGAAACAATGTAACGAATGGAGCAAATTGTATGGTTTTTTATTCAGATCAAAAGCTTCGTTTAGGGGAAATAAAAGCCAGAACATTGGTATGTCGTTAGTGTAGTGCACATTGCATACTTTTTGGCGCAAATTTTGTGCAATCAGCCTGGAAGTATGCATTCCTGCACGACAAGCGCTCAGTTAACGCATTACAGACGACTTTATTGTCCAATCCTAGTAAAGCTTACCGGCTGGGATACATCAGGACATGTTTTCATTAAAATTCACGATTTAAAGCACTTTTTTCATTTCTTAACAAAATTCACGATTTAAAGCACTGCGATAAAATTTTAATCAAAGCAAATTCAATGAAACTTTCTCGAATCGCGTTGGGGAGAAAAAAAAATCATAATGAAATTAATCATAACCGTCCGCTTAACGACACCATCGTTCGTGCTGGTCGCAGTTCGCGAAGCACCGCGAGCGCCGGTGAAAAATGCGCCTCACCTACGAGTTTGATTAATATCAATTGACCATTAATTATTACGAAGCATAATTTTATTACGCTCTGTCCGTGATCGCTCATCGATCTTCCCTCGTTCCCGGCACGATAGGGCGGGGTATTTTTTTCTTGTTTTTTTTTTCGCCCCGAAGCGGCATAAAAAAAGAAAATTCATACAGTGTACACCAGAACCCGGTTGGTGGCGAAACAAAACATAATATTGCCACGACCGCGTATTCCCCGGTACGGCACCGGGCAACCAATCAGGGTTGCCATTCAGCGTTCGATTGGTTCCGATCGCACCGTAATAATTCGTTCGTGGAAAACCAATAATTCACATCGGCACACTAATCAGACGTGTTTGGTGTAGCCCATTCTTTTCGCTACCACGCCACCACGAACCGCCTGGCTGGAAAATCAGCGGCAAAATTACGACCCGTGTTGTCCTGGCCTGAGGCCGGCGAGAAAAACTCACGGGACGGTTCGAGAAAAGTTCATCATTAAATTACTACCATATTAAGATGCCGTTTCGCGCCCGCGTACCCGGTCGCAGCGTACGTTTTTCATTCGCACTGAAATAGCTTCATAAATACGAACCTTTCTGGTAGGGAGCGGAACACCGGAAAGCGGTGTCGTCTTGCCTCGCTATCAATTTTCCACCCGTTCGGCGGTTGCTTGGGAAAGTTCTCTCCACGGTGTGTCCCGTATGTCCTGTGTGCTAAAAACGGCTCTTCATCAGCATTAAATCAACGGACCTGCGGTCCGGCGGGCTGCTCGTTCCTCATGCGCACACAGAACCAAACACAAAAGCGTCAGCAGCCCGCGGGTAAAAGTCTTACCTACCGTCTGGTGCGGGCACGACATAATTGATGGGCTTTCCGATGGTGTTATGTTTGCTTGCGCTTGCTCTATATGCTGGTGGTATATTTACTTTTGTTTGCATCGCTCTTGATGGAGTCGGTCTTTGTTTAGTTGAATGTTTTTTTGCTCATTCCTACAGCCTAACGTACAGTTAAGGAGTCAGTGGTGACTTGCTCATAGTTATAACAACAACACATGTCATTGTAATGACAAAATGAAGGATTATTTGTCGAGCCAAAGATGAAATCCTGAACGAGCGTTACAAACGATGCCCAAAATCACTTTTAATTTATTTCTAATCAGGCAGTTTACACCAATTCTAAGTAAATAAAGTGTTAATAGTAAATCCATTAAGCGTTTGAATTGCAAGTTTCATGTTTTTGGGACCATAAGTCAATTTTTTGCCACCAGGTACGCTATAACTAACTCAAGAATGTTTTATTAGGCAGAATTAGGCAGAATTCGAGAGTTTCAAACATAACTCTGAGAAAAATATATATTTAATTTATTTATTCCACATAAGTCAGGCGTTTGCAGTGCAGATTGCATACTTTTTGGAGCAAGTTTATTCTATCAGCCGGAAGAAGGTATGCAATGTTGCTACATTGTTTGCAACGTGTTTAACATTATTGTTACTGTTGCATTATTGTTGTGTAATTATAATCAACTTGTATATATAAGCAATATTTTTATATAATTTTCGAACGATTGTATTGTCTGTTTCAAATATTTGCGTATTCGCTACAAGCTTTTGAAATTAAAAACTATTTAACGTACCATTTCACACCGGACGCAACTGCAGGTAAACACAATCAACCTTACGTCGGGTGCGTGACCGATGGATAGGAAAATGTCCACCGCGATGACGCGTGTCCCGTAAGAGGAAAATGTAATTTATTTACCATCCGTGCGTCTTTTCACCTTCCAGATTGAGTGACATGTCATGGAGCGATGGCCGGGCAAAGAAGAGGCGGAAAATGTTTGTGTTCGTGCACGGAGACAATAGTGTGTGTCTGTATGTTTTCCGGAACGTGTGCCCGCCTCTCCCACGCATCCCTGGTTTATTGTTGCAATCTTCACTGCTTTATTTACCTTATAACATCGCTCTCCGCGTGGGAAGGTATCCCCGTTTTCAGCGGTCCTCGCCGGGCTGACCGAAGCTTCGCGCTCGGTTCGTGGTCACGTAAAGGTGTACAGTTTCTCGGCAAAGTCTCGTCTTCGCACCTCGCCGATCGCTCCAACACTTTGGCAGCCCGGGCGCGTGGTCCGGTCGCGACAATGATCGCGTGACACACCGGGGAAGAAAAAACGGAGACGACTGAATTCATCTCGCAATTGTACGCTGATTTATGGCTTTTTTGCACCCGTGAGCCGGGCGTTCATGTTTCGCCCGGTGACTGGGTGTCTCGTTCGGTACGGGTTGGACCGCGTCCAGTCTTCTGTCCGCGAACGCGGTGAATAATAACTGGGGAAAAAAAAACACGAGCCCTCCCACCGAATGGAGCTCTTGTAAACGCGAATGTCATCTAGAGTACGATGAAAACGGGATCTTTTTTTTTTGTACGACCGTACCGACCCTGTACCGTAGAGATTGAATAAGGAACGTAAGAAGCACCAACAGAAAGTTGGGGGGAAAAACAGTAAAAAAAAAACTCATATTACATGTACCTCACACAACCGGATTGTGATGCATGGTTTGTTGTAAAAGCTGGTTAGTTATTTTCACTTTTCTATTGCATCTCTACACCATCCACAGGGTTGTGCTATGGAGGCACGCCTTTTTCTATGTGTAATGGAGAAAAATTACAAATTCCGTGATCCAACCAGGCCACCCGCAAAGTGGTCACGTGGGGGTGGCCGTGGCTTTTGTTTTTATTAAATCCTCGTAAACCCTCGCTTGGTGCAACTCTTTACAGGTGGTTTAGAGTAGCGCCAGAAAGAGATTGGCGCGTGTTGGTTGGTCAGTAAGGAGAAAGCACTCGACGTAACGTTTGATGGAGTATTTTTTGTGTTATCCTTTTATAAAAATGGCGGCCGAGAAAGATCGCTAGTGAGCAATGATTTGCAATGGAGGCGCCCGGTTTTTCATCTGACGCCGGAATTGCATGCAGAGATCGCCTGCCTTACGATCCGCTCACTGGATAGTTTGAAAGAAACCCAACTCGAAAAGCAACCCTCCTCCTCTTTTTACACCCTGCAATCCATTTGTGCCCGTGCTGAAGTCAATTTCGAGACGATTAATTTCGGTGATGGCATTTTGAGGTGGTTCTGTTTCGCTTCCCATTTTCCGACAGTTCCTACGCGAACCGTTTCTTCGTTATAGTGTTTTTCTACGGTAGTACGCTGTCCGTACGCTGTATGCAAATTCGCATTCATTCAACGTCGCCCACCAATGCGCCTCCCGTTCGAGAATTATCTTGATGGTGTTGTGCGACTGGGGCTTTGTTTAAGGACGAATTTGTCGCCGAAGTGCAACGACAGATTTATTTCCTGCTTTGCGTTCTGTCGCCAGCGAATATAAAACACTCCGTCATTGGACACAACTCTTCTCGACTCGGATTCGGTTCGCTGACGCCGTGCGGTTGCTTCGGTTTTTTGCAAAACGGTGTGATGAATTTTCATTTACTTTCACACCTGGCTGCTGCTGGTTGTGTACGTTTTTTTTGTGTTGCTACCTTCCACATTCATCGTGTGTGGTCAGTCAGTCTCGCGTGTGCTAGCGCCACGCCAAAATGGGTACGACGAACAGCGGGAACGTTCTGCACCATATCAAGGTACGGCTGGCGTTTAGCTTCGAGCTTTTGCGGCCAAGCGAACGCTCCGGGGTGATAAAGATCGATTGCAACAAAAAAAGTATAGCAGTAATAACAATAAACTTCACTCTGGCTGGCTGGCAGGGGCTGGCAAGAAAAGGCATCGGCGCTTCACCGGGTTTGCCGCGTGCGGCCGGGCGAAACACCTTTTAGAAAAATTGCCCCCGGTGGGTGGAATAGCAAATAAATCGTGCACGCGAAGGTGATAAATTATTTGCCAAAGAAACGAGGGCGTGTGGGGGTCTCGTTTCTTCGACCGGGGTTTTCCAGTCGGTGTTTTCCGATTTCGCAGCGCATAATGATGATTAGTGCTCCGGGAGGAATGGGCCGGAAAGTGCACCGGATCAATGATGGATGAAGTGATTGATTGCTCGATGACTGTGACGGTCATATTTAATAACCTTTTTCGTCTTCGACTTGACACAATGTTTAGAGCCTGTTAATAATTTTGGGACTATTTATTGCTTCGAAAATTAATCAGATTTTTAATCGAATTTTCATCTCTCTCTTTTCAGGTACGTTGAAAAATTAGCTATCAGATGCGGTTCTGTTTCCAGCAAGTAAGATTAGCATATTTTTTATATTCTCAAGAGCTCAAACATCTACATAATTAAGATCCTTTATTTAAATTTCATTTAAATTTTACATAAAGGTTGTTCTTGATTTTTTTTCAGTTTGTGCATCTTTCATTGTGTAAATTTTAAGATTTGAACTAATTCCCACTGGGAAAGGGAAGTTGCGCTCGAAGGAGATGCCGGAGGTACCTTCCATTTGCATTTTGTTGCTCCGTTTCCTCGCGAGTGAAAAGGTTTGCAGAGACCGGAATGGTGGGGTTTTTTTAGCGCCTTTCCTTATGTAAATGCGCCCACCCACCTTCGGACAGATCGGGCGAGATTCGATTGTTCGTTTGTCGTCCGGAACCGGAACCGGAAAACGGTTGGACATTTGTAGCGATTCGCTTTACTTCAGTGGTGCCAGAGGACGCTCGTCGTCGTCGCCGTCGTTCGAAAGATGAAGTGTGGAATTGATATTATCATATCCGGTCACTGAATTGGATGGATGCTGGGAGCAGCAAACGAGCAGTGAAAGTAGAAGCACAAGAAGGCAAACGGTAGTCGAAACATCGGGCGGCGGAACCCGGACGCTTGTTGGGTTTGTGTGGGGGATGGGGATGTTTCGTTAATTTGATTGCTCATTAAAAGGCCAACTCGTTGAGTGAAGTGTTGCTCTGGTCAAGTGGAAACAAGAGATGTGTAGCGCACCCGAAGCGACCCAGTGACTTGTGTCTTGAGGAGCAGTTGTTTCTTGTGCTATGGATATTTCCTGTTGAGACAACTGTGTGTTAGAGAAGAGGAGAATGATGTGGTTTTTATTCTACACCTTCTATACTAGAGTATTTTTTACTCCTGCCTCATAGTACCTCGTTACCGCAGATCGATTGTTTCTGGACTTTGTTTGAAGAGCTTCTGCACCTCGAGCGGTTTGCGCTCACCGATTCCAATCGGTTTAAAATTATTTTAATTATACTACCGTCACTTCAAGCGATCGATAATGGGGAGGAACAAATCCATGCTACAAACGAGAGCCATCCAATCGATGTTCTCTCCTAATGACGTTCGAATTGCGTTAATTGCAGCATCTGGATTGCATCCGGTTGATTGATTTTTCCACCGGGCAAGTCAGTTCTGAGTTTACACAGCCGTGCTTCTCGGATTTCCTTACTTGCTATGCCATAATTTCCCTTCCATGGCACGATCGCATTATAATCCCAACGAGAAAAAAAATATTAAAAAAAAAAAATTAACGATTACACTAAAACCACCCGGTCGTTTGTTTCATGTTTTTGTGACCCTTAAATACAAATAAAAAATGACACATTTATGTTGTATGCAGATCATGAAACGCGTTATTATGGTTGAACGTTCCTATTAAAAAAAAACAAGACTATTATTATCTTGTCGACCATAGTCATATCGAACTATAATATAGACTTGTTTAGCTTCATAGTTTCTTATGTACTTAGACGTAGCTATTCTGTGAGCTGTGATGCGGAAATATTGAGCTTCCAATGTGAAGAAATCTTTTTTTCATATTTACGACCTTTTTCATCTATCATATATGTCGAACAACTCTCAAGTCAAGACGAACGACAAAATATTTGGTATCATTTCGGTGGAATCGACAAAAGTTTCATCGATTTTTTTAATGGTCACTGAGATTTTGCAAACTTAGCAATAGTTCTGATGGGAAGAAAGCTGGTAAACAAACCCACGTGCAGAATTTGGTGGAATACTATTTTGTTTTTATGTACACAAATCCTGCTCGGACTTTAATTCCTTTTTTATCCTTTCTTTATTTTTTAACTGCATTACAAATCAGCGTATGAATAACTATTCAATTATCTGCATCACGTTTTGCTTCGGCATCTAACTACAAAACCCACTAACGATATTCCCGGGAGGACGTAGAAGCTCAAAGCCCCAGTTTTTCTTTATTTCCTTGCCAAACGAAGCTTTCAAAGTAGTAAGAGATGTTTTACTCTTACACCAGGAACACCATCAAACATATTAAAACAATAAAATTTATAAAACCCTTTTTCTGACAATTTTACTTGTTGGTAGAAAATCTGAATTTTCCGATAAGAACTGACAGCATTGAATTAACGTACGAGCGAAGTCTCTCGAATGTTGCGTATGATAGTCCTGTTAATCTGCGTTGATAATATTCATATTTTAAAACAAACAAAATGATCTCTCAGCCACGTTAGTATTGGGTGAGAAAATGAAATTCGATCCTAATCCTGCGCTGCTGGCAAGTGCAGGTGGTGGCAAACGTTTAGATTTCGCCACAGGAAGAGTTGAGCAGAAGGAGTAGTATTTAATCTGACGAAACGATGCCTCGCCCTCACACCAAGTATGGGGTTCCTATTAAGGATGGCAATGCATGCAGACAATGCGGAGCGGAAATCCATCAAACCGAGCATACACTATTCATCTATCAAAACA
>KB673157.1:64431-119196 GCA_000349145.1 Anopheles dirus | reverse complement strand
AAAAAAAAACAAGACTATTATTATCTTGTCGACCATAGTCATATCGAACTATAATGTAGACTTGTTTAGCTTCATAGTTTCTTATGTACTTAGACGTAGGTATTCTGTGAGCTGTGATGCGGAAATATTGAGCTTCCAATGTGAAGAAATATTTTTTCATATTTACGACCTTTTTCATCTATCATATATGTCGAACAACTCTCATGTCAAGACGAACGACAAAATATTTGGTATCATTTCGGTGGAATCGACAAAAGTTTCATCGATTTTTTTAATGGTCACTGAGATTTTGCAAACTTAGCAATAGTTCTGATGGGAAGAAAGCTGGTAAACAAACCAATGTGAAGAATTTGGTGGAATACTATTTTGTTTTTATGTACACAAATCCTGCTCGGACTTTAATTCCTTTTTTATCCTTTCTTTATTTTTTAACTGCATTACAAATCAGCGTATGAATAACTATTCAATTATCTGCATCACGTTTTGCTTCGGCATCTAACTACAAAACCCACTAACGATATTCCCGGGAGGACGTAGAAGCTCAAAGCCCCAGTTTTTCTTTATTTCCTTGCCAAACGAAGCTTTCAAAGTAGTAAGAGATGTTTTACTCTTACACCAGGAACATCATCAAACATATTAAAACAATATAATTTGTAAAACCCTTTTTCTGACAATTTTACTTGTTGGTAGAAAATCTGAATTTTCCGATAAGAACTGACAGCATTGAATTAACGTACGAGCGAAGTCTCTCGAATGTCGCGTATGATAGCCCTGTTAATCTGCATTGATAATATTCATATTTTAAAACAAACAAAATGATCTCTCAGCCACGTTAGTATTGGGTGAGAAAATGAAATTCGATCCTAATCCTGCGCTGCTGGCAAGTGCAGGTGGTGGCAAACGTTTAGATTTCGCCACAGGAAGAGTTGAGCAGAAGGAGTAGTATTTAATCTGACGAAACGATGCCTCGCCCTCACACCAAGTATGGGGTTCCTATTAAGGATGGCAATGCATGCAGACAATGCGGAGCGGAAATCCATCAAACCGAGCATACACTATTCATCTATCAAAACACTATCGCGTATGTTTGTCCGGACGGGGGAGATGCGCTCATTCGCGGTTCCCGAACGCCGGCCGAGGTGTCTCTAGCTTTTGGAACCGTCACGTTCCGATGAAGATGATGTAGACTCCCCTATCGCGAGCGAAAGTCGCCCTCCTTTTCTCCGCAGGGGATCAATCAAACCCCGGCAGGGGGCAATCCAGCGCGTTTTGTGCGCATGTGTGTGAGAGTGTGTGTTTGCTCGCCCAGCTGGAGTAGCTTTCGAGTGTAATTATATTCAATTTCATTAAGTCAAGTTCGATTGGCGTCATGCCGTCGTCGTCGTCTTCGTCGTCGTCGGGTGTCGTGTAATGAAGGATGTGTGGCTCCTCTTCGTCCGCGTAGCTCTGCTGACGGCAGAATCGATCGCGCAAGCCACTCAGGCGATGTGATGTGATGCTGCCGCCTCTTAGTATTGCAAACCGCTCGAGCTAAGTATATCCTCATCAAGGACAACCAACAGAGCGCGCGACGGACGGTTTGGGTTCGGGTGGTGTCGATATGGTGCTGGTCCGGAGGATCACCCACAGCGAAAGAGGACATCGACTTGAAGAGCTTCTTGATTATGTGTTTGTATGTGTTTGCGTGCGTATGTGTATGTGGTGTTGTTCTTGCTCTCCCACTCGAAACGTGACAACATCATTCAGCCTCAATTTTCCTGTCGCACTTTCTGTACACTGGAGCACATAAATTAACTCAACATGTCCTTTTTTTCGCCCCGGGGTTTTTTTTTGCCGAACGACCCATCCTTCTCTATCTTGCAGGAAAAAGTGCCCCGGAGTTCGTCTTTTGTATTTCTTTACTCTCATTAAAACCGTTCGATCGTTAGAGTATTTTTCTTTTCCCCATCGACGAGCAAGCGACCACGAGCCTTCTGCTTCGTGCTTCGTACGACTCACATCACACTCGCCAGTGACCTCGTCTTCTGAGCAGTACGTGTGTGTGTGTGTGTGTGCATGTGATCCTTGTGCGGAACTCGGTAGCCATTACTTGGCGTCAATTTATGGTTCAATAACACAAACACGCACACACCACACACATTGTGTTTGGGTGAATATTTGCCCAGGGAAGGCGAGTCTGCCACGCCAGCCAGCCAGCAGAAGCTAGAGCGGTGGGTGGGTGATGGTTGCTCATTCACGTCTGTTCAGTGGAGGTTTTGATTTTTAAAGTACGCTGCCTGTTATTGCGTGCGGTTATTGCACGCATTTCCTGTTGGAGGTGTTTCCCGTACGTAAAGTGTGCCCGCTTTTCGCTGTGGCTCATAAAAGTGTTCTATAGTACGTTCATGCTCGTTTTTTCGTTTCGTGAGGAAATATTGGGTACGATTTAGTTTTTTTTACATTTTTTTTCAAGCACACGAAACGCTGGTTTACAACGTCAGCTTTAATTCGTCATCGATCGATTTTCGTTACTTTTTTTATTCAATACATACCCATCCATCCATCGACAACGGTTCGATTTTGAACATTCACACGCCGGCTCCAATGTTCAACACTGTTCGTTCGCCCTAGTTAACAACGTTGGCAGCGTTTTTTTTTCTTACACCGCGCTCAAAATGTTGAATAATAAAAAAAACAACGTACTGTTCACTTAAAATCCGTAATGAAAGCTGATATAGGCACCGATGGTCGATGGTGAATGTAAAATATCACCCTCTCCAGTGCGGTGGACGGCTGGGGCTACTACTGGTACAGGCAGCAGTCGAAAAACTTTTCCCATTAAAACCGTACCTTGGAGGTTTTTTTCTCTCTCTTTCTCTCCTCCCGGATTGTGCGTTTTTGTTGGTGCGCGCCTGATGGTTCGCCCGGTGGGACCTTCCCTCCACTGGGCGAGATGAGAAGAAGCAAGAAGTGAGAAGAAAACAAGCCCTTCAAACGGTTCGAATGGAACGCGCTGGAAAGTGTGGTTTCCGTGGATTGTGGAGTGCATCAATGAATATGGAAAATGGGAGCCTTTTCCCATCCCCTTTCGGACGGTTGCCACGGCCGTACGTTTTTGCATCGTTTCGGGAGTGGAATGGTTCTCGTTAATGATTTTGACTTTTCGTAGTTTTTTTTTGCATTGCGTGTTTGCAACATGGATTCGAGTTGTATCAATGGAGAGAAATTAGTGTGCAATTGCTGGAAAAGTGCTTGAAAGTGCCGGTTGTAAAACTGTGATGTTCATTGCGAATACTTTGCTAGAATGTGAAGTTGTAATAGACGTATCATTTTTGGGATTTTTTAATTTTTCAAAAAATAAATATATTATAAATATAAAAATATTGTTAATTATGGATTATAATCAATATTATAACCGTCAACATTCCTAATCTCCTTTGTTCATGTGCTAACGAATGCCCCGTATCTGTCTCCTTCGGGCGAGGATCGGACAAAATTGCAAATAAATTCCGCGTATTGATTACCACAGGAGCCGACTTTTGGACGGCAGCCTGATCGTTGTTGGGCTCGCAAAACGGTCGGTCACGCAAAGCGCAAATTAAGTCGCCCCTTACCGCCGGGTGCTTATATTTAGGGCAAAATTCGTAATCCCAGCTAATACGCCGTCGGTGTTATGTTACGTCAACGAACAACCGCGGCGGCCGCGGCTCCACACATGGCTAATTAATTATGAAATAGTAATAAGCTTTGTGCAGATTTTGCGGTATTCGGTTCGGTTGATAAAGAGATCGTTATAAAGTGCAGTGCAACTTCTCGTCCACTCAATGCGGCGACCCACGATATTAAAAGGGTTGGTCGTGATATTATGCGCCTGGCATCAGTGTGTGGAAACGTTAAAACTCGCTCGTCCCTAACGAAGCGTAGGGCTTTATGAATATAAACTAGCTGAACAGGTTGCATATCGGATTTCGTTGCTACTCCGCAATTGAAAGCAGATAAAATCGTGCTTTGTTTCGGATCGTAATGCAAACAATTCGTAATGCAATGCCAATGAGTCGTTGGCAAACAAAAACAATAGGTGAAATCAGCAAATCGAGTATACAGGCTTTATTTGAATTGTTGTTTTATTATTATTTTTTTTTTAATAAATCGTTACTAAAGATGCATGTAGTTGAATATATATATATTGAAGTCGATCGCAACATGTAGCTTTTATGGTCTTATTATCTTGGCCTGTTGTGTCGGACGAATAGCCTGGTACGTAGCTCGTGGCATTGCACACCGCAGATCACGAGTTCAAATCTCACCCTTGATCCCCTGCTATGATTGTAACAAAAACTATTAACAAAAATTTGGAAGAAAAGTATGTTGCAGCAACGAATACCTGGTTACTCCGGACCTAGTTATTCCCAAATGCTGAGCTCCATAAAATGGAGAATCCAACTTTGCAATCCAAGAAAAAATTATTACATTCCGTTGTCATGTCCCGCTTATTATTTAATTGCTCCATGAATGAAGTTTCAAAAGTAAATGCAAAGCGTTGGAGATGGTATCTTCTCATCTTTGGATGTGCAATACTCGATAATTTCAATTAATACATTGAAAACTATAACTCATAAACTAAAATTTCTACAATTCCACTCGTTCGCTGAATGGGTCCATAAATCTGCCTTGAAATTGAATGAGTTTAAACCTGGATGGTTTTACAACGTTCAATCGCCAACCGTTTTCGTTCAGTTAGCGAAACAACAATTATTTGCGTTTTTAAACCAAGCGGCACGACTAGAAATTCATCATCGCTGATGCGTTCGTTTCCCAGCACATTTTATCCATCAGTTTAAGCTGACCCCATCCCAAAATATGCACTTCCTGCGGTACGTCAGGGTTTACGTTGCGATCGTGTGCTTGCCAACTGGCGGGATGGAAATTTCCGCATGAATTAATCCATTTGCATATATCAATACACCTGGTGCGCCGACGACGATGGCGGCCGGCCGTGTGTCCGATAGCGATCGATTCGCGGTCAGCAGCAGCGTGCTAAAAGGGCACTGTTTGAGTGATTAGAAAATTACTGCTTCTGTCGCACTCGAGCGTAGCATTTCTTTTGGTACCGTCGCGTACATGGCCGCCGCCCATTGTGCAATTCCCATCGGTCGTCTGGTACCGGCTGTGAGTGTGTCTGTGTGTGTGCTTGCTTAACCCACAGGCCCGTAATAAAATCCTGCATATATTTGCTGTTCGAGTAGGGGGCGGTGGCGTAAATTCCAGCAAATTTCCGGTCCGCTCGCAGGCAGGTCGAGGCAGAAGTGTTTAATTTGTCGCCGTTGTCGTTACCCTGTTGCTCCCGGTGGCCGCCTGCTACAGCGTTTTCCGATCTTTATCTCGGTCGAATGCACTGCCTGTGCGATGTGTGCCTTTTTCCGATGTGTGCCTGTGTGGGTGTGTGTGTGCGGGAGTGAATCGTGTTTCGGCAAGCATATTAGCCTCTGCAGCTGTGTTTGAGGGAAGCATGTACTGCTTGCGTATGGAGGATTGACAGCAAGGACGTGAAGAACGTGTGCGAACACCATCACCACGCGTGTGATGGACGGTTACAAATTGCTACACGAAGTAATTGGCCCCGAAATAGGTGACACCTAACAAATGTTTGCTAGCACAGAACGTTAGCATCGTCCTGTGGTGCTTTTTTTGTTGCACGGGTGAGCTTCATGAGCTGACTTCGAGAGCAGGAATCTTGTGGGACGCTCGAAACTGGAAGCTAATGTATACATGCTTTCCGTGCAAACGCTCCTGAAGCTTGCTGATGGTTCATGTGGTATTGCTCCATATAATGAGTTCATGGAGGAAACAATCTTTTTTTAATGTAAAAATTCAATTCACTTCATTATATAACAACTAACTACTGCGTAAGACGCCTGCTTATGCGGCAGTTTTCTCTAACAGTTTTGATCATTTCAAAAGTTTTTAAAATAGCATTGAAATCTTAAAATTCCATTTATTGAATGTTAATAGTCCATTTTGCTATTCCAAAAAATCAAAAAAAAAATCGAGCACTTAATTACTTCTCTTAAACGTTTAAACATCCCTAAGTGCCAAGTGAAGTGAGCGATAGTACACCCTATTGGAATTAATTCATATCAGTTTTTTTTTGGGTGGAACATTACGGAAGTTAAGTACTATGAGCTGATCAAAATATTAGTTTGTAAGAGATTAAAATGCCTCTTCAACCAACAGCTTGGATATCTAACTACGGGAATATCCGAACCTGGACCTAGTCGTGGGTTTTGTGCCAATAAAGAAGAAGAAAAACAAAACAATCATGTTCGAATAAAATGCTATTTCTGTCTTTCATATGTATCTTTTCGATCGTTACATTCATTGCCGAAACTTTCGCACTTTAGTCAACCCCCGAGCCAATGCCGACGATTGAGTGACGTGGCTGGCAATCGTTAGGAAATCTAATTTAAATTCTTAATTACGAGGGCTCGGCTGTCGTGAGCCTAACGGCTCCCATTGGTGGGATCGAAGCTACCATCGACGGATCATCGTATCGGTTTTAGAGTATTGCTTCGTGTCAGCTTTGGGGTTTTCGGTAGCCCCCCATGACATCATGCGGCTCGACTCCACTCTCGATAGTGACATTGGAAGAAATCCGAATTTGTCGCAGAGCTGTTTGCAAAATGGTGTGTTTATACGCAGTGCGCCTTGTAGCGAAAAATTAAGCGTTGCGATCAAAAAGTTTCAGTGTAATTGATTTTGAACTGTTCTGCGGATGTTTAAGCTAAGCGAATGAGTGATGTCGAGCGCATCAAACACACGTACTCATATTTGATATACGTTTCATACCACGCAGACACCTGCTGGCTTTCATAATACGATTGCATTACACGGCAAACAAAAAGTACCATCTATCCGAATGACCCGCCGGTCTAAAAACTAATCATTTTAGGTGTCGTTCCCAAAAATTTCATCATCATAACCGGGAGATAAACGACAGCAAAGAGGTGTCGGGCAAATGGTCCGTCGTGCAAAGCTGCTGATGCGGTTCTCGCGTATCTCCAGGCCGTTCGTTGCTGCTAAAACAACGGCGCGTTTCATTTTGCACCGGCAACGAAGATGACGATGATGATGGCGATGGGTCTTGTCTACGTTTTGGGTGTCACCATCGCACCGGTGTCACGTGTTGGGCAGGGCCGGAAATTGCATCAGTCCGCCCTGTGCACTGTGTCGATGATGTAACGACGCACACACGCTCATTGTGGTGTCGCAGGACACGGGCATAGAGGCTTCCTAGGAAAGTCAGCCGAACGGCAGTGAAGCGGAACGAAACGAACAAAAAAAAACAACAACGTCGTCGTAAAAGGACATTCAAAAGCTTTCTTCGATCCGTTGGCGTTGACAAATTTCCGGCCCAACGCAGGGCAGAGTTGTCTTTGGCAGCTTCCAATCTGTGACGTGGGTTCGAGGTGCTTTCTGGGAATATGAGATGACGAGCGAGTCTCTATAGTTTCCAAACCGAACCCAGACAATTAATTCGGTTCACAATTCAAGTGATACGCAATACCTACAGCTTAAATAAAAAAAATCTGAAAATTAGCTTTGTTGCATAAAGTAGATGCAGAAACTTCAGTTATTTTTATTCGTAAGATTATTATTCTTCCGCATTACTTTTCAACATTTTTTTTGTTTCCGACCGTCGTTATTTTGAGTCTGGCAGGAGGTGTAACAGAGAGTTCGTAGATAAAACAATATCAAAATGATTAACGTTGTCTAATTCGGTTCAAACAACCCGGCGTGGTCCTCAAGGAATATATATATTTTTTTCACGATAGCATGTGATAATAAAACAAAATCGTTAAACTTGTCAAAAGCTTTTCAATAAACCAGATTTCTCAACATGACTCACTCAACATGACTCACTATTGCCTCTTTCGTATTAAAAATAAATCCTTTATCTCTATGGTGTATACACACGGAGATTAATCTCGGAAATCTTGA
Source organism: Anopheles dirus (assembly GCA_000349145.1). NCBI lineage: Eukaryota > Metazoa > Arthropoda > Insecta > Diptera > Culicidae > Anopheles > Anopheles dirus. The sequence continues at coordinate 111,219 of KB673157.1, read as the reverse complement.
AACTACAGATCAATCAATCATGGAAAAATAAATTCGCCATGTCAACGCAACACAGGGTAACCTTTTCGCTCTTCCGAGAAAAATGTTCGCACCTCAATGTTGTGTAACCTTTTCTCGATTCCTCTACGCTCTCTGCATATCAATGACTCACGTATGGACTATTGATGTCGAAAAAGGTCCAATAAGCGATCTTGAATGTACTTCGATCTGCGATACCGGGTGTTGGGTGGAAATTTACTAAAATATTTTTGACAGACCGTTTGTTATCCTAAAGACTGTCAAACGCAATCGTTTACGCCTTCGTTTTGTTATTGTTTTTGCCACGAATCGGGGTGACTATTCAATTTAATACGTGGGAGAAATAAATGTTATGATCATCCTACCGTAAGACCATGCCAAACGGGGTACCATTAGCAGGTTCTATGTCTGACTTGCGAACCGTGAACCGTGAGTTAAGTAACGAAGCACGGAGCAGTTGGAAAATGTCAGCGAGTACCGTACGCCAAATTTCCTTCCACTCTGGAGCATTTTCATAATTAAAAGCTTTTAATTTCATCAGTTCAACCGGAAGAGAACTGAAGTATTATGTTTTGCGACGACCTGCCCCTGTGTGAGAGAAAGGTAGAGAGAAAGAGAAATGAAGAGAGAGAGAGAGAGAGAGAGAGAGAGAGAGAGAGAAAGAGAGAGAGAGAGAGAGAGAGAGAGAGAGAAAAAAATCGGGAATAAACTTCTCGTAAGAGACTCATATAGGCGACTGGCGGGGTCCTCACGTTAACAACCTGCCCTAGACGGACATGGACAAGGACTATGTTCTGTAATCTGTCGGGCGGAGGAATTTGTACTTGTTGAGATATTTTTTCCTCAGTACGCCTTTTCTCTTGTGAACAAACGCCACTCCGGAAAAGAACGCTGTTCACGTGCCGACAGCAACAAAAGCACCCCCGACGGAACTTTCATCGTCGTCCGTCCTGTTGAGAGGCGGGCTCGAGGAGTGTGTTGCCTACCGCTCTGCGCTGGCTGCGGGGACAGAAGGTACAATTGTCACTGTGAGCCAATAAGTCAGGCAGAAACTTCATGACATGATCCAACAAAACCGGAGGGGCAGGATGGAACAGTGACTTCATGGCTGGGGAAGATGGTAAAATATGGAAATGGTCTGGTAGTGCCTATTCAAAACTTTCTCTTTCTTCGCACCGTACGGGTACTTTCACCCTGCTATGTGCGCAACTTGCGAGCAAGTTTATGAAAGCAAGTTCGGACATGGCATGTCTGAAAGCGGGGAAGGATAAAGTTGATTTTTCATATTAATTTCCTGCCTCTTCCCAAGCCAGACGGCAGTTCTTTCCTTTTGGAATAGATTTTTCCCTGAAGGTGAAGTGAACGGCTGTCCCGGGATACTGTTGCTTCGCTGGATTAAGATAATGATTTTAAACAGAACGAAACAGTGCAAGAGAGACAGTGCAGGAGAGTTTACTGCCCAACGGGCGGAAGTAAATTGGACCACATGCCTCATCCCGCGCGCTCCCTGTTCACGTCGGAGGGTGATAAAGAAAACGCGCAGCAGAAATAGATAACCGAATTAAACAAGATTAAGACTTGCGTCCGGTATCTTGTTGTCTTGCGGCTTATCTTAAAGATAGCACCGAGGGGGATGTTTTGGATGCCGGAATTGAATGTCTTAATGCGCCCCCCGTGTTCGGTGTCTGCACGATCATTACACGAATTTGCGTTTTTATCACTTTCGGGCTGAAATCTGAGATCGAATGCTTTGCGTTGTTTTGACATATGACGACAAAGTTATTATTGTGGAACAGAACTGCAATTCTTTTTTTAAACCATTTACGCCATTTTGAACTCTATTTGAGGATTATGCTAACTGTCGAAACAAACTTAGAGGCTCAGGTGTTTCTATCAAAATCGAAGAGCTACTTGAACAGGGCCTTCTTCCTTTATATCCGATCGGCACATTCAGCCCAAAAGCGTCAAATGCAAGGCTAAACACTCTTCTGGGGGCACTGTTCATGTTGGTGCTGTTTTATTAGTGATCTATTAAGCCTCACTTACTGACCCGTACTGCAGGGTCTCAGGGTCTTGATAATTTTGGCTCATAAAAGAGCTTTCGAAGCCTTCGATCCAAGTCCCCGGCTGCTGTCAATTATCGCATCAAACGGCTGTAAGCAACCACTGCCCCTTTGGACCTCGGGTTTGTTTCGAATTCTTCACTACACTGCACAGCTCCAGCACCGTTGAGTCGTCCGTTTCAAACGGTCTATAGTAGACCTTCGCATACGCGCGTCAACACACTTCACGTTTGACACTCACTTTCGGCAGTAAAACTGCATGTACCTCCGCACGATGCGATCATTGACAGAGATGTTGCCAAAAAGAGGAGCGCGCGCGCGCCCCCTTTCGAGTGTGCACTTGGCCCTGACCGAAGAGGAAGGTGCTTGCCGAGCTTGGGCAATAATTTCTTCCACTGCGCCACCTCCTCGCTGATCGGTTTGTTTCGGATTAGATGTGTTGCTTTGTTTCGATTTTCGTAAACTCGCTCAACGACGGTAACCTTGAAAGAAGATGGCTTGGAGCGGGAACACACCCCGGTAGACGAATCGGTTCATTTCTTACATCGTTCACGTTCAAACGCGCGCACGCGGACGCTCAGAGTCGTTTGCGGAAGCGGACTTGTTGGAGATGAGCCATGCGCACGTGTTGTGGAGCATAAATTATCTGCTTTATATTTTAGACACTCCGTTTAGGATAGGAGAGGCGCTGGTCAACCACCAGCAAAACCTGTTCTTATGTAACCTGTTGTTCGGGAATACCACAGAGATTAAACGAAAGTTTTAGAAGCCACATCGTAGAACCTATAACAAGAACATAGCCATATGTGTTGGGTAGCTACAGAAGGAACTACAGAGGAATTTATTGTAACGCCGACTGACGCTTGATCGATTTTAGGATGTTTGGGTAGACCGATGTCTGCATTTTTGGATTCCGATAGAAATCTCGATGCGTGTAGCCTTTGTACAGTGTCTTTTGCAGATCGGCCACCTTCGGTAGCTTCCGGGCCAGCTGCTCAACGCCCCGGTAATCGACCGTACGGTCTTTGTTGCTGTAGTGCAGCCCGATTCGGGCCGTCACATCCCACAGACAGTAGTCCGGCGGAGGGTCACGTTTGTAGCGGTGCAGGTTGACCGCGTACCCGTAGTCAAACTGCTGGAAGCGTCCACTTGCGATCATCTGGCGGTAATGCTCGAGTTGTTTCAGTGAGACGTCCTCCAGATCGAAGCAGCCGGGTCGGCCTCTATTTGCCGGCGGTGAGGGTTCTTCGCGCGTTTCGTTGCCTCGATCGTTCATCTGGCCGAACAGCATGCAGCACTCGGTGTGGAAGATGCTGCAAATCTGCGTCGGCAGAGCGTCCCGCGCGTAGTAGACACTCCACGGGAAGAGGGCCCGTATCGGTTGCACCATGCGCGCGATCCAAGAGAACTGACCGTACTGCATGAATGCGGGCGGTGCCATCAGCTCGACGGTTGCAAACTTCCGGTTGTAGTCCGGTTGCTCCGCGAGCAGCGCAAGTACCGCCGATCCTGCCTCGGAGTATCCGACGAAGTGTAGTGTGGGTCGGGTGGTTGCCTCGAGCACGTAGTCGACGATGGCAGCCAGATCCAGTGTGCCGATCTCGTGGAAGCTGAAGTCCCAGTAGTGGTCACTGTCGCGGTCGAGACGTTCGTGACCGTCTGATTCGGGGGATGCGCGCGAATTGCTGAACCACACGTCGTATCCGGCTTCGTACACTTGGTAGGCGAGCGATCGTTTCGGGCCGAGAAACATCCACATATCGCTGGACTGGCGTATACCGTGATGGAACAGTACGACGCCATTGGCGCGGGATTTTTTCGCGCGCATACGGTACACGGTCAGCCGGTAACCGTCTTCCGTCAGAACTTGGAGACGATCCGACTCGTAGCCATCGCGTCGGAGCAGGTCGGCCTGTGGAAGGTGCAACACACGACTTCTAAAACAACAAGCCTTGGTACCTTTGATGCTCCAACTGTCTGTACTTACCGTCTGATTTCTGTTCACATCTTGGCTGTTTCGTATCCAGTTGAATGTTATCTCTTTGCGCGCTTGATATGCTTCCGTTTTGGAGGTTGCCTCCAGCAGCAGAAACACTGCGACCACCAAGTTCAGGATCTTGCCCACCATCTTCTTCTCACTGGCTCACTATCGGACTCCGAACCGAGACGTCCGTGTCGGTACGCCGTTTTTTCGCAACTGACAGGACGATCGTACGCGGAACGATCATCGACACGGATGAACACACGCCGTTACCAATGCTTCTTCTTTGGTGCGTCGCTTCAGAACAACAGGTTTGAATGTGGTGCGTGTCAATGGGGGTAACATCGCTATTGTGTACGCTCGATTCGCCCTTCTTCACCGGTTCGATTGAACGGTCGAAGCGGTACGGTCGTTGGCAGATATGAGTCAGAATTGCTGAGTACAGGGTGGTTCCAAAAAGAGAGAATACATATGTATTTTGTATTTTGTGATTTTGCATGTTTTTTTATTTGGAGTCAAGTTCTAAATAATGATACGATTGCAAATGCTTTATTAAAACATAGATAGTTGTATAGATATTTATCACATTTGTTATCGAACCTATGTTGAAACAAACGAATAGAATAATCAAGTTGTTGTGTGTTTCCTATACTGTTACATGAAATGCGATAACCACTGTATCACCATGCGCTACCTACGTCACAGAAACTGGTTGTTGACCATTCACAGCTGAATGAAACCGGACCGATCAAAATGAATATTTGGCCCATCGAGATGAACACCACCACTGCGTACAACGTTCAATGCGCTGTACATTGATGCATTGAACGGATGGATGAATTATCCCTTCCCCGTATCATTGTAGGCACGTTGGTTCTGCACAGTAGCCTGCCTCGAACATCTAGATGACTAGGACTTGCAAGTAATTGCGATACGTCTTCGTCTTCCCCCTCTCTTTCTTCGATTCTGCACACCGTCTGGCCAGATATGCTAGCCCCGACCTTGAGGCGAAGTGGAGCGAACCTACAATTCCAAGACTCCGGCACGATCTGGTAAATCCAATTATACACAGATTCACAGATCCAGAGCGAAGAGGATGACTCTCCAGTTCGTCGTTCGGGCAGTCTGCGTGATGCAGCACGGTCCGGTTCGTCCCTATTCCATGCGGTCTTCCTTTGATTCTGGTTTTGTTTTGCTCGTCTGTTACTATTGACGGAAATTTTGAATTTACGTCAAATATTACGTCACATATCTGATTGGCGTATCGCTCTGTTGTTTTTTTTAATTAATTCTGTGAAATAAAACCTGATTATAACCGTTCTATATATTTACATTTAACGGATTTTAAAACCATTCTTTCGTTTTGTAATAGGTATAGAAACCTTCGATGGCGCATTGCCTTTTCACCTTCATCGAAGTGTGTTTTCAAGGTTCTAATCAAGCGATGTTTCTAGTTATTGGCGGATTTGAGTATGACAAGCCATGTTTGGCGCGTTAGAACCAGCTTTACATTCGGACCATATGGTATCCGTACGGAAATCCCCGGCATTTGCCAGAAGACCAGAATATGCAAATGATGCTGAATTTCGTTTGCACTGTTGCAGTTCTCAGGGAAGCTATAAATAGGAAAAGATCAGGCCATTTTAAGTTGATGGTACTACTAATGAATAATGTTTTGGATGCTTCAATAAAACGTTATGATGAATACTGTCCAATGCATAGCGAGTGTGCTTTGGACGCTATTTATGTTGCCCTTGAGATCATGTAGGTTTGTTTGCATCATAATGTGTTAGAGAAACATTAGAATTTAGAATGATACGTTTACTTTAAAAACGATGAACATTTAAAAATAAGCGGATGCAAAGTTCCAGAGTTCAGTTCTAGCGGAAGACTAGTATCGTTCTGTTCCGTTTGCTATGGTGCACAATTGCTCTGTGCTATTTGTGAGTTGCGGAATTATATCGACGGACGTTCAACATTTTTGCAAAGGAATTCAAAACACAGTGCCCAGTGCTCAGTGCTCACCCAACCATGTTCTTCGGTGTGTTTGGGTTCGTAGTTGGTCTTTTAACTTTCAATGTCTGCATCCGTGTTTCACGTAGACATTTATTTTTTATTTATAAATTATTCCTGCTAAGATAACACAGTCTGCCCAACTTTATTTGTTGGTTACGACGTAAGCACTCTATTATGTCATTCGTCAGCAGCTAATAACGCTCCAAATAGCCGACCCTAAGCACCGGGAAGATTGATTTTGCCGGGTTTTTACCGCGCAGCTTATCTAAAGTATTCCAATGTTGCGCTCCGAATAACCCTATCCCATTTTGCACCAGAGTTCATAATCGTTCAGATAAACCGTCCATCTTCGGCGCTTAAGTACGGCCCCGGGGCGGAGAACTTTTGCATGGAAATGTCCATCGTTACGCGGTGGCGAAACTATGATTTATTTTGTTGCAAAATCCTATCGGGCGTAATCGGTCGGGACGCTTACAATGAAGGCCGGTGCCCCGAAGTGTTATCATAAATCTTGGTTAGAGTTTGATTTAGGGATAAGAAGAAGGAAAAACGTGTCATCAAAACGTTGCTGGCATAAGCGCAGAATGAGAGCGTCTGACAATGGCAGTGACGTTGGCAGGGCTATCAAGTTTTGCCTGCAGGCGAGATATTGGAAGATGTTTAAACTGGGCGGCTAGATGTAATAAATTTCGAAGCATGAAAGTGAGTATGGCGATGGTTTTGGATATCGTTTTTGAAAGCTGTCTATTGATTATAATTTATTTTGGCGATGCTGTGACCTTAGCACCATTGGGAGGTATTGTAAGCCAGATGTAAATAGGGAATTTATGATCACTTTTGGTTCATTATTTAAATGATAACATGCATATGAACTATCCAACTCTTTCACGACGTTTCAGTTTCCTCGTTCAAAAGTCAAACTATCTTCCTGTGCAACTGCATTGCACACCACTATTATCGATCAACAGCAGCTAAACCACCACTCATCTAAGCACACTCCTAGCACACGCACTCTCACACTTGATCCAGCGTCGTTTGTTTGACCGATAGAAGAGTTTTATCAGCGCGCCCGCGCGCTGTGCTATATTTCGTTTATCAGTTCCTGGGGGGGGATGTGACGATGGTGTGTACACGCGAATCAAACATCATCCACACTAACTCGGAGAACGGAGCACGCGGGTGTGATGGTTATTCGTGGTGTGATCGACACCTGTCCACACCTTCACGTTCACTTTCGGCGCATTGGGTAACACAACAGCCTTATCTATCGGTTCGCTTGCTCGGATCGTGGTGCGCATGTGCCAGTACATTGGAAGTACGCTCCGTTCGTTTGTTGATAACGACCAACACGAACACCATTGCACCAGGTTCTGGCTGATGCGCGTGTGTCCGTTGCTTCTTTGGTCAAGGCGGCTGTCACATGGGTGTTGGTAACCTGTGTAAGCCGGTATGGTTGTGTGGAAAAGACGCGACAACAGCACACTTCCGACTGGGATAAGAAGCCGCCAATGCATTACTCGATGTAATTGAGAGTATGTAGCTGGACGTTCTAATAAAAGTTCATCTTGGTTTAGCTGTAGTTAGTAGCTGAACCAGTGTGAAAGTTATAGCAGATGCAGGATCATCTGTGACTTGGTCATCAATTGCGTTTAGCAGAGTGCAAATGTTATTTTTGTGTAGCGAAAAGCTGCCATCGTGAGTGCGTGCTAAGGGGTAGGGGAAATGTAGCACTCGAAGGTTGAAAGTGCACCATGAATCATACGTGAAAAGTGGTAACAGTACTGATAAGTGCGAAACCGAGAGTTTTGTGTCTGTTGTTGTGGTTTGTGTCAAACAACGGAGAAGCGAACACGATGTGGAACTTCATGGATGCCGGTCTGTACTACGGGTCGTCGTATTTCGTAGCGGCCGTCGCACCGTCACCGGTTGTCGCAGCAGGCGAATGTTAGTATATCAAATGATTGCTATGAGTCCAAATAGAATGTACTAACACTCAGCTAAACTCACCCAACCTTGAGCGATATAGTATCGAAAAAAAAAGTAATCAAAGCTCTCGCGGTACGGAAATATGATGTTTCTCGAATATCATGTATCGACGCTTCAGTTGAATTAGTTTGTTCTCATAAAGCGAACTAATTTAATCGGGCGTGAGAGCAGATATAAAACACTCTCTCCACACGTTACACCGATGACTTCTCGCCGAAAATCAAATTACCAACCCGAAACGATTAGATGAAGTGATCCGATTAGAAGTAGGAAAGTGTTCGCAGCCATCATGCGCCCGGTGTAAGATCTCAATTATAACTCCCGTCGGTTACACAACGTAAGTTTCTCTGCAACGAAGACTCAGTCATCTACCCGGCTAACGCTAAAACTATCGACAATCGACTACCGATGTTGGAAACCAAATTTTGGCTCGGTAATTATCCACCCCGGTTCGATGCAGCAGTAGAGCTGTTATGGTGGCACCAGTAATAGCGAGCTGCTCCGGAGGGACACGACCGACCGACCGGTACGGTCTTGCGTCTCGCGCTCTATTGATTCCAAATTGATGGTAATCAATCATCTTCCGCGTGCCTCCGGGTGGGTTGGTTTGTACCGGAGCAGTTCCGCAGACACCGGGGTAGGGGGTTGTGACTGGCATCAAGCGTTTGGATTGGGTGTGTAAGATTGAGCTAATAGCCACCGGAGGCGGTGGATTTATTTACTGATCAAATTATCTTCCTCACAAGGGGTAGCGAGGCGTTCGAAGCGTCACACGGTATGAAATATGGCAGAGTTTTTTTTCCTCCGAGCTCCAATCAATTTCTAGCACACGGAAGTATGTTTAAAACGATTTCCGTCAATCTATTTGGAAGTTTAATGTATTTTTACGTTTGTCAATTTTTATTGATTTAATCATCTTTACTCCTGATTGTCGTTCTGCAGTGCAAAACATAGCTTTTTTGTTGTTGTTTCCTATTTGTTTTTTTCTATTTCAACTTTATACGGAAAGGTGGCATATCATATCACTTGTTGGGCGTTAGTAAATTGTTTTCAAACATCGGCTCGAGCTAGCTAGAATGCATGTGAGCAGGTGTTAAATTATTCTCGTTTATCTTTGTGCTTCAGCAAGATATATTACCCGTGTCTGTCAGTTGGAAACGTGCGATTAATGCATGCATGTGTTCTTGTAATGCGCTGGGATAGTTTGCATATGGATGTAAATCGCATATATGATAGTGCTCTATCAGTGATGTATATTCATAGCTTATATCTTCATATAGACGGTTCGGAATGAGTTTTTAAAATCTCTACTTGGCAAACTGAAGTAAAATCGTCAACAGCGAGTAACTTTTCTGCATCAGCTGAGCGAATCGCTCCATGGAGATACCTCCTAGACCACCGTACGAACACTGGAATCCTTTCTGAGAGCGTCCAATGACCAGCAGCAGTGAATGGCGCGCGGTTCTGTACTGGTTGCGGAAGCAATCCGAGTAGCGCAGCAGTACGGGCCAATCAAATCCTGCATACAGCGCCTGACCAATGGCTTCGTTCTGGAAGTGTTACGTAATATGTCATATAAGGTTTTGTTTGTAACGTCCAACAACAGCACCAACAAAAACCTACCAAATCATTTATCTTCTCGATACCACGGCAGATAATGAACGACTGAAACACCAACACGGTAACGAACAGCAAGTAAATCATGCCGTGCGCGGACAGACCCTCAATCGAAAGGATGAATCCACAATCAGCGATCAACGCAAACGTTCCATAGAACTGGACGAACGAGAATGGACCTACGATCGAGCTGAATATCTTAAGGTGACTTTGAAGAGAAGAGCATGAGGGATACAAAGCCATCTGGAAGAACATACCGGTCATAAAGTACTTACTCGAGAAGTTGGACGTGCCGAGAGATGTGACTGTTAAGTTCCTGTTGTAGAATGCTCCAGAATGCTCGCTGTTCCAAATTCGAAGAATGTCCCGACTGCGACGAATGCGACGATGTCCCGACGATGTCGACGACTCCGATCGGACGCCTTGTCCGTTGTAGTACCGTCGACTCCACGCTGCACATACTCTCCAACAAGATCCTCATCTCCAGCTGGAACGTGTTCATGATGATGTAGAAAATGGCAAACGACAGCACGTAGATCATGCCCCAAACGTTCGACAGCAGTCCGTACAGCACCTGCACGGCAACGTTTTCCACCACACGTCCATTAATCTGCAGCATGAAAGCGTCCCTGCTGAACAGCTGCGTCGTCATGAACCAGATCGCTTCCATTAGCATCGTTGCGACGAGCACGAGCTGGATGCGATTGTTTTCGGCAAACAGAGCGGCACGTTGCTGTCGCACCAGCGCGTCCTGCCGGCGGTAGGATCGATCGTTCAGGAACGCCATAATCCGCGCCAAAGCACTGTACCGCGACTCTATGATGCCGATCCGAAGCGTACCCTCGGTGAAGCCCCACGCCGACGCTATAATGATGGCGGCCGACGCACTATCCTCCGGGAGGATGATCAATCGGTAGACTTTGTAGAAGTAGGACGCATTCACCAAAACCGGGAGCATCCGGTAAATGATCCAGAGTGTCCAATCACGCCAGGAAGCTGCGTCGTAATGAATTGCAGATATAGTAGCAAGCGTTTTGTACAAACCAAAGTAGTCCGCTCCTTCCTCGAACGTAGTGAATCGTTGTAATAACTCTTGAACGCTGCACTGTACTCGTCGGAACAACATGGTGAAATGAACGCTAGGTAGTTGCGAACTGCTGCTATATTCCTGCTGCATGTGTTTGCAAAACTCATTTGTATTGCTTCCCCAATAGACAGAGAATCATTATTTTAACTTTTTAATTGCATAGAATACTAGATCAAAAGCGGGGTACGAGGCGTGTACTGCGTTGGATCACACACAAGGCGTTTACATGTTTTTGCATGAATAATGCACTCTTTGATTTGTAATACAAACAAAGCCATGACTGCAAGACCTCAGTACATCAATCAGTTTAGTTAGTGATTATATGTTCCAAGGTCTTATAATGGCAAAAATGTATTGATGTCAGAACAGACAGTAGATAAAAATTGTACTCTTTCAATTTCAGTTTTAACTATGTGCTCCAAGCCAAGAGTGCCGCTTCGAACGCGCTATAAAAGAACAAGTATCTCGTTACAATCTATTTCGGTAATCCTATGGGGTTGTAATCTTGTTGCATTCGGCAGAGATACACCTGAGTAAAAAAAAAAGCAACATTCGGATATAAAATATTACGACGGTAGTTGCAAGCACCGGTGGAAATCGATGTAAACGATCGGTGCAAATTTATTGCTTCCTTGCAATCCCCATCGCCATCGCCGTGAGCGGAAAAGCGGAACCATGAAAAAGCTGCTGTCGGATGCATAATGCGCCCAAATCGCTAGCATGGCGACGAGTGATGATTTTTCAAAAAATCCATCCGCCCCTTAGGACGATCGTTGCAAAATCCCCAGCGGTGTAGAAGCACGGAACAAAAAGGGTTCCGCGGCGGGTACCATCGGGAGATGGTAGCAAATTGATCTTAAGCTCTCGAGCTAAGCTCCGGTAAAGGTGGTGGAAAAATACTTTCGTTTAAGGTTTGCTGCTGGCGGTAATGGTGGTTGGGTTTTGCAGGAGATTTCGAAGGCGCCAGTGCAATAAATTGCCAGCAATTTGTTATCGAAGCTTTTAAGCTTAATTTATACCGCTTTTATCATTACGGATCGAAGAATCGAATCCGTCTCCGGGGAAAAGGACAAAGGCAGGGATGATTTTTTACGCTAGTGACCAACGAGTATGAATTCTGTGTTACTCGCAATTATTTAAAAGAAAAATATTACGTTACGTCATCGAATTCATTATTCAATATGTATGCGTTAGAATTAAAACTTACAATAACATTTTTCTTGCACGACTCATTTTCAATCCAGTTGATCATAAGCTAACATTTTTTCTCCTCTTCTCTCATTATTCCTTTCACAGTATTTCCAAACGTGCCGTCTGCTCCGGGATTGTCCTGCGTCGGGGAAGACCGTAAGTAACCGTCCTTGAAACCTGTTAATAATAATCGTTTGCTAACATCGTTCGGTCGGTGGGGAGGGTTCTTCCGTCGCCCAGTCAGATCTGCTCCATCGACTCCATGCTCCATGGAGTTACTTAACTGTCTCGTCTCTATTGGTCCTGCTTTAGCTAAGCTAGCACCAAGAAGTGTAGGGAAGCGAGCGGAAATTGGAATGGCTCGTTGTCCAAAACGCTGGCATCTGTGTCATTTCGACCTAAAAATAATAGTCCACCGCAGTAATGGCGCAACCAATGCCGTGCGGAGTGAGGGTAAAGCAATGGTCGTTTACTATAGTGCGCTTCAAGCATTCAAGCTCCGCTGCAAGCTCCAAGATGTCTCTCTCACGCTGGTGGCCGGTTCGTTGTGGTATGCGAAGACCACTCCACTGCCAGAGATCTTGTGCCAACTGGGCCGTTCTTCTAACGCTCCACCATCAAATTTCGACCCGGGAGCACCGCCATGGGTCATAATCATAAAATAGTCAGCTGCAACTGTTACTTCACCCGCCGCTGCTGCCCAACCCAACGAGCGGAGAACGTGACGATGGACACAGGCACCCGCCGAAAAGTAGCTTCATGATCTTCATTAGAACGGGGAGAATAAGCTAGCATTTTTCGATTTCCCAACCATCGGCAGCTGCTGTGGTGGTACTTGTCGCCGAGATTTTCCCCGCCCTTCCGGTGACATTATTGGCAGCAGCGGAAAACTCTGTGCTCCAAGGGAATAGCTGCGACAATGCAACAAGACCTGCTGCCCCCTCTCGTCGTCCAACCAGCGCGTCGTGTGTTGCGCCATAAATATTAGCTTCGAAAATAAATCATGATACTGGCGGCGTGTGCACTGAGTCTTCTCGAGGTGTACCTCGACACAATGCCGCTAATGCTGCATCGTCCAATATGCAGCTAAAGCTCAGTTGTATCCTAGTGCGGCAATTTCTGCACTAAAATACGGTTGGTAGTGGTAGTGAGAAAGGTCTGTTCTCACTCCCAGCAAGGTGGCGTGATTCATCGTCTATTTTCTGCTTTCGATTAACACCGACAGCTGGGAGCACTGCGCCGTTGGTTGGTTTGAGGTTGTTCTTGCGGGTTAAAATCTTTTCCACTCTTAGCACCACTCTTAGCTTGAATGCTTTATCTGTGATTGGAAACGTGATAAAACATGGAATGCAATACCAAACAAGGGACAAACAATTGGAAGAGTTTGTCCCTACATTCTTTCGCTTGAGTAAAGAACGTCTCGGAAATAGCCTTTTCACATTATTGTTCAACCTCCTACTGATTCATTATCAGTCGAGCATTTTATACTTGCTTTAGAATATCATTACTGGCAAATTATGTCCTTAATGGCTTCATTAAAGTGACATTCCTGTAGCGAAAGACATGTTTCTGATGAACGGAACTCCCGGCATATCTATCTGATGTTCCGATCGATCTGTGCCTTGAAGGCAGACAGAATGATTGTTCCCACAAATCCGATGCTCCATCACAAGCGTCTTTTAATACTGGGCATCAAATATCCTATAATTGCTGTTCGATGCCCTTTGATTTGCCAACGTCGACGCTCCGTATTGTGTACATCCGTTTGATGTTGACAAGAGGGACGAAGGTCTCCATTGCAAAATATCTTTGGTATTTGCAGTTCTATTTATGTTCGGCTCGATTTGTTTGAAGTATGCATATATTCCAGTATGACTCGGCATGCAGATTGAAAATTATGTGATGGCCCTGATAAAGGTCAGCAAGTTTATGTGTTGTGCTTTTGATGTTGTTTTGTGTTCACCACAACAAACGAAGGGAGTTTTTTCCCACCATTTTTTTCTGGTTTTACCTCTTAATCGATCTTCATATCATACCTTGGCCAATCACGAGCACTAAACGCAAAGGAAGGGTCTTAATTGCCCAGCAGGTAAAACGAGCGTCCAATTTTCAACTCACGCACGGCACCACATCAAATTGGTGTTATTTCTGTTGGGTTCGGTCAGGTGCCAGCGCGCGCGTCATACGCTTGACAATCTCACGCGAATCGCGACCGGAAATCGGGATGGAAGTTTTCCCGGCGAGGACGACCGGAGCGCGATTGTGCGTACGCATCAATTAACCTCGTTTTTCTCGTCCGGAAACCGGTCTTATTACGTTTGTGGAGGAGGTTGCGTGAATGTCCCGGACAACAGCGCATTGCACGCAATGCATAGAGGTATTAAAACGGGCATCGAGGAATATAAGGAATTGGATTGATATTGCTACGCTCGCGGCAATGATCTGATTAGAAAGCAGGTGTTATCTTCAGAGGAGGAAGAAACGAGCTGGGCTACATCAAAACGGTGTCCTGTGTTTGGGTGTTTTGTAAACCGTACCGATCGATTTGCGCTGGCATCATTTAGGCACTGATAACACCGCAGGTGACAGTATGGTGAGAAGTTTGCAGTTTTGATTCTCCCGAATTCAGTTGCGCGGATTCCAAAACAGGACGACACGAGTTTAACGGCAGGGATTGATAGTTGTTTGACCACCGGTATGTGCACAGGAGAAGCGTTCGATAAACGTACAATAACCCGCAGTGCCTCTATGGCTAGTTCTATAGATTTTTCAGCCTTTGAAGTGCGTCGGGGTAGCAGTCCACGACGTTCAAACACGTACCTCGGCAGTCGAGGTCTCGTATCCCGCGCTGCAACCGTACTCAGAGCTACGTTCAATGCTGAGGTGGATAGAGCGATTGAATCCTGCGGCTATAGGTCCATCGTTGGAATTAATCGACACGCAACGGAACGATACCTTGCCCCGGTTCTGTGGCGTAGCGTGTACGCAATACGGACCTGCCCGGACATCTGCATACGGGCGCCGGCACGCGTGTACGAGCTCCCATCCCACGACAGGGGATTTTCCAACTGATTAAACCGATTCCCTTTCCGCCGACGACGGCATGGGGTCTACGGGTGTCTATCGGTGACACAATGGGAAATCACTGGCGCAATCACGGCTTCCCCATAATATGCCACCTGCTGTGTGTTTGCCGGCGTGTTCCTCAGGGGCAAACGGGAAGCCAAATATTGCCTGCGGTGGGTGGGTTGATAGTTTATTCATTTCTTGGCGGGAGGTGTGTCTGCTGCCCCGATGCGGTGATGTCGGATTTGGCTGATTGTATCCGCGGTGATTTACACTGACGTTGATTGGGGTGTATCGTGCGAAGTCGTGCTCATTCGCATGCCGTTAAAGCCATAACTTGCACGGAACGGGACGTGCACGACTCGCTGCGTAGTGCGTGCGAAACGGATGATGCTTTTAAACTGATCCTGATCGAAGCGTTCCTGTCGCTTTAACTACCTCGTTCACCAATACTCCTTATACCCAAAGTGGTAGCTGCGGATGTCACTTACAGGGCTTTTGTTGTGCGAAATAAGGTCTACTGGATCCTAATTCGTGTTTCTCTTTACGGAGAGGTGGACATCATTAGATGCGCAGGGAGTTAGAAAATTACATCTGGGAGTTGCCGTTGACGATACCCAAGCTTGACCACCTGAGGTCGACTGCCTGAGGTCGGATTGTCTTAATTTATTTACTGTACTCGTAGCACGAACATCGTCCGCCGAGTTATTTGAATCTTGAAAATCCAACGATATCTTAGACTCTTTCGGCGAGCAATGTGTTCTACGTTTCTTGGTTTAAAATTGGTCAGCTAGTCAACTTGGACATAATTTGATTGCCCATTGCGCCCTCTATGGATCAGCCCGTTACAGGTGCGACCGTCGTCTGCGGCGTTGTGCGGTAGAGTTGAAATTGTAATTAAATCATTCCCGCCAGTAGGTGCTGCCTAAGCGAAGCATGCATTAGATTATGCTGACCAATTTTCCGGCTGCCAGTGGGTGTATGTTAAATCGAATCTGAAGTGTGTGTAGATAAGCCTCCGCTGGCAATCCGGGTGGATCCATGCTTCTAAGAAGCGATACATACGGCGCCGAACGTCGTGGCGTGGTGTGCGTTCCGAGTCTCGATTTATTCAAACACAAGAAATGAAACAATAGGCGACTGCAGCATAACGGCTCGCACCGGGAGGAAGGAAGTAATCTGCGCATTGTCTGCGACGGCGGATTGACGAAGGAAAAGGTAGTTTTGCTGTTCGGCGCACTAACCGAAACACGCGCTCACCGTTGCACAGAGCATCCTCTAGAGCGGTGTAAAATTACAGGAAATTTAGATGCCATTTGCAGGTTGCATATCTGGTACGTCGGCAACGTGCTTGCTCATCTGATCGTAATTGCGATGCAGCAATTATAAACAAGGCAAGCGTTTTGTTCCTCGTGCAATGCTTCGCATCGTGGTGAGCTTTGGTATTTTGTACGCCGTTCCGGGTAAATGTATATGATGCTGTATTGTGCTTCTCATGTTTGGTTTTAATTTGCCCCTTCTCCATAGCAGAATTGAGCTAGAATATTTCTTACCATCAAGCACAACTACATGAGCGTTTCCAATTTCAGCAATTCCATTCTACACAAACAATCCAACCGTTGTTGGGATTAGGTTCTCAGCGGTCATTCTTTATTACTTATTACTGACTATATTTTATAAGGTTCGTCGACAAAGAACAATTTTGTGTTCTTAAGTCTACTCCGTGTATGAACCATTGATCAGAAGAAGTTGAGAGTAGTACAGAAACTGGAAATTGACTCCTTAATAATTTGAACAGAAACGTTGCTAAGTTGTCAACTGTGCTACTTACGTTATTCTACAAAATTGTAGCCGTAATTGTACAACATTTTAGAATCATTGTGGTTTTATTCTACCAGAAACCTATAAGTAAGAAACTTACTTTTTTTATGTTGCCGTAGTTACATTTATTAAAAAAAAAACGTTTTAAATAGTTTTATTGAATTATAAAAATACCTAGATAAAAATATCTACGAAACGGAATGTGAGAAAGTGCAACCCTAGAGTTTTAGAGTTTTGTATGTTGACAAACTTTGTTTTAGTATGATACTATTAACAGTATTTGTAAGGTTATGTACGCACGTTATGGATAAAGTATGTTAACGAAATTATAAATATTATCCCTAAAATCAAGCCAGACTCATAGTGCATCGTAGTTTAACAAATATAGAAAAGCATTCTAATGATTGCTGCAATGTTCTCGGTAGGCTTACACACCCACCTGCTCTCACGTGCAGCATTACGCAAAAAGCGGCTTACAGCGGATCGTTTGCGACGCACTTTATGTTCAACACATCACGATCACCTCTACACTGGCGCTTGTTTACAGTTGCCGAAGGCCTGGATCTGGATCTGTTTTTAAATTTAATACAGCAACCAATCAGGGGCCCGGCAAAAATAACATCAAATAAATAAATTCAACCCGCTCGCTCGTGTTCGCAAATGCGCGTACGCTCGGTTTTGGTCTGGTTTGGGGCGCACTTGATAGAGAGAGAAGCATCATCGTTATCAGCACCGCGCACGAACGTGCAAATTAAACATGTCGAATATTGATTTTAATTCGTTCGCCCATGTTTGAACCGTGTGCGTGTGCTGCCCGGCGGAAGTGCGAAATAAAACTGTTTCTTTTTTATGATGGTGCCGGTGGCGGCGATGTCGAGGGATTCGAAGTCCTGCAAAGCTGTCACAAATTGGAAGGGAACACAAAAATTGGAACATGCACACGATGCTGCAACATTGAACATCAATCTCCTTGCCCCCGCGTACGCGCCCGCTTACCCACGTCCTTTGGGATATTTGCAGCCGTGCCGTATGCTACACACACACTAGCGGGCGCTAGGATGTGTTGGTTGTTTATTTTCGTTTGTTCTTTATGGGTGGTACAAAAATGCTGTTGTTTGTTAATTCTTTTACGCCCAGGATGACACGCGTTCCAACTTTCGCAAGGGTGCTGCTTTCGTTTTGTTGCTTTCTGTTGGTTGTGCTTGCTGCCAAAACATGATTTAATATGCAGCTTTTCATCACTTTTCGCGCGCGGAAACACCCCGGCCGGGCTGGTTTGTTTTATTGCGTAAAATTGGGATCACGAACGAGCGAAAATCTTTGACGAAAGAAGTACTTCCGTTGGATGCCGGTGCGCGCAAAGAGGTCGCTCTCCGTTTGCATCGGATGCGTATGCAAATTGTGCACACCCAGCTGGCAACGCAACGTTTTCCACCAGCCGGCCACCGAACGCTGAGGGCTTATCTAGGTTGTGTGCTGTTGAGGTTTTTTTTCTTTGCTCCTCTAGAGAAGTTTAAGATGTGCGAAAAAACACAGAAACGAATGCGCTTTTAAAATGTGTACAGTTCGGACGAAAAATCTAGTCGCTACGATACACTCTCTCCGGCCGGCAGCATAAGGGCTAAGGTTTTTGCCAAATGTCTACCCATTTTTATTTCTCGCATCGCACCGTACTATCGCGGAGGGGTTCGCTGTTGGCCTCGGGCCAGCCTAACCATCTCTGCTTTGGGACTAAATGCGCAAAATGGGACAAAGTTTTGCAATAAAGTGGGGTGACATAAAGGCGCACGGTGTGGGAAAAAATAGGCTCCGTAAGTCCTGCAGCAGCAGAAAAATGCTAAGGGGGCGTCAACAGTAGAAAAAAAAACTCGCCATGTGTGCGAGCTCCATGTTCCAATATGTTTATCATCCATTAGGGTGCAAAATGTGCGAATATGTGAAGGAGGAGTGTAGAGTTCAGAGTGCCCCAGCAGCGGTGTGCGCTTGGGAAAGTTTTCATTTTTTGCACGACCCCGTAGGCACAGGCACATATAAATTGCAGTGGAAATTTGTTTATGACACTTTATTTGCCGAAAAGGCGAATCTATCTCTATGTCGCTCGCTCTCTTGGAAAGTCCCACGCGTAGGTAGAGGGCAAACGAATCCCGGTGTAGATAAATCAAATAAAGTGGTTTCTACAATTGATGTGTCGTTTTTCTGACGCCCGTCCTAAGGACCTTCTATTCCTCTTGCTGTAGCAATCGAGAAACTAACCATTATAAAGGTCGATGTGTGTGTTTGCGTGTGGGTGCTTTTTGTGATTTCTCCTATCAGCGTTACATAATGTAACTTTTTTTTTTTGTCCTCAACTCATATGCACGCTTACTTTGCGAACTGCAACAGAAACGTTAGCATCGAGTAGCTCTTCTCCAAAAGCTGCGCGAAACTGTTCATTGAGATTTCGCCGATGCCGGCAAAGCTGAAGTGGATCGTGCTTCCGGATTGGACCGTAATCAGCAGAAAGGTGTGTCGCACGTGCCGGTACTGTGGTGCTAGTCGGTCGCTCGAACGACGCATCCGTAGCGTCCAGTCGAAGTTGTACAGCACCGTGGCGATGCGTGGCTTCTGGCGTGGGATGCAAACAAATATGAGAAATTCAAATATTC
This sequence comes from Anopheles dirus, assembly GCA_000349145.1. Classification (NCBI taxonomy): domain Eukaryota; kingdom Metazoa; phylum Arthropoda; class Insecta; order Diptera; family Culicidae; genus Anopheles; species Anopheles dirus. The sequence continues at coordinate 91,728 of KB673157.1, read as the reverse complement.
TTCACTGCGTATGTTTTCAGCGTACCAAGTCTCGCAAGTTTTCGATACAGTAGCAGAGAAAGAAGGACTCGGTGAGAAACACCATCATCGAGATGAAGTACACGATGGAGTAACTGGACAGTCCAACGGACACCAGAATCAGGCAACAGTCCGCAATGACGAGATACGTGCTGTAGTACTGCACGAACGCGATTGGACCGATTACAGATTTCAGCTTTTGCAGATTCCTGGAAGATATTATTAACAGCTGTCAGATTTGACCATCAGAAACTGGGAACACTCTCACTTGAACAATTCCTCTAGCCGATGAATATGTGGTCTCAGCTGATTGACGACATCATGCCAAAAGGTATCGCCTTCGTCCTCAAAATCTCCAGCCTCACGTAGCTCCCGGCCTACTTCCTCCAGGGAGTGCAGCAGTATGTCCACCTCCAGCTTGAACGTGCTCATCAGCAGATAGCACACCATAAACCCCATGCAGTACATACCGCCCCAGAACATCGTCAGCACACCGTACACGATCTGCACTGGCCAGCCACCGACGATCCGGCCACGGAACTGCAGCATAAAGTCCTCCAGCTTTAGTACGTTCGTCGCGGCGAAGCAGATGATCTCGACGAAGTTGATAACGATGACGGTGATCGCCAGCCGGTTGCTTCGCCGGTAGAAGCGCGCCCTCTTTTCCCTGGTCCACGGGTCGGTGCGTTGGTACGTGTGGTCGTTCAGGAACGCTTGCATACACTCCATCAGCGGATAGTGCCATTCGAGGATCGTGACGCGCAGAATGACCGCACTGAAGAACCACAGCACACCGAAAATGTTGGCGCTGCTAAGACTGCTGGACTGCCTGTCATGGATCACCCAGTACGTCTTGTAGATGTAGCTCAGGTAGATCAGGGCGTAGAGTGCGCGGTACAGATACCACAGGGCACGATCGCGCCAACCACGTGCCGTATAGTGGAGCGCGTACAGCTTCTCGAAGTAGCGTTGGATGATGAAGAAATCCGAACTCTCGGTGAAGTTTGTAATGCGCTTCAAGAACTTGTTATGGGTTGTGGCCACACGTGGCTTGAAGTTCATCTTGATCTGATTCGGTAAGGGAACTATGAAGCATATGGCAGATGCGTGCATTTTTATGTGATTTGCCTGGATGGATTTGTTTTGCGGTATATTGGTGTCATAGCAACCTCTGTAATCCACGTTGTTCCTGTTATATAAATGTGTTAAATTTCACAATATCTCCTCAATGCTTTGCAGCAACTAATAGGAGCTGTTTTAATGAGTACCCGGAGGATATCCTCATAGTCTAGCGCACTACAAACCACTGTAATTAACGCAACCTAGTAGAAAGCAACCAAAGTGCTTTGATCTTCAGCTCTATTGATCCAGGTGTTAATTAATGGCGTTAATAGTACCACTTTTGATTTATCTTTTGACGCCCCATACGAATTGCGAAACGCGTCGCAATTTGCACCTTTTACTTTAAATGCATGAATAAATTATACTGAGGTCGTTCGTCATTTGATTGTGTCCATAGTCGAATTTTGATTGAAGTAATCGCTGTGTAATTTGTTGTACAGACAACGAATTGACAGCAGTTGTCTACGGTGGTCTTGTACCAATGTTCCAAGAAAGATAAATCAACAATTCTTGCGACAGTACATCATTTGTGCAAATGGGAACAATCATCCGGAAAATCAATTGAATCAGCTTACGAGGTTCGCACATCATTTACTTTGGTCCAAACATTTTTGGCCAAAATGGACTGTTGCTATTAGATTTTGTCGGTTATCCTAATTGACATCAGGAAGCAGACGATGATGCAAGAACGAAGCAGTGTGTCGGGTGTTAACCTTCTCCGGTCTGCGATACTTGTTGCCAGACATACAGAGGACTCCCCTGGATCGAGCAAAATCAATTGTACAAACCAAGTTTTCACTTCCCGAAGAGCAAATTAATCAGCGGAGCACAAACTTTTCCACCAGCCGCAGCTTTTCCCCTGCTCCGAGATACTGGCTGACACCTCGCGTTCCGTGCAAATCGGAGACCAGCAACCCGTTTCGAAAGACAAACAAGTTGCCGAAAATCTCTCCACCTTTCGAACGTGGAAGCAATAAAAACCATCCCGGTCCATCGTTCTCCGTCGGAGGCCGTGGGCCCGACCTTGCCATGGTGGCTGTCGAGCCGGCTGCATCTGTGCCCGATTGATTGTTCTATGTAAATTTGAACATTCGCGAAAATTTGAACAGGAGCAGCGTCACAACTCCCGTACGCTACGGCGGCAACCCTAAAGACGAGCTTCGGGGCGGCATCGATGGATGGTGTTGTTGATGTTTGATTTGTTTCCTGGTAGCTGCCAGGCAGCGCTTCATCTTATCCAGCACAAACAACAGCAGCAGCAACAGCATCAGCGGCATGATGGTTCCGCTTTTTAGCAGCAGTATGTCAATCTTCCCGGTCCTTCGCGAAACATCGGCGAGATGTAGCGCAACTGGTGTAGCGGCGTACCGTAAGAGGATTGTTTCGGAATTTGATTTCGAGCATGAATGGCCAGGGCGTTTTGTTCTACCCTTTTCGCAAACGGTTTGGCCGCGAATCTGTGGTGTATGGTCTTAGGATCCAGTTTTTTGTTTGTTTGGAACCAACTATGAATAGATTTCACGTGTAACCAACAGGTTAGGTGAAGCAACAGCTTTTTGCTTCTGATGCAAATCTCGATCGGAAGTGTTTTTTTTTTTGTCAAGGAACTGAGAAAGTTTATCCAACCCTAGACAGCAAGTAAGCCGTTGAAATAGTTCATCCAGTCAAATCAACTAACGATCTAAAGACTACTCCGATTGACCTTCTCCAGAAGGCAATGTTCCGTCATTTCTTGCACATATTCTAATGTACCCTTGTTTACGTAGTCATTACTCTGTGAGCTGTCGCATAAACGTTCCAAGAAATTTCTCGTAAACGTTTGCGTACCGATTATTGTATGGATCATTAAGAGAGGTCATTAAAAATATCATGAAAAGTAAATATCCTTTGATGAAAAACATTTAATACAAAACATTCGAACCTCGACATTCTAGATCATATGCTCCTTCTTTAACATTCGTTTCCCTCATTTGAAGTAAATGAATAGCAACGTACATATTTCTTCGAAGTGATAGGCTGCTTTACAGGTTTGTTGTTAAGATGAGTTGGATTCTTCAATTGTTGAAGAATTTGCACTAATAACATACTCCAGGGTTATCTTGCGCAGTGCAAAAGGTGGCAAAATAAGCACATACACATTCATAATACTCAATGTACCACAAAATCTGAGATTGCCATGAATTAGAGTTCCACATTACAACTTTTCCCGAAAATTTGCACTACCTCTTGATCCCGTATTCTGATGAGCAAAATATACAACCATATGCTCCATTGTGGGAGCTCGTCATTTGCGTGTGTAGCCATGTGTGGTGAAGGATTGTGCTTCCAAGCGCCGGAAGGCTTGATCAAGTGTATTCGCTCGGATCTACGTGCGGCGCAAACTGTCGTGGGTAGTAAAAGTTCGGCTAGTTACAGATATGATGATAATTTAATTCTTCCGTTCCTCCATCGCCACCTATCCTTACTTTAAACCCACTGACGAACCACTGCTCGATGAAAGATTGCCTGAGTTGATGGTGTAAAAGTGAGCACACATAATTTATGCACCCACAGTTGCTCACCCGAGCAGACGACAAAGGAGAACGCGCATGTCACGTCCACACTCCTCAACACACTAATTTCTCTCTTTCTCTCTCAAGCGTCAACGCAATGAGTATAAAAGTGCCTTCAATGTTAGGTTTTGATTGCGGGAGTTGCTGCGCCGGGAAGCCATTAAAGAGATGAATTACCCCGACGACGGGTGCCAGCTGGTGTGCCAAGTGTACGTTCATCTCATCAAATCTCGGTAAAAAATATGTCCCATACTCCAATCGTTTTCTATCCACTGTGGGCCAAACCATATTTAACCGCATTGGACTTCCCAGGCATCCAGGGAGTTCTTACTGTGTTAAACCCACCGGACAATCGGAATCCTTTTAACCCGTTCGTCAACTATGTCGCTCATCGACAGTGGTGGCTTTCGGGCATTGAAGCTGTAGCTAGAGAGGACCTGATCTGTGAGGACATTCGTCTGGACCAACTGTAGGCAGTGATTGTGGAGCTACCGAAGCATTTTACTTCTCCTGCAGCTATCGTCAACGCCACATTTTAATCCACAACGACCGCGCCCGAAAAAAAGGATTATGAATTTTGTGCCCTGCCATCAAATGAAACCGGAACTTCGGTCCAAAAACTCCCTAACGCTCGCCGTTCCAACCCGGGCGCGCTTCAAATCGAGCGACAAGGACGACTCCCCGTGGGGTTTTAGGGTTTGAATTTTTAATGCATAATGTACTTAAAACACAACAGAGGATTTCGGAAACGCTACCCCCCGGTGCGGATGGGGAAATTTTGCAGTGGCGTGTGCTTTGGGCTAAATATTATCGTGCCTGCTTCATTAACGTTGCTAGCTAGCAGTGCACTGGCTGGGGGCGAGGTGGATCGCTAAATCTTGTTATCAGTTTTGGCAACTACAGTCGTTCGAAAGTTGTATCGAAGCATGAAGCAATAGCACCTAGGCGCATGCTTTAGCTTAAATGTGAGGCGGTTCTCTATCGAACCGTTTGAATCGGAAGCCGGCGGTCCTGTGTGCCGGCGGGAGTTTGCAGTTCCTTTTGTTACCGTTTCTGTCTAATTTTACCTTTAATATAGCCTGAGGTGATAACACTTTTAATGCTTGGTGGAGAGAGCACCCATTTTACAGGGTTTTACACGTCAGTGGAAGATATCAACATCATTTTTGTCTTGTCTCCAACCATGTAATCCAACAAGCGGATACTTTTTCAGTATCGTCATGAGTTTATGTTTCATCACAATGGCTTTCAACACTTACCACGTGTTTTTATAAGGATTTTTCAGTCAGTAGAATCGGAATGCTCGAAATATGTTTTAATTTAAATTGTGGATGCCTACCAACACATTTTGTACACAATACTAAATCGTGGTTTACTTAAGGTTTATCTATCAGTAGTCGAGAAGAACTGTCATTGAAATTTCGAATCTATCATTTCTATTTCAATGCAGCTTTAATACATACTCCTAAAATTCGACTACAAACAGTGTTTGGTGACTCATTTCAGCCAGAAAGTTTGAGTTTGTTTCGCGTTCGGTCGAGTCCACCGATGGTGTACGAATGTTGCTGTCTATTACTATCCAATGGGCTTTCGTGTGTTGTGTATTGTACTACGGCACACGTTACAACTTTTCCACGGCAAAACCCTCGAACTATTTGATATTCGCCTTTACGCTCGCTTCCCCTGTGCTCTCAGGCTCAAAATGCTCCGTTCATCCAAATTGCATCCGCGTTCGAAACGAAATGGGAGACTTTCTTTTGTGGTGCTTGCTCAGCAGCACAAACCGAACTTTTCTGTGAAAAACGTACACAAATGGGAGAGAACCGTGATGCCGTCGGTAAAGGATGCAGGGTGGGCCGAGCGTGTTTCTGTAACGAATGGGTAATGGTAATGGAATATTAATTTTTGCCGTTAGACACCAACAACCCTCGGTAGCGCTTTCCACTTGCTTGTGCTCTGCGTAACAGATTCGGCGGGATAAAACGCACCCATTGGACGAACGAGCAAGTAGCAGCAGGTGGTGGTGGTGGCGGCGGTAAGTTGGAAATGTAAAATGTGAAATATAACCACCCGGAATGTATTTTCTGATCGTGGATAACAAACCCGTGGGTCGATCCCTTTCAAGCATCGGAAACAGAGCGAAAGCTACAGAGGTCCTACGAGCAAATTTTTGAAAATTAATATCACGACAGCGGTTTTTGAGCTTCACGGTTCTTGAATTATACATGCATCAAGAATAATACATGAATTACCTATAGACATACCTATAGACCTATAGGTTTGCGTTGTGGATGGCTGGGTCTATTGCAGTTATTTGGTAAATGGATAAAAGGATATTGAACGTGTACGTGAAATTTTAAGACTAACGAAGAAAAACTCATTGCCTGGAATATACTCATCAAAATAGCCGATGGCTGAAAAATTGAAGTCAAATATTTCGTTTCGTCCTAGAGAGCAGTGCATTAATACATGGCTTATCACACCAAAGGTATGTTGAAGCTCTGAACTTTAGCTCTTGAGCTCTCCAGAGCAAACAGTAAATACAGTCAAGGCAATTTACAATAGTAGAGTGTTGTATATGACGTTTGTATATTTTTTTGTTGTAAAATATATTCATTGATATTGTAAAACAAAAAGAACAACGAATTGCAACATTTAATTTATAAAATCCAAGCCTATTCGAATGTTAAGACCATTCAATATGTAGTTCAATATATCATTAATATCCCGTTCGGATCGTTCCACGGACCCAGCAGAAATCATTAATGGTTTAATTCTTTGCTCTACATTGCTGTATCGCTTCAACAGCCCGTTGGATTCCGCTTTGATTCGCAGAAAACGTTTTTGACCTGCTCGGGCAACCTAGTTTCCTTCGCAAAGTTCCAACTACGGGGTGCCACAGCGAGAGGGAGGATGCCCCCAGGCAGTTAACAGCTTAATTGACTTAATCCAATTATCCGACCTGCGGGAGGGAGCCAGAGGCGGGTCGGATGTTGTTGGTGAGCCTCCTCTGGTGCACGTTATTCGTTCAGGAGGTTAACTGCACGCGGTGAGTGTGTAGTGAGCATTAAACCGCCGCCGGATGTACATTTCACCGGAAGGCTTGGTTCATGCGTTTTTTGTTGGTGATGTTGTAGCTACTGATGTTGGTCACTCACCACATATCCATCGATTGGTGTTGCTGGACTGTAAGTGGTTGCGTATGGTAAGCGTTTTTACAGTCTAGCAGAATCTACCGACCGTCCAGTTTGCGTTTATTGGATTTTCTCGATGTAATCGGACGATGTAGCATGGACTGTGCACTGCTGGTGTGTAGAGATGTTTTATATCGAAAGAAATAGGATGTAACAAGGCATTTTTATTTCTTGCCATCATTTAAACATTCCTAGCAATGTACTTTCGTTTACTGAATGATGATGTGTAGTACGTAAACAAATCTCACAAACCTTATTACTTGCCAAGAGATGTACTAGAGCCTACCAAACGATGTCTAGCATTACATTACAATGCATTAAGCTACAGGTGTGTCTATGCTCTATTGAATTTCCTGCAGCTCAGGTAAAACGTCAGCCGTAAACGAGTAATCTGTAACGATAGCACACGGTGGCTTCTGTTGTGTTCCAAAAATCCTGCGCCGTACACCCTCGCCCATTTCAATTCACTTAACCATGGCGGGCGGGCAGACTTTTCCCCCCGGACAAACCTCTTCCAACTGTTGCTCGAGTCATCCGGCAGATGCTTGCGGTTGTTAAGTGACGTCGTCGCCGTGGCTCCACCAGCAGCATCAGCTGCGGGTAGACTCAAGTGCGTGACCGAATCCAATTTTATTACGTTGTGTGCGTGTGTAGGTGTATACGTAATTCTGCAAAACCGGCTCAAAAAGCAAATATTAGCATCACCCGGTTGATGGCTGGGGAAGTTCCTGGGACTTCGTGCAGAACGAACAGAATCTCCCTTTGGCAACGGTGGTTTTGTATGTCCCAGGACCGCGTATCTGCATGTCCCATAGGTGTGTCTTCCAGGTGCTTCACGGTTTTCAAGTCGCGCGCCGTTACAACTTTCCACGCGCGTACAGCAACCTTTGTGGAGACAAAGTTTCACTCAACAGGGCCGACGATGGATGTGGTGGTGATGTTCTGTGGACGCTTGTGAAATGTGTGTGTTTGCATCGTATTACTTTCTTACAAGCCGGACGATGAAATACGTCCACGTGGATCAGCTAGTTAAACTTTCTGCAAAGTTGTTGTCCGTATCCCATCTACAGTATAAGGCAGAGAAAATGCTTGGTCCAATAATTCGAACTGTCTTCGTATTGGCTATTGTATATGGACATACTGACGATGCTTTATTGATTCTTGGAATATGACAAAGCAGACAGCCAAAGGATTGTTCGAAAGGCCCACATTCTAATATCTCATTTATCTATTTGACCGTTACAGGCAGCATCTACCGAAGAGGAGCCAGGAGATGGCGTAAGCTGTACCGGATAAATGGACACATCTTCCAAGCGAAGCGATTCAATCGAGTAAGTATGCAAAAAAACCCTTCGCCGACACTAGAGCACCACCCATTTCAATCTTCCATCGATCTTTCGACGTCGGAAAAGCTGTTACCACCACCGAGGGTGACACCTTAATCCTATCATCAGAGACTGGCTTGCGATGCAGTTGGAGCGGCATTGAATTTCCTTCGTTAGACTTTGTACACTTAACGTTTAATGCTACTCCTGCGTGTAGTCGCGTGTGTCGGTAACGGCGCACTAAAGATGAAATTTAACGTGTAACGAAATGTGCAGGAAAAGAAAATCGTTCTTGCTACAGAGCAAGACTAGCACAGGAGGAACGGTCCCCTGGGCAAAACCTCATTAGAGTCCGTTAATTTAAAGCCGTCAAATTTAATTTTTATCCATCGGCGTAAAAAGCGACAGGGCTACAGCAGTGCAAGCAGTTTTCAACATTTTACGGCAGGAGAACGCGTTATAACCTATACGGGTGGAGATTTTTTTTAAATGTTATACCTATATTCTATTTCTTACTCTCTTTTTTTCTGTCTCTATTTCGTTCGTTCCCAGAAAGCCTTCTGCGCCTTTTGCCACGACCGTATCTGGGGTCTGGGACGGCAGGGATTCAAGTGCATCCAGTGCAAGCTGCTGGTGCACAAAAAGTGCCACAAGCTTGGCAATAAACCGTGCAGCAACGAGCATGTCGAACCGGTGTTCAAGGAGCGCGATGTAAGTAATACACCGGGAAGTCGGGGCACCGCTATGTGCATGACATGATGCTGAATCATACGTGGACGGCAGGGAAGAGAATGAAATGAGTTCCTGAACTCGGTGTGCCGGTGTGGAGCGTTCGTAACAGCTTTCGTGGCTTTTATCGTACCTTTCCGCGACCGGCAGCTTTTTTGTGTTCTCATTTCCCATATATGATCGAGTTGTGCAATGTAATCCGCGAGAGGCAACAGGGCCATTAACCGGAACGAAGGTTAAATGGATTGGGGACATGCTCCTGGAGTCGGGCTGGAATAGCAAAGGGAGTTGAAAAATTAAATTAAATTCACCTTCTGAACTCTGGACTTCCTTTCCCGCCACGCCAGTGGAGACGAGTTTTCAAGCCGATCAAAAGAGTGCTGACGTGGGGAACGCTGTTAAAGTATGTGTTTTTCCTTTATTCTTGCCATCCTGACGCAGCATCATGATCCGAATGATGAATCCAGCACGGGTGACGTTGTCTCACTGGAATTGTATGGACATCAGAGCGACAACTGCGACCAGGTACCGGTCGAGGTGAACGATAACGTCGAGGAACCGCTGGAACCCGTCACCCAGCGGCAGTACTCGTTGAACGATTTCGAATTGATCCGGTAAGTTTCGGTGGGAGGGTGTTCGTGAAACCTTCGTGGGCGAACTATCCTAATACTGCCGCTTGTCCTTCTATTTACAGCGTTATCGGTCGTGGCAGCTATGCGAAGGTGCTGATGGTCGAGCTGAAGAAGACCCGACGTATCTACGCGATGAAGGTGATCAAAAAGGCGCTTGTCACAGACGACGAGGATATCGACTGGGTGCAGACGGAGAAGCACGTGTTCGAGACGGCCTCAAACCATCCATTCCTGGTTGGGTTGCATTCGTGCTTCCAGACACCCTCGCGGTAAGTCATCTCAATGCGTCCCTCCCAGATCTCCGGTGTGGTTCAACTACGGGTTATCTCCTTCGACGCAGACTGTTCTTCGTGATCGAGTTTGTGCGCGGTGGCGATCTGATGTTCCACATGCAGCGGCAGCGCCGCCTCCCCGAGGAGCACGCGCGGTTCTACGCGGCCGAGATCAGTCTGGCACTGAACTTCCTGCACGAGAAGGGCATCATCTATCGCGATCTGAAGCTGGACAACGTCCTGCTCGACCACGAGGGCCACATCAAGCTGACCGATTACGGCATGTGCAAGGAGGGCATCAGACCGGGCGACTCGACGTCCACGTTCTGCGGCACACCGAACTACATCGCACCGGAAATTTTGCGCGGCGAGGACTACGGTAAGCGGAGAACTGGCCGTAAAAGCGTTTGTAAACCATCGGTGAAGCACGCGGCAGTGCAGATTGCATACTTTGGGGTGCAAGTTTGCTCCGTTGCCTAGAAAGTATGCAATCTGCAAGACTAAATGTGTATTCTGTCGATTTCGTTCGGCGAGCTATCGTAATTCTGATATCCGCGCTACGTTTACAGGTTTCTCCGTCGATTGGTGGGCCTTGGGGGTTCTGCTGTACGAGATGCTGGCCGGTCGCAGTCCGTTTGATATTGCGGGCGCCTCGGAAAATCCGGATCAGGTACGATTGGCTGACAGAGCCTCAGTATGGTACACCTTCACTAACTTTTACTTTCTCTCCGCGTTTCCCCGCGTGCGTGCGCCCACAGAACACCGAAGACTATCTGTTCCAAGTTATCCTGGAAAAGACGATTCGTATACCGCGCTCACTTAGCGTGAAGGCCGCCTCCGTGCTGAAAGGTTTCCTCAACAAGAATCCGGCCGACCGTCTCGGTTGCAATCGCGACTCCGCGTTCTTGGATATTATGAATCATTCGTTCTTCAAGAGCATCGACTGGGAGATGGTACGTAGATTGTACGCGAGCCGGGATGCGCTCCTTGCGCTCCTTGTTTATTTTCTTTCGTGTACAGTAATTTTGATCTGAAAATAGCTTCAAATGAAGACGAATCGTAAAGCAATCATACAGACAATCGTGAAAACAAACACTTCCTTACAATTGGATTGACAGCAGAGAGTAGCTTTTGCTCCTGGTTTAAAACTCATCGACGCTCATGTGCACGTCCCTCATTCGTTTTTATGGTTTTTTTTATTCTTTTCTTTCGTTACTTTTCCGTTCGACCCGGTAGTAGTTCGCTGCATTCGCCACTGTTTATTTATATTTCGTATTTTCTGGAATTTCACTTGTTGTGCTGGTGGAGTTGTGCTTTTTGTTGGCTCCGATCGGCCATTCAGAGTAGGTAGACGTAAAAAAAGACAGCAACGCTTTTCGTCATTTTATCATTTCCTATCATCCGCTCATTAATATTCACACCATTTTCAGCCATTAAGCAGTCAATTTCCGGCTTTGCCTTATTTATTTGTCGAATCTGTTCCGTTGGTCTCCTTTCGTCCGTCGGCTGATGTGTATGGCGCTGGGTGCCCCCTCACTGGGTGTATACATTATTTTTCATCGATGGTAACTTCAAATAAGGCCCATTGAATCGCAACGCAGACGATGCCGAGGAGCCATCTGTTGTGGCTGGAACGATTTAATGTTGCTTACCGAGTAAGAAAAAAGAATTCGAGGCAATTTTAATCCATCGCAAGCCGACTGCCCGTCCACGTGCTTGGCTAGCGCGGTCGTGCGATGTAAAGGGATTTGCGGTTGTGATATTAAATATAGCCTCTTCTCGGTGTGTTTCATTCTTGTTGTGGGTGTACGTGTGTGTGCCTGTTGACTTACGATTTCAACATGTATTTTTAATTGTACGTTTCACTGAAATGGAGCATGGTGATGGTGGGTTCCGATAGTGGTTTTGCTGCCCATTTGGGTGATTCGTTATGGGAAAAATGAGCTGACCAATTGACTCCTTAATCACGGCTTTGGCAAAAAGTCAAATGTAGTCACCTGCTCCTTTCGTGTGTGGATTTGTTGAATACAAACTATGAATTCAATAGAATAGAATGCTAGAATGCTTCTGATTAGTTTCTAATAATTTTGCGGTTTGATATTCAAGAACTCAATTTATGACAATACATTTGATATTGTTTTGCAATTAATAAATAAACTATGCTCGTATAACTGATTCAAAGAGCAGTTTCATAGGTTTAAGTCTCAACAATTTTAGTTTACTTTTTATCTGAAATGTTTATTTTCTATTAGCGATAGACAACTCACACAAGGGACTGGAAATCAATTCTTGAAACCACCGTCACCGTCACCATCTAAAAGGCTAGATTTGTGCAAGCGATATCTACCAAAAATGGCTCACCATTAGTTTGATTGTTGTCGGTAATGGTGGCGGTGTTTTGATACGCACCAGCAGCATTAGCAGCAGCAGTAGCTTATGGTGCTTACGATATTAATTTTGTTATTTTCGCGCGTACCGGGAAATCCAGGCAAAAGAGTGTGCTGCTAAAGTGACGCCCACTGTTGTGACGCGCAAGGACGATGAACCGTCACTACTATTGCTGCGGGGAGCCTTTGGTGAAGGATTTTGTAGGAAGATAAAAAGAATAAAATACCCATACGAACGCGCTTCCCTAAATAGCTTGCCTTCCCTCTGTCTCTCTTTCTCTTGGCACCGGCAAGGCATAAGCTAACCGCAAATGTCGAAAAGGAGCGCAGATATAATTGGATTATGGCAAGCTATTTATGTAGGTAGGTGGGGATTTTTTCTCCCCCATCGCCCCTAGGAGTGTTTCGTGCGTTCCCCCCGAAACCATCCCCCTACGCTTCGGCCAAGCGTTGCTTACCGCACACACCAAACCGCAGCCGCCGCTGCTCTCGGGGGTGGTTTTGTGGAAGAGTATTTAATTGGATCGGTTGATATGAAAACGGAAGGACAAAGGAGTTTTGGGCTTTTTTGGGATAAGGGCAGGGAGAGTGGTTTGCAAAAACTTATCATCACCGTGCGGTGATTCTCTATTAGTTGGTAGTGTTTTGCGTGGATCCTGTGCGTGGATTGGACATTATCTGCGTCATAACCGACATTTGAGGTAAAGTTTGGTGGCTGCGAAATGGAGGAATCGGACCTGCGAATGGAATGGCTTTGGTTTTGTTTTTAATTCTTATGGACACTACTATGCGATGCTTGCCATCCTTTTTAACATAGTATTCGCACATTTAAATACTCGAAATCATGATTTATTATTCATCTCAATCAAGTAGTATTAGCAGATGATGCATTATCCATTTCAATCTACACGGGTACCACATAGTTTCAAAATAAAACATTATCAAAAGCAAAATTGTCTCCTACGGAACGCAGCACGACATGCATTCCACAAAATCGTTGTAGTTTTCCTGAAACAATTGAATACAAAGAGACGAATATGCATTCAACATTCCTATCCTTAACGCAACGTAATAAATTCCTTTCCTCCCTTGGCTTACCTAACCCGTTCGCTAATAACAATACAACCCATTATCGCCACCGTATTTCGGCAACCACTGCGTGCATCAGCTTGCCCAAAAGGAAGTGACGCCACCGTACATCCCCTCGTTTGACGGGTGCGATCAGGACATAACCTGTCACTTCGATCCGCAGTTCACGCGCGAACCGGCCGAACTAACACCGGACGATCCGTAAGTGTCTTCGAGTGTGAACAGCCCCGCCGCTCGGATAAGGATAACGTTAGCGGATCCTCCTGCGAGTGCGGCGTACGACTCACGTTGGTTACAGCGGAGCGCGAAGTTAGCGAAATTTTTGAAACAGTAATTCCGAAAGGATCACTGCTTTGTTTAATTGTTCACTCGATGTTTCAGCTTTTAGTGCACGTGTAGTATTGATGTCCGATTGTTATTCCTCCGCTCAATGCGACACCAGTTTGATCTTTTGATTATTTGCTATCTTATTAACACCAAGCTGTCGAGTTGTACTATGCGTCCATATTATTTGTTATATTTTCTAATTTTTATTATTTTTTTAAAATTGCGTTCCTTTCATAAATTGTTTTTATTTTTTATTTTAAGTTGTAGTTTTTTTGTGTTTTATTGTTATTTTTATTGCTTAATTGTATGTTTTTGTGATGGGGTTTTTTGTTGTTTTAGTTTTAGTTACTAGTTTAGTATAATTATTTAAAATAATTATTAAAAACGTTGCACTTTAATATTTATAAGCCTGCTTCTAGTTTCAGTTGATGCATGTAATTGAATGTTTCTGTGTGAATGCTAATGATCCTCTAGTGACAATTGTCTTCCTTCTGTCTTCAATCCAATGTTCGGAAGAATGTTTTTATTCACGATACAGTTTCCGTTCGTTCGTTGATGATGATGATAATGATTCCCATTCTTGCCTAGCTCTCAGCTGAACTATCGTCTTTGTACCTTCGTTTTTTACTTATTAATTTATGATATTGTTTTTTATTTCTTTTTCGGCTTCGTTGGAATGCTTCCATTTCTTTTTTTCATGCTCGTGTTTGCCTTCTCTACAACCCGATTTTGTATGCGTTCATGTTGCGGGGTGGGGGTTAGCTCGAGCAAAAACAAATTACACCACCGTTCCGCCCGCGGCTAGACTCTGACCGTGATTTGGCAAACTTCCCGCCCGAGTTCACCGACGAACCGGTTCATCTGACACCGGATGATGAGTGAGTATTTGATCGTGGCCGCAACTGTCACTCGACCGGAGGATCCAGCAACGTTTCCTCATCTTCTTATTCGAAATCAATGAACACCGTCCTCAAGCACCCGTTTCAAGGAACAAATGCAAAATATTGATAACTATTTATTAATCTTTTTTAGTCGCGTCATCGATAAAATCGATCAATCCGAGTTCGAAGGATTCGAGTATGTGAACCCGCTGCTGATGTCGCTGGAAGACTGCGTTTGACATCACGCATCCTGCGAGCTGCATCCGTACAACATGCAGGTATGTGTTGCTTCCCTCACGGAAACCTCACGCGAGATCCATTCACCACACCACACACTACGATATTACACCATCCATACACCGAGCATATCCATCACACGAGACGTAGCACACACGGTGCTGCGTGTGCTGTGGAACTAACACAACGACACTACGATATTACCACCCCTGCTCGCCTATGAGTCATTCGCTTATGAGTCATTTCGATGATTTTAACGACTTTGTCGCGTCTGAAAAGTTCATGATTTCAAAGTGCATAACAGAAAACGTTCCATGAGACAACAGCAACATGCGTGCCATCAATCATTGAACGATTAGGGCATTTCTTTTTCACACGCCCTCTATCACGTTTGTGTCTTTTATTTTCTCTATGTTTGTCTATTTTCGTTCGGTGTTGTTTATGTCATCATCAACCACCATAACTATTAATATTACTACTACTAGTACTAATACTACTAATACTACTACTACTACTACCATTACCACAATCACCACCACTACCACTATTACCAATATCACTACTACTGCCACCAACTTATATTCCAGTAGTTTTGAGTGCAGAGAAAGTCAGATACGTCTCAGTACATTAGCACAGAACGGAATCTGTTGAAGCGGAATGCCTCGCCAATGCAATTTTGGATGCAGTGCAACACAAAACCAAAACGTAATGGAATTGAAAAGTTTGTTTCTGGTTCGCCACATGATATTCAAAACGATGTTGATTCAATTGAGGAATTTTACTTTTAAACTCAGCTGGAACGCAGTCTTACTCTTCTAAAATTTATTATATCGTTTTCGTTGACTCACAAAACAACATATGCAAGTAAAAATTTACCGTGTTCATGCTGCGAAATGAAGGATCTGATACAAACATCGCGCTTTTTAAAATTCGTTTAATGGTTGAACCGAAAATCTCAATTCGATACTAAATATATATCGCTAAAAGCATGGAACAACATTCTGTCTGGCACCCTGACACTCAGCCAATAACTACTGAACCGCGAGTAAGTGGTGCTGATTTTAAAGCTACCGGAATGCCTGCAAACCTTTTTCCTTTAGTAAAACCTGACGAATGTTTCGTTTTCTTACGTTTACTTCTACAAACTTTTACTTCCACTACCGTACCGCTTCGACTATCTCCGACTGACTCTCTTTTTCTCAACTGTTACACGTGTGTTAGCTCTATCGGATAAGTGTGTTAGTAGCTCTTATTTATCGTTTCATAACATTTTTCGTCCGGTGTGGTTTTTTTTCTTCATTGCTTGCATATAACCTTAATCAATATGTTGATACCCCGTACCAGTATCGGTACCATTATTTACCAACTACGTTATCTACCTTCTCTTGCCTTATTGACAATTTAAAATGGGGTACAGTTTGATCGTGAGATGGGAGGACTTGTTACGATAGTACAAGATGAGTGAAAATATGAGTAAAGTAAGTGTATAACTACAAGCAAAGTATATTTCGTGCGCAAATGTTCATTAGCGTGAACGTGGCTCGTTTTTTTTTAAATTATCATCCTAAAAGTGCGCCTTTATTGCTAAGCTGAAGCATTAGCTAAGATATTCACAGCGCATTGTTTATTTGCATTTGATTTTTTTTTAAATTTGTTTATCCGATTGTTATGCTTGGTAAATCAAAATCACCATATTTTTTACTTTATTTTGTCTAAAAGAATATTGGTAAACATAGCACTAAAATATGTGTAAAAAAAACTCAATCATCTATCATCATTCGAATGCTAATTTAGCTTTTATGATCCTAACATGTATATGTTAACACGAAAAACAACAAACAAAATAAAACATCATATCGATTCTTCATGCATCAAATATCTCAACTGATTTAGATATCTCCTGTCTGCTAAGATGTTTTTTTGTTTAAAGTTATCGGTTGCTTGCATGCTTGGGCCTTTGCTGTTAACTTATAGACAGGAAAAGTATTTTTCGATGTTCATTCGTCACAAATGCTTTCAAATAATCTCGGTTATGCATCAGCTGTGGCACTTGCATCTTTGCACCTTTACGCTGAGCCTGTGTCGTTTCACATTGTACTCATTCGAGTTTTAGATTGTTGAGTAATCTCGGTGTAAAGTTTGTTTGAGCACTTTTTGACTTCTGTTTCAGATGAATGTCTTATCCTTCTCTTCCCAGAAGGCAAGTTGTATAAGGACACGACAGATAAATCGTTATTAATAGGGTTCTGAATCGTTTGTCATGTAAATTGCATACTTTGGGACTGATAAGGTCAGCTTTTTCTCAAAGATATGCAATCTGCTCTGTACTAACGCTTCGTGAGGAACGATCTATCTGTCAGTTCTATATGTATTTCCAACTGGACGTTACTGCAAAGCCTGATAAGTTCTTTGTGTTGTTATTCATGTGCTGTTCGGTGTTGCTGTATTGCATATTTTACTGTTTTGTGTCTTCCTGTTACCACAATTACAACAATCAATTACTTTCCCATATGCCACTTGGAGTTACGAACCCAATACTCACCTGATATGGCTACACTATCTCTCTGTCTCCTTCTCTATCTTTGGCTTCGCACTGTTTTCTGACTGCTACCGATGACTAATGCGCCTCTTTTACAATCCACATATTTTGCAGCTATACGGTGACGATTCTAGCGATTACGATTCCGTTGTGGATGAGCTGAGTATTCTTCAATTACCTCCACCACCTTCAAAGAGTCTACTGCAGCACATGTTTTGCCTTCCATTGAACTAGCCACGAGTTTAGCCGCTGCCGACTAGCCGAGTGTGAAAGAAAGAACGAACGGAGAAACAGCAACATACCATACACACACCTATACAATCTGCGTTTATCATTTTCACAATTCCAAAAAAACTGGACGTGTTTAGAGTTGGGAACTTTCTTGCTGCACTTTCGGATGGTATTATGACGTATAGGAGAGACTTGATTAGCATATATACTTATTGTAAAAAGCTTTGGGAGGAAGTCACTCAGATAGCAAACAAACCAAGCAAAAATACGAAACATTCTCAATGCACCGGTAGTAAAATACAAAATAAAGCAGCGTTGCTGTACAGCTAAACATGCACAGTTACAGTAGCTAAGACATGGATGGATAATCAAACTGGATACTGGCTCGATGACGCTTACAGGAAGTGCTTACCATTTCCTTACTCATTCTCTCTCTATTTCTCTGATCGTCCGATTTCCTTCTTTCACCGAACGTTTCTAGGGCAGAGTAACATATCTTTCAACCGTCAGTCGTTTACCGCAGCATTTAATCGTGTTTCGTTCAGTTCCACAGTAAAAGTTAAAAACAAAGCCAACCGAAAACCCGCTCAGCAAGAGGCGAAATGTTAACGAATGATGAAACTCCGTGACAGCAATTGCGTTTTGTTGCATTATGAGCAGCGCGTGAGGAAAACATTATGAACTTAAAGGAGCGGAAGAAAAATACATAATTTACGGGAACTAGGCACATTTAGCATGAAATTATCATAACAGGTAAAAGAGAGTTTCAAAACAATACACAGAAATCAAACAGATCCTACACTATCCTATAAAGAAGAAAAAGAACTACTTAACGGCACGTGGAAAGCAAACCAATCGGTTGAAACCATTCTGCTCTGCTTGCACAGAAGGGAGATTTGTTGCGTTGGAGTTTTGTTGCACTCTTCCACGTGTGCAAACCGCAGAGTAATAAACAGGCGCAGCAGTCGCCACCGCCGTCGATTGAGCATATAAGCATAATATAAAAAAGAATAGTTAAATATTAAATCAGAAGCATGTTACAAGGGGTAAAAAAAAAGTTCACACACAACATTGCACATCATCGAACATTGCACAGTATCGTTAACAAACCGTAGTGGAGAGCAATGGCAGCAACCATAATATACCCGCAAACAGTGTCGAGCAGCACGCTGATGTGGATGGTAAAATGGCTTCCGGATAAATCGTCCTGGCAGGTGGAGGAGGTGACGCAGACAAACGATGATTGGAGAATCAAAAATGAGAAAAAAAAAAAATACTGCACACGCTAATGCCTACTATAGTGTGACGGATGTCGGATAGGGAAAAGAGAGAGAGAGAGAGAGAGAGAGAGAGAGAGAGAGAGAGAGCGAAAGCAGCGGTGTATAGGTAACAAATTTACTATTAAGAATTACAGCAAGAGTAGCAAAGCGACAGAAGAGACAAAGATTAAAGAACGTAGATTCGATAGGCACATAAAATCATCTTACATGTGTTAAAAAAATTCAACCCGGAGCAGTGGAATATTTAAAAGTAACAAGGAAGACAAGAGAGTGTGTGCGTGCGTGTGTGCTGGAAAAGTTTTAAGCATTTTACAAAAAGCGTATATGAATATCGATTCAAATTTCCACTTGAGATCGACTTATGTGATGCCACGGGAAGTCATGGATCGTGGGGTACATGTTGGCGTATGACTACTTACAGAACATTCCAGCATGCATCGCTAACTAAGTTGTGACAGTTTTGTACATGCGTTCAAGGAAGTATTAATAGCAACAAACATTATGGATGAATACTTAAAAGAAACAAAAGGGTGAAAAACACAAAACTTCTTAGGAGCGCACAAACTTACACACACCTTCAAAAAACAAAAAAATGAAACTGAAATCACTGAATATGATAAGAGAGATAGAAAATTTAAAATTACCGTAAAAAAGATGGCTTAACCCGTCTCGAGTAGGAGTATTAGGCAAAATGTTGTTGTTTTTGTTTTTGCGCACATTCTGCTGTAAAGAGGGTGACGATTGGATGTAATTTAATTTTCATTGTTTCTCTTTGCTCCGGTGTTACGATTGGTCACAAATCGTAACCTCTTTCCGATTGGCTTCACCCACTCTACAAACTGTTCCAATTTCGTCCGCGCCGGAACCTATTGTTCTTTGCATGTACCTTACTGTTCGTGTAACGTGAATCTATTGATCGAAAAATTGTTTTTTGACTTTTGAGAAAATAACAAAAAAAAGACAAGAACAACATACAGAACGTTTGCACATAACCAAACTGGACTTTGTTGATAATCGTTGTTCGTGATAAAGCCCGTTGTTTTTGAGTGGAAAAAGACACACAGCCACAGAGTTTGTGCAACGAACCAAATACTGTGCGGCGGCAAATGCGCCGCCGTATGTCTGGGTGTGTGTGCGTGGCGATGTAGGGTAGGGATGTAGGATGCAAGCTGATCTTGTTGCGTGAAAGATGACCTCACAGCCGGAGCTGGTTGAGCTTTTCGTGCAGATAGCAAAAAAACGAAAACAAAACAAATAATACGCACCGTAATTCGTGATTTGTGAACTTTTGTGGATGCGGAGTTGTGAAACACCGAAAATACGAGCGGAAACAAACAATCGAATATGAGCTTTGTTTTGTGACGGTTGCAGCGCTGCTAAGATATTGTTTGTTGGAAGCATTTTTTGTATTACTTACCTTAGAGCATAGATTTCCATTTGTCAAGTATTACTGTTTCTTTCGATTACATTTTTGCGCAGCGTTTGAAGCGTAGGTTTACTTAAGTTTTTTTTGCTTACTAGCACTTTCAGAAACAAACACATACACACTGATCAGTATCGATAATATGTAGTATTTGCTTTTGCGTGTTTTCTTATTCTAGATGAACAATTTTTACGTTTTGTTCTAAGTTGTTCTTTTCCACAACATCTTTCTATGTGTCGATTCTTCCCATTCATCCCACCCGCTCACAAAACCCTGAAATTGCGATTGTTTTGTCTTTTTATTCCACCATTCGTGTTAAATTGAGCAAGCAGCAGCGGCGTAAAAAAGTACGATTAAATTACAACACTGACTACTTAAGCAGCAGGGTAGCATCGACCGAGCCGGGAATAATGAATATTCACCGTACAGAGAGCGAGAGGAATGGGATCGCGCTGAGCAATTGAAACTATTTCAAATAAAAAATTATAAAATCAAATTTTAACTATTTTAGGCACATTTAATTTCCCCGTGTTCTTTTGAAACGTCCGAACGCCACCGGGCTAGGTCATCGCGCCGGAATCGGGCACGTCTGCCCCGTTCACCGTCAGCCGGTGCAGGATGCCGTCGCGTTTGTTGCCGCTGGTGCGCGCGCTCAGCACGAACGTGTTGCCGTCCTCGGTGAACGTCGTGTCGGTGCCGCCATCTACAAACTCGCCCTGGAAGTACGCGCGAAGGATACAAAGCTGGAGCTTTCCTACGGGGTTGCAAGCTTTTACACTCGCGTGCGCAGCGATTCGGTAAGCGTTATACGTACGTTTTCTTCGATGAGCTTTCCGTTGACGTAGATGTTGAGGGTATTTTTTTCTTGGAAGCAACGATAGAAGAGATTTGTTAGTAATGTAACACTGAAGCGAATAGTCGTGCCAGCAGCACGTGTCCTTTATCATTATTGCCTAATCAACCCTGAGCTATGTAATCTGCAAGGTACTTTATGAACGTAGTAAGATGCTTTTAGTGATAAGATGAAAGTGAAATTCCTTGTTTTATTCCATAAGTACACATCGAAACGTACAACGTCCCAATTGTTTCTAATTCAAATTTTATGGAAACAATTTAATACATTTTTTCGTCGTTCCCCGATTATCCTCCAATTTCACCGTGAAGTAATCGTAATTGTTCGGGGACTGTATTGAACTAATCGTTTTACTATCTAGGTCACTATCTAGGTCTTTCTAAAATAACATTATTAACTTCTTGCTCGTCCGTTTCTATATCGTCCAGAGCACACTCCATTACTTTCCCTCCCGACTTACCGAGCACGATCCGGTAGAAGTTATCGCCCAGCTTCGCTTCCCACGTCCTGAGCGCCTTCGCCTGGCTTTCGGTGAACTGCTCGAACGACTTGCCGTCGACGAACAGCGAGTAGCTGTAGCGGAAGCCGGGCAGCGGATCGACCCGTATGATGCACCGCTTGTCCTCCAGCTTGAACATGTCCTCGCCGACCAGCTTGAACATCCAGTCGCGCCGGAAGATCTCCTGCTTGTCGATCCACAGCACGCGCTTCCCGCTCGCCGTCCCGTGCTCGAACTCGATCTCGTACACCTTGCCGTACATGGGCACGCGCCACCGGGCGACCACCTCGCGGTGCTGGGCCGTGTCCTTGCCGCCGATCGGCGGCATGCTCGCCAGGATGTCGGTGTTGTTCAGCATCACTAGATTGGTCATCCGTTGGCGCTTGGTCGGCGGAGAATGCGGGCTCAGTGTGCGCGGTCGTGTCAGAATGCGTCGCGACGAGAACTAAAGTGTGGCCATGCTAGCTGTTGATGGAGGAGTTCAATTCGTTCAATTTTACTCGTAGCAAGGACATGGGTTCAGGTTTGTGTACCGAACAGCGATTTATAGCACATGTCAATTTGTGCGATAAATGTATCGGAACGTAGGACAACAATGCAAAAACGTCCAAACGACCTTGCATGACAGCGGCATAAATTTGCACGGTACCATGTGGCCTATCAAGTACAGCCTGATGAATGAGCCATCGTCCTTTTGCGTCCATCCCTCTTCTGCTAGAGCTGTGTGAGGAACTTTATATGTGTGCAATCAATACGAACGCTAACAAAACTACTCAAAGGAACTACGTTGCCGGTAGTTGCACGAAATGGATGCCATTTTTTCAAAGGTAAACAAGTGCTCCATACACGCGCTTTCTCCATCACCAACGGTGGGTCGTTGAAAGCGAAAATTATTTCGATTGCAATGGTTCACGCACGCCCCCGGACATCAGTGGTCGCGGGGTGGATAAATCAACACGGCAATTTTCCGCTCGGAGTACCTCACATGAAGAAGCTATTTTACGCGTTGTCTATTTGCGGGAAAATGACTATTTCAACACGTTCGCGGAACAAACCAGACACGCAGGTGCAACTCCGGTTCCAACCAGCAGACGACACGCGTGCAAAATATGTACTTAGTGTAGAGTCTTTTTTCACCCTGTTCCACCCGAACTAGAAACGGTTTTCTGTGATCCGGTGAGCAAAATATGGCATATTTGTTTTGCATTTGAAATTCTTATTACCCACATTGGAGTAACAAAAGATTTGATATAGGTTTCATCATATCAGTATATCTCACATTCACTTTCGATATCGATTGACGGATAATGGAGTTCGGAAGTTCAAAGTTTGCACTCTAAAATTCTGTTATACTCAACATAGTGAAACATCACTAAGGTTTATTATACGCCACGCTAAAAATATATTTACTTTCATTTCCTAAAATAATCACCTAATTATGTTTGCATTGTTAAAAACTGGTAGCAGGCATATCTAACATGCTAGTGTAAAAAAAAGTTCTTATCAAAATATCCGTTTTAAACGTCAAACATCACCAGGTCGAATGAGGTGTTTGTTTAAGAGCAACCGTAAATTAAACTAAATTGAACGTTACATCACGATCATATTTGGCACGTTATTACTTAGTAGTTCATGTAATTTATCATTTTAAATAGGTTTATAATATGTTTCTTTAAATGTTGACACCAATAACAGAGACTGAAACTGGCCGGAAAGGAACATCTCTGCAGACTAGAACTAGAACAAAAATGATTTTCTTTTCAAACATTCACCGCTTGTTATGTTCACTCCGTCCGGTGGAAGCTTAATTAAATTACATGACGCTTCAAAAACGCCCTGAATCGTTCCATGGACACCGTTTCACCGTACCGAGTTGATTTCACGCACCGAAAAACGAAACACCTATCGCTTAATCCCACTTCCACCCTGCGCGATGAACGACGAAGCGAACAAATTGAATCTCGCACGCATGCACACACACGCACGCACGCACGCACGAAGAGGAAGATGGGACGAAAGCGATTGGTTGTTGTTAGCGACCGGGTTCGCTTTAAGCGACGGGCACGCAGCAGGCAGTCGTGGCCGAGTGGTTAAGGCGTCTGACTCGAAATCAGATTCCCTCTGGGAGCGTAGGTTCGAATCCTACCGGCTGCGGAACATATGAAACTTGTTTTTTTCTTCCGTCCTGTTGTCCACTCCTTCTGATTTATATATTCGCAGTTTATAATTATGATATTTGTAGCAACTATAAGCATTTCTGTAAGTTAGTATGCAGTCTAACTTTTCACAATTAATTTTATAATTTTACATGACATTCTGTGTGAACCCGAAGGGATGTTATTCTTGTGCTTGTCTACTACGTGACACTGAGCAAGTTTAGCAGATGGAACAGTTTAAAGCTTCTTTTCAAGCAACTCATAACAAGGACCAGTATTTCAAGTTCGCAAAACTATCGCCACTCCTTGCCCTTGACGCTAGGGCAGGATCGCACGGTCACTTTTCGCACCTTTTGCCATCCGCACCGCAGCTGGACCGTCGCGTATTGCTTCGCGTTCGCGTTCAACCGACCAACTGACGTGGCCGGGTGCTCGGCGTGGGTCCACCGGTCTGTGTGGTGGGCCCATCGACCCCACCGGAAACTAGGGAAACAGAACGCGACTAGAGCGCGCTCGCAAACTTGCTCCGGCGTGGGGTGTGTGTGTGGGTAGGGTGCAATCATAAAATAGTAAACCGGGGTGTAGTTTTCTGGCGCGTTCGGTGGATACAGCAATGGAAAGCGGAATCGATACCCACTATCAGCACGTTTTGCAAGGGCTGCGGGGAGTCGAGAAGCGAATGGCAGTACAGTCAATACTAAAATTGAGTATTCAGAACCTTTTTTTAAATTTTGTATTCGATTTTTTCGAATAATTACAACATTTTTCCTCTGCTTCAAAACATCAACAATTCCATCATCAATTTGTTTTCATTTACCATTTTTTGTTTATAATTAAGTTGTTTTACCTAAGCGGAGGCACGCTGATAATTTTCAGATGATAGATAATGGTTTTATACAATGGAAAGTTAATAAAACAAAACGTAGAAAAAAACCCGAAATAGAACCATTTTTGTGCTGTCACTTTTCCCATGAACAATTCGACCCAACTCGGACAACTGTCATTTGCTGTCAAATCGAAACTGTTTGGGGCTGATATTACTTATACTAGACAACAATTGGGACCGTGAAGGAGTTTCTCAAAATGACCACGATAAAAGTGTTCATAATTTAAAATATGAAAAGCAATTTTGCAGCAACTGTTCGTCTATTTGAAAATCTCTTTACTAAATTGTACTTTGTAAATTTTGCGCCAAATACTTTTATCGGAACAAAAAATACGATGATAAAATATATCCTTCACTGTGCCTCTAGGGGGTTGGAGAAAAATCCTACCACCGTGTTTAATGGTATCGAAAAAATACGATCCAATGTTACGAAAAACCCTCCCAAGGGATGCACATAAAACTCCAAAACAGCGTGACCCCGTTTTTCTCCAACGCATTGCAAACAGCCACAGCTCCATGGAGCATAGGAGACGAAATTCGCTTGTTTATTTCCGCCTTTGATCGGCTGGAAACACTAGCAACACCGCTGGATGTGTGATTGCAGCGTGTCGCTACAATGAAGTCGCTAATGGCGACACGTATCATCACTAAAAACGAATAAAAAATTAGTATCCTTTTTGCACGCATAAATTATAGAATTAGATCCTAGAAATCGATTTTAGTTTAAACTGTTCCTAGCTGACCATCACATCCTGCAACACAACTTGGCTGTTGTTATGTTGCTGTTGTTATGGGTCCTGTTCTGTTGTGGCACCTTTCCATCTCCATGGCATTTTCAGCGCTCGTAACACGCCGTGCTGAAGGGGTGAAGGCCACGCGTATCGCTAGTGCAATGGGAGAGAAACACTCTAATCCCAGGTGACCATGACGGGAAACGGTTGCGTTTGTACAGACCCTGAACTTGGCCAGTATGTTTTGGACGCAAGAAAGAATCTAGACGCCACTATTGATTGCAGGAAAGCTAGACCGGGAATATACCAACTTTTGTAAGGCAGTCAACTGGAAATTAAGATACAAAAGAAGTCAGTTTTATTCGAAGGGTAAAACCTAGAGCCTAATTAATTCATAGTAAGAGAGAATTAAAACGTTCAACGTTTAGCCTCCCACGGGGGAGTTCTTAATTACTGAGCATGAAACCCTAGCGAAAGGAACGAGCGAAAGGAACAGGTAGAACCAGACATAGTGCTTCGAGCGAGCGACGAAAGCCATTTATACAAGCAAAACGAGCATCACTTCTAGCCCATTCGGCCGCGGTGGCCACAGTCTTGCGGTTTTGCCGATGCTCACCGATCCACGCCACCGAACGCCGGCACGCCGGGAATGTCATCGCGTGCCGCTGCTCAATTGTGGGCAAATTAAAGAAGCTCCGGCGGCGAAAGCTGGAAGAGGCCGACCCGTTGTTTGCGACGAGGCGAAGCAGTAAGTTTTGAAATAGTTTCGCTACCGGAATAGTTTCTTGTTGGTTATTATTGTGTTGTTTGGGCAGAGTTGGGGCTGGATGGATCTTACGGTACGCTATCCAGCCGTCGCTTCAGAGGACATGGCCGACACGGTGTGATGTAACGTCGAATGTTCGAAGTCCGTCACTGGCGGTGGGTGCTGGCTTCAGCTTCGGGTTCGTGTCGTGTTAGTTTCAACAGTGGCACGAGGACAACAAATCGATTCAATATGCCAGAAGCATAAAACATGACGACCTTCTATGAACATGTATCCAACACGTCCGGTTTGACAACTGCTTTCCATTTAAGAACACCTCCAGCAAGCATTCCTTGCATTACGAGCTATTCGTTTCTTTCTTCAGGTCATCCAAACTCAACGACGTTTATTTTCAAAACGATTGCAACATCTGCACGGATTGTTTATTATATTCTGACAATGTCGTGATTACTGCAGCGCTTCCTTCAGCCAGTCGATGTGCATCGCCACACGCTCAACAATTCGCGACGCCGACGATTCGCACTCTCCCGAACTGTAAACACCCAACAAATATTCCGTGTAATCTAAGGTTTGTTTGTAAAATTTTGCATCTCGATAGTCTTTCCAAACTACCGGGTATCCCGCTTTGAGGCAATGCGTGTTGGGTTTCCTTTTAATCTTGTCCTTAAAGTATACGATGTAAGGTGAACTTGTGGGACATGTCGGTTTATAATTCTCCCACAGCAACTTCATGCAGATCTCCGGTGCAGCTAACGAACGTTGCAGGATGGTTTCACAATCACTTCTGAACACCGGGAAGATAGCGTTGAACAGCTTCAAATCTGTACAAAAAATAATATATTTCTTTACTATAATTGACCTACGGCGATCGTTGGCCACATACCTGAATTGAACACTTCTTGGTGAACTGGCGAATGGGTCACGTTCTGCCACAGACATGCAGGAAATACTCGTGACGTTGGTGTTATGGCCGATGCAAGCTTCACGACCGCTATATTGTTCGATTGGGTGTTTTTATCATACTTTGGATGAATATGTATTTTTTCGATTGCTAAATATTTTCCATTAACGTCTTCTTCATCGTTATAATCCTTTCCATCGCTATCGTAATAATGCCATGCGGTAAAATTTCTAACAGCATCATAAATGGTACTGCCTGTTTGTCTTG
>KB673157.1:22428-56623 GCA_000349145.1 Anopheles dirus | reverse complement strand
TGTATATACCAATGGTATGGCGCATGACGTGCGGAAGAACTGCCGCACGCGTTCAGTTCAGTTAACTGAGCGATCTGTATCGCACCTGATCTTGAAAAAGAATTGTTTTGCCCACCTCTACTCCACACACTCCATTTCGATAGCTGAGGCTAAAGTGAAAGTAAATATATGCCTTCGAATGTATGACATGTCGTTTTTGTGTGGAATTTGTCGTTCGTTGTATCATCCCAGATCCCAGAGCACAGCCATTAGTGTTAGTGACATCCGAAGACTAGGTCTTGGCACGTATTTCTTCAGACCTGCTCGGAAAGAGAGCGCAACTATGCAACCCGCGTTACAAATGAGAAGAAAGTGCTCGTACGCGACGCAAGTACGCCCGAATGTAGATTTCCATTTTAAGCTATGAGGATTGCATACATTTGGCGTATTTGGTTCAACCAAATGCCATACCTTTTTCTCACTGCTACCGCCAGTCGAGCAGTTTTGACGCGTTCAGTGAGATGGATCGCTCACTCACGGTGAATGGGTGAAACAAAAACACTACCCAAGGAAGCCCCGCCTTCTCGCACAAAATGAGCGTCTTTGTGGCGAGAGTGACACTGGTGAGAAACTTTGTGCGTACACTTTGGATTGGGATAGAAATAATTGAAAAAAAAAATTAAATATTTTTTTCTTAGAACACATCACAGGACAGTTTAAAAAGCGAAGCTAGAATGACAAGAGGAGAGCAAAATCGAAATCCTGTATGTCTTGTCCTCATACACACATTGAAAGTGCTATATAGGGCCACCTCATCCGACGGTGCATTGCTTACGATTTCAGTTACAACAGTCATCAGAATCAATCATAGTTTCAAATACATTTTGAAGGGTTGCAAGTCATTTTAAGACCAAATCAGGTTCTCAAATGTAAGAAAATTAAAACAGTGGGAAATTATTTTCGGACAATTCCTCAAACATTCCCATCGGAAAGACCGGCCCGAAGGTGTGAAATGTCAATAAACCATAAATCAATAAAATCAGCATACGAAAACAACCGTCGCAATGGTAGCCGGGACCGAGTGTGAAAGAGGAGGAACGAAAGAGCGAGAGAGAGAGAGAGAGAGAGAGAGAGAGAGAGAGAGAGAGAGAGATTAAGTTTCCCAAACGCCATCTCACGCCGGCGCATCATCGGTTAGGGGGAAAAGCTAAGCGCGCCGGTGGTAATTATGGAGCGATCGGTCGGCGGGAATCTCCCCGGGTGGGAAGCTCCCTGGTTCCTTTTTTTCGTCCCTCTTCCTCTGCTCAGTTCAGCCAGCGTTCAGGTACCGGGAGAGGGCGGAAGAGGCCCCGGGGACGGACTGGGAAAAGCCGGCGCTTCCTGTGTGGGTTCGCTTTTATGTGGATTTGTATGCAAATGCTGGCTCGGCTGTGTCGTGCAGACGCGCTGGCTCGGCTCGGGTGGAATGCAACGGGCAGCAATTCCAGGAAGCTCGTCCTCGCTCACTTCCTTCGCACCCCGTGACCTTCTTTGCGACGGCGTCCACTCCGGGATAACCCGGCAGCCTCGCCGGTTGCGGGTAGAGTTGCGTTGCGAGACCCAACAGCACGGAACTTGGGAGCTGAAGCTTTCGCTCCGTTCTCAAGAGGCCATTGCGATTTGAATATTTATCGCTCATCTTCTTATCCAACGAAACGCTGTTGCCGGGACGATACCGCACGCTGGGCTTACATGTGTTATTATGCGTGTGTTTGTTCGTTCCGTGTGGAAGTACTTGCGAATGGAACCGTTCGTCGAGGGAATCGAGAGATTTATTTTTCTTTTATTATAAAGGCTCATGATATTCAACATAACTCTATATTAATGAAGGAACTGATTGGAATCTTGTGTTTTAAAAGAATACTTTAAGTGATGTTTGAAGTTAATAAAAAAATGCTTAAAACAAAAAAAATAAACTGCTCATTGGTAGACTACAATTAACAAACTGATTCGTATGTAATATGAATCTTCTAAGTACAGGAAGTAATGGATTTGTTATTTTCACATAAAAAGTGAATAAATTAAATATTATGTCTAACTCTCTTAGTTATATTGAAGCTTGTTCATGCGTATTGAAATAAAACAAAATATACAATCTAAATAAAACAGGATTGTTGATTTGGAACGAACGTTCCGCTTAGTGATCCAGTTAAAGTGTGAGAGAAATATAACAAAACAAAACATCGTCGCAATACGAATTATGCATATTTCGTCAGAAAAAGTTATTTCTAGTTAATTTTAAATGTTTATTTTATTGTGATAAGTCCACGTTATGGAGCAACATAACCAAAATTACTTTGAAACTATTTTTTTTCGATTAATTTCCCATGCCGTGGGAATAAATTAAGATTGACACTCTATTTTTACAAACTATCACTGAAACCTGAAAACTTCCACGATAATTTTAACCCTGTTTTAATTATATTTGCGTAAAAAAAAAGTTGAAATATTCGACATCAAAAAATCGAACTCTATCAATATCTTTGTAGTAATTTTGAAAGCCCAAACAAGTGATTATATTTTGTATTTGTGATTGAAAACTAGATTTTTTAATGTAATTTAAAGTTTATGTTCCATTCCGGGGAGGAATCCAGATCCATGCGATAAGCGTATGTTCCGTTGAAGAGTGTCGTTCGCATCGAATACGCCTAAAATGAAATTGTTTCCATCAATGTTTGTGTATCGGTTTAATTTGTAAATGTATTTCCTTTACAAATTACATACATAATGCTCCGAAGAAAATGTTCATTAATACCGTCAACTGTATTCTTGAATAAATGAAGGCAGAGAACTTAAACTGTACTATCAGCGCTTTAATTTTCACTTTGTTTCAATATATTTGTTGAATAGTTTACTTATTAAATAATTTTATTAATAACAATGAAAAAAGGAGACTTTCAACTAACGCCAATATAGTAAAAAGGAGTATATTCAGATGATCTAATAAGCATTATGCTGTGTTCTTCCTAAAGCTTGCGAGGTTATAGCGAAGTGATCTTTGCTTTGCTCCAGATCTTCTGAACTCCGGAAATATCCCAGATTTATCCAAAAGGATGCTTCACTTTGTTCGATGCCATAACTTCCCCAAGTTCGCCTCTAATAAAGCAGCATTATTTGCCAACATTCAAAATAGTTTCCAAACCCGATCCGCGCTCTTTTCTTCGCATTCCTTCGCGATCGTGTATCCGATCATGCTCCAGAACGGCAATTCCTTCACAAATAGCTCCGTTCGCTCTCACTCTGTACCGCTCACGTCGTTACTCTCTCTCGTACGCTGTGGATTTTCCCGGCTTTTCTTCGACGCGCGCGCGCGGGATGCTGCGGAACCGTTGCTCATTCTCCCGGTTTTAGTGCGAGAGAGAGAGTGCAATCGGTGATCGCTGGATCGGTCGATCGTGCCTGTCGTCAGTTCGAGGACGTTCACGACAGCGTGCGGATGTGCGGAACCGAGGTGCGCGTGTGTAACTGTGACTTTGTTTCGAGCGTGTGTGTGAGTGTACGTGTGTGCATGTAGAGTAGAGGCGAAGACGTTACAGGAAGAGTCTGCCAGCAGACGTTTTGAGCGAGTGGAGTGTGTGATTGAGGGAACGTTAATTGCTTAAATTGGGGTTTGCTTTATGTGACGGAAGACAACGGAGCTCTTCTTCCTGATCCGTGTACTACCAGTGAGTGTGTGTGTGTGTTTGGGTAGTGTAGTCACACACTCATGTCCGGCGGACGATCGTCCAGCTCACCGATGCTCATACTGGACATTAGTGAGACTGGTCCCGGTGGTTCCGAGATGTCCAAGGCGGCGAACATTGTGTCCCCGGTCGCCCAGAAAGACAAGCGAGTGCTGTGTGTCGACCATAAAACGGGTCAGTTAGCGATGGGATACAATGTAGACCACCAGCAGCAGCAGCAGCACGTTCACGTCCGTCCGCTGCCGGCTCTGCAGCCGTTGGGTCCGGCCTGTGGACAGCAGCGTGTGGAAGTCATCGGCGGAAGTCATCAGAATCCGGACTTTGGCGTGCTGATGGCGCAGGAGTCGGGTGAGGGCCGGATGACCCCACCAGCTGGAGTTACACCTCAGCCACAGCCGCTCTACACATACCAAGGCGCCAGTGTCCCGTTCGCGCCCGCACTCCCGTGCTACGGACATCCCAACGGAGCGCTGGAACATCCTGGCTCGCAGCATCATCTCGACACGCTGCCCTCGATCCTCGCCACGTACTCGACGACGTGCGCCGAGAGCGCGAAGAAGCGCCGGATGCTCGACGCGGACTACGACTACGAGTTCGACCAGAGTTCGCTCAGCCCGGACGGCTACCAGCCGGAGAAGCGATCGCGCTACGACACCTACGGCAGCTGGGCGTACGCCCCTGCGACGCCGCTCGCGCAGGAACAGTACGTCCCGTACGCCACCGGCGCCGGCGAGTTGCTAATGTCGGCACGCGTTGGTGTTGGAGCTGGGCTGGACGACGAATCGTCCTCGAACGGGTCGCGAAACGTCAGCCACTGTGACGTGTCGCCCGGCAAGTCCGCCCTGTACGGCCCGGCGGACCCGATCGGCTACGAGGGCTACTACCAGCTACCAGCCCGCCACGAGCAGCTACACGCGCACGGCCCTCCCCAAGCCGGACTCGACGCCACACCAACGCACAGCCCACTCGGAGCCGCCGACAGCTCCCTGTCCGTGTGCTCCAACTCACCGGTCAAACTGGACGAGGGCGGCGGCTACGGGCAGGAGTGCGTTCAACCGGCCACGGTCGCCATGTTGGAACCGTTGGCGATCGGCCGGGAGCACGGTGCGTCCCCGACCAGCACCAGTGTGTGTGCCGTCGACCAGCAGCAGCAGCAGCAGCTGCTGTCCCCGCCCGGGAAACCGGGCCGGAAGGTGCGCGCCGGCCGGGTCCGGAAGCGCCCGGTGAAGCCGTCGGTCAGCTACGACGAGATCCAGACGCAGCGCGTGATCGCGAACGTGCGCGAGCGGCAGCGCACGCAGAGCCTGAACGAGGCGTTCGCGTCGCTGCGCAAAATCATTCCGACCCTGCCGAGCGACAAGCTGAGCAAGATACAGACGCTCCGGCTGGCATCGAGGTGAGTCGTGGGGCTGGGCTACGTTTTGGGGACTTCAATTGACGTGGGCTTTATTGCACCTGGGACATGGCACTTCATTCTGAAATCTTATCGCCTAGGTTGACTAGACTTGCTGACTGGCTTATAATCTGTTCGGTAGCACTTTTTTGCGCTCAACTGGAAAATCTGTCTCTACAACACCGACTTTGAGAGCTCGGCAGTGAACCATAAACTCTTAGACAGATTTCAAAGGATTTTAGGACATTGAGTGTTTGTTCTAGTTTTGTTTAATAAATACCTGGAGATGTCATACACGTCATTATTTCATACAAAAGTAGCCCTTCATATTGTCGACGATTCCTCATCTTAAATCAAGCAAAATGGCCGAAATGTTCATCAACTTCCGTTGCCTAGTATTGAAAATATGATTCTAGGCCCGGGACTTTGTACGTATCGCAAGTAGATTCGTACAAACAAACGAATTAATTTTAAATATCTTAACTCCAATTTCACAGTGACATGCGTTCTGTTTTCTATGGCTTTCATTTCTCATCTGTTGCTTTCTTAGTTGTTTCTTGTGACTGTGGTTTACATTTTACATTTACATTTTTTCTACGAACAAAATTGATTGATCGTTTAATAACAAACGAATATTGCACTAATATTACAGTCGTAACTGCAAAATATTGCCTGTAAGTTATAAACAGTTTAGACAAATTTTATGTCATTCCATTTGCTATATTGTTTTGTATGTTTGTTATGAGTTTTCGACACTGTTTGAACAGGTCTGAACAAATAAAACGTAACGAAATGTGAACACCAAAAATTGAGATTTATTATACAAAATCGTGCATTTTTATGTTTGAATTTTTGGTGACTAGTCCTTGCGTCAACTTGGATTGCTTCTTCAGCTTACCAGAAGCT
The DNA here is from genome assembly GCA_000349145.1 of Anopheles dirus. NCBI lineage: Eukaryota > Metazoa > Arthropoda > Insecta > Diptera > Culicidae > Anopheles > Anopheles dirus. Next base: position 50,623 of record KB673157.1, on the reverse strand, counting down.
TTTTAATATCTTCTACAACTTAACTACAGGCTTAGGATTAACTACAGGCTTCATTACGGGAGTTTAGAAACATGACTTTTTGTTTTAAACGTATGATATAAATATAAATGATGGTATTCACGCTTATTTTGGAATAATTTTATTTAATTTCCGATTCTGTCGTAGACGTAAAAGTTAAACTTTATATTTCGAAGCAAAGAGATAAAAATTGATGGCTTATATTATAGACTGTAAAAAAACAAGAAAATTGAAGTACAAGTATAGTATAGTTGAAAAAACTGTGTGAAACATAAAAAACTAAAGCAAGTTTCTACTTCTATATTATATTTAGTGATATTTAGTTCAATTTGTCATCTAAGCTACGTCCATTACTCTCCCATGAGAATGTGACGAGAAAGCAGTAACGCATTGCTTTCCGAAGAATGCATCAACAAGTGAGCGATTATCCGCGATGTGATCAAGATTAATGAGAGTAGAGCTCGGATGGTCGGATCAGAGCTATATAACCTGAGCTAGAAGATATGGTGACAGTGAGTTTCCTGAGTCGATTTCCTTCAATAATAGTGAAAATCGAGATGAAAAATTTGCACCACAAAATGGAGATTCTTTATTAGTTCCGAAAAAAATATACCAATTTTTTTACGCTTCCATACTCCTTTCTCACTCGCTGAGGATCGATGAAGAATGGTCAGTTAACGATCATTAATAATTGCCGCCCAGCTTCTAAACTCCCGGTTGCAAACACTACCTCCTCGCCAGACAGACTTTCGGACCGAGTCCGGGAAGTGAAATTAATGACCCGGCGGACTAAAAAACAAAAAAAATAAGCTCACCAACAAAAAACAGGCATGAAAAATGAAAAGTATCCGGCTGTTGGGTGGGGAAAAAATAAATAGCTCGTGCTGGTGGAATAAAAGAAACACGAACGCTCGACGATCGCGGGAAATGATCAATGGATGTTGAGCGTGCGAATGACATTCGGATGGCGTCGGCCGGCCCTGGGGGAGCATTTCCAGTTTTTTTCGAGATCATTATTGAGTTAAGATAGGAAATTTGTGTATTACGATGTCATTGGAGTGTCAATTGAGTTTCTCGTGTTGATTTATACCAACTAGTTGGATGACTTCATTCCACCCATTTCCCTTGAGGGTTGGGTAGCTTCCCAGATGTTTGGTTGCTCCGGTGTGTTAAGCGGTAATAATCGATTCGCAAATAGGAAACCGATTGGGTGCCTGATTTATAGCACGCACACGGCACACTCAGGTCAGCTTAGGTCAGTTTTTTGAACGATTTATGAACCCCGGAGAGATGTCGCTGAGAAGAAACGCCCAGTTGGCACAGGAATGTCCAACGGGTGTCGGCGTGCATTCGCCATCCGAAACCATATCAAAGGAACGGCTGACACGGCCAGACCGTTTGCGAGCTAGTTGTCATTGATTTCCGTTTCGATTAGCATCAAGAGGGTCTCTTTCGGTGGATGGAAAGAGTACGATCACGGTACCGATGGAGACGCCTGGTGGATTGTAGAAAATTGAATATTTAATAATAAATTAGCTTCGTTTCAAGTTATATTAACACATTAATTGACTATAATGATTGGATAGCAAACATTGTTTCGTGCTCGATCGCGCTTGATCGCCTTTTTTAGTTATTTGAATAAACAACATTATTAAATGGCAAAAGTGTACTAGCCACCCGGCTTTAAGCGCCTCTGGTGGTATCGTTTTCCTCCGGCTTCTCAACAAGTGGACCGTACGCACAAAGGAACTAGTGCCGCCCGCGAGTGTCACGGAGCGTTTGCACGGGATCTCCCTCTCTCCCTCTTTCGCTGTGTGCGCACACGTTCGCCTTTTTGCCTCTGCCGGGTGTGACAAGTGGGACATAAATTAAAAACGAAGATGCCACCAGTACCAAACGAAAAAAAAGTGCCCGATACACACCGATGAGAGGCAAGAAGAAGCATGAACCCAGGCGAGAACCACACAGAGGAGAAGAAGAAGAAAAGCAACGGGAAACACCCGACCACCAAGCGCCCTCCGCAAGTGATGTGGAGAAATTTGTTGAAATTTGAGACAGCGCGCGGACGAAACGCCAAGCAGTCGGCCTCAGCGCGGCTCTGGATGCGAAATGAGCTTGGCGCTCGGCCCCGGGTTGCGCTGGATAGGATCAAACGGACTACCACTGTTTAATGTTTGCTGAGGGGGGAAAGGAAATGCGTTCGTGTCGTGCAAGAAAGATGAATTATGGTCGCTCATCTCGCGCGCTTCTAGTTTGTTGTTTGCTTGTGGGGGTTTATGTCTGATGCGTTTTTTTTGTGTTGGTAAATACGTTTTGTCGTAATTATGTTTTATTATTTCATTTCTAGATTGATGTTTTGAGTTTCTTTCTAAAGATCTCTTTTTAAATAAACGGTTGATAATTAGAGCCTAAACCAACATTAGGCAATGGTGTGATATAGTTTGGAACATGTTCTATTCTTTTATTGATATACATTGCATAATGATTGTTGCAATGATATGTATACACATACATTTCTGGCTAAGGTCTTGATAACTACAATCCGTTTTGAAACAATACGGCCATATGTTTTGTTTTAGAATGAAACGAAAACATGAAGAGATCGATCGAATCAATGTTCTTCTAAGTTATAGTGAATAACAAAACACAGCGTTTCCCCATGATTTTGTTTTTAGAATTTTACAAACCCATTTATTATTTTTTCATCGTGAGCATAATTGCTCCATGTTACTATATTTGGCGATAAAACCATGTGCATAATTTTAAAATTCGTTAAAAAAAGTACAGAGCTTGAAAACAGTACTTGCATATTTTTAGATGATCTGCATATTTTTAGATGATCATCTTTCTGGATTTTATCTCATATTTCTATCCATATTCCGCTCATAGTACTTGCTTGAAAGATGATGATATGTGCTTATGTTATTTATAAGTATTTTTGTTTTATTTACACATTTTTTAATAGTTCTGCTCAACTTTAATTTAATGTGCTGTTTAACAGCATTCTGTTGTATCCTCTTGTTGAGATATATGATCAGAACATTCATATTAAAACTTTTACAGATTTTTTTAAATTATGCTCTCTTAGATCGAGTTGTCTAACACTTATACATATATTTTTCCATTTTTTAATTTGATTTTGTTCTAAAGTTATTCACATAACATAGTTAACAACTCTCTGGTTCATAAGCAGTTCCTCTTGAGGAAGTTGCTTCGGTCCATTTTAAAGAAGGGGTTCATCGATCAATAATTGTCCGATGATCGCTCAGTACGTGAAGTGGATCTCGATCATCGATCGCGCGATCTATTCGCCTAGCCGATATCTTCTTTCACGCAAACGCAGACAAAGACCTGGTAGCGAGTGGTAGCGCACACAGACAGAAAACACCCATGCACCCATATTTCACCGCGCGAACAAGCGGCAGCGGGATCCACCACCACCGCCACTTTTCCGTTTGGGGCGACATGTGTTCCGGCCGGTGGGAAAATCGACTCGTTCCCGCGCTCTTCGACTCAGAGCGCGATGATGTCATCCGGCGGAGGGGTGGGAACGCCGAGAGGATCCGCATGGGGAGCGTAAAACAAAGCGGCTAACATAATCGTCAAGCATAAACGGAACTGTGCGCCGTGGAATGGAATGTACCGGGTCCGGGTCGTTCACAGCCTGCTGTGGAGCGAATGAGTTACGCCATCTTAATCCGGGTGCCGTATTAGAGCACAGCATTCCACCGCCACATCGCGCGGATACGATACGCGAACCATGTGTTGGTTGGCGTTTGTTTATCCAGCGGTGTGTGCGTCCAGCGTCGTGCGGTCGTGCGGACGTTGATTGGTGGACGACGAAGAGTTGATGTTACGGACGTAATTGGACAGCGCTGAAGTGCCTTCATTTGGGTGAAATGGGTGAAAAAATATTATATCAGCAAAAAAAGGTGACTGAAAGATGAAGTTTGTCAACACGGAGCCCGGTCGGGAATCGTTCCGATCGTCCCTTCTGTCAAAGAAACGTTTCGGGTCAATTCGGCTCCCTTCGAATGCCTGCAGCGGCACAGCGACTCGGCACAGCTTTCTCACGGCCTCATGGCTCATAAAAACACAAAACCGCTCGCTCACATTTTCGTGCTCCTTCGGGCCGCAAGCGAATTGTTTTTGTTTGAAGAATTTCGTTTCTCCTCTTCCTTTAATGGGTAACCGAGTGTGTCGGCCTGGGGGGAAAAAACGCACCGCCTCGCTGATGAGTGACTGACGGGTGCTTGGTCTGGTCCCGACGGCACGGCGAACCGGTCGAGGCTGGAAGTTAATTAACATCACATTTTATGCGCAAAACTCCCCGGAACGATACGGCTGCGTATGCAAACAACGCCGATCAGAAATACGTGTTAGTGTTCGGTGGGGGCTTAAAGGATTACATTATTTATGTGCATGCTGTACATACCTCGATCGAGGGGGGAGGGGCATGTTTTCCTCCAGCGAACATGACTTACACGAAACGTCGTAAAGAATGTCGAAGAGATGTTTATCTGACGCTGGATCTGGCGCATTGTTGCCCTTTATCATTCCAACTTTTGCTGTTGCCTTTTGCTATTGATTTTGTTTCATTGCTTTAGTTCGTGTTTTGATAAGTGGTTTACTTTTTATTCGTATGTTTCTACTAAAGTGTGTGTTTTTTTGTGTTTTGCAACTGCTTGTTACATTTTAGAACCTTAGTAACTTAATGTTAGCCTTTCATTACAAAAACGTTTACCTAGATGGTGAAGATGATGTAAATTTTATAAAAGATTTCCAGTTTGTGTTTCTTCGAATATATGCGTTTCATAAAGGAACCAAAGGCTGCAAGTTTATTTAATGCCCCATTTCTATATCCGAGAAAATTTTGCCAAACATATGAAATATGATTGACCATTTAACCAACATAACGTTTCAATGTGTCTGTCTCTGCTGTGATGCAGGTATTTTAAAGTAGTTTTAAATAATTATATTTCTATTATCATCGCCCTAAATCTGACGCTACTACTAACTCTATTTCCACTTATTCAAATAGTGACACCGAAACATTTTTTTAATTTGAAGCTAAGAAACTGATAATTTGTACAAAATTATAATCTAAGCCTAATTTAGAGTCATTAATGGATAGCTTGTTTTAATTTTTATTACTATTTCATAATATGGTTATCTTCAAGCCATAAAGTGAACTCCAAAAATATCTTGTAAATATTGTTGATCACTTTTAAGCTTTGATTGTTTCTTGCTGTTATTCAATAAGTTTCCTGCAAAGTTAAAATATCAAAATCCCGTAATGAAAAGTATAAAATTGAATAAGTTTACCTACGGCACAGTTTCGTTCTGAAACATATGTCACTTTTTGGCACTTCCCTTAAAAACAACTTAAGAAGGAATATGAGTTTGATTACAACCATCGTTAACTAGAGGAACAAAGATGGCAAAAGTAATGAAATATAAACGAAAAGACTAGAACGTGCCTGTTGTGTGTAGCAAATATGAATTGATGAAAAACCAAATTGAAAAAAAAACAAGTTCACAATAAGAAACACATCAAGTGAGTAAAACACGAGTAACTCTATGTACAAGTGAAGGAAAGATGTAAAAATCAATCAAATCTTAACAAAAAAAAAGTGACTGTACAAATCAGGAAGACAAATCATGCTAACCTCAGAATGGATACTCCCTTGAAGAGAACATGACATCATACCAATCCCGTTTTCCTCCTTTGTTTTCTTCGTCTGCTGCTGTTCGGTAATAATTAGACAGACATCTCTAAGGCATGAGAGGAAAATCGAAAAAAAACCTACGCTGTCAACACCCTCCTTTCGCGCTCTTTTCTCTATTTCTCTCTCGCTCTTCGTGTGTGAGAATTGTGTCTATAAGTTCGTACCACCGTCAATGTGTGTCAAGGGGACCTACGGGGCCACTCCAGCCGTTCCCGGCACGTCATTATTACCCCAGCGTTTAGCTCGTCCGCGCTGGTGTGACACACTCAGGTCGACACGGCAAGATGGGACAACAAGAAGGAAAAAAAAGTCGCCCCGTAACGAGTGTGCGTAACGCGTGATCGCCATCTAAAACGATCAAACTCCGAAGGGGCATGGGCGTTGTTGGGATGCGTTTCCGAACCTGTTACTGAGCGCTCTCGCTCTCTCGCTCGCTCTCAGCAGAAGAAACGATGTGAAGAAAGCGAAGCATCGGATGAAATTTATCACCTCCCGAAAAACTCCTTCTTAGGTCTTAGGTAAGGGCGACGTTCGGCGACAGGTCGGAACGATGGGAACGATCGTCGATGGCAGCGTCCCGCCGGGTATTGGACTCCGTGCACGTCCCGGCGGACCGAGCGAACGAAACAAGTGTCAAAAACGCACACGGAACACGACAGCCGGAACAATCCGCAGCTGGCAGGACGACGCGCGGTCGAACGTTCCGCGGACGAGCGACCGGCGCTGATGATTGATCGCTCGACACGAGCGAGAGAGAGAAAGAGACAGAAGCGTAGAGCGAGCAGACGATGAACGATTTTTAATTGACTTTTCGGGAAGTAGTTTGTCTTGCGGGGGAAGTCGATTTTTCACGACGGCTTTTCCGACCCCTCGTGCGTGCGTGCGTGCGTACGTTCCGGGCTCCTTTGTTCCGACCGGGCGACCGAGTTATGCGTTTTAATTAGCTTTTGATCGGTTTATTTGAGTAGCTCGGACTGCTCGGGTGGGAGCAATAGAAAATTGATTGTAAACACATTTCCCATACATCTTTTCTCCCCCCCCCCCCCATGTCCTTCTTGCTGTTGTTCTCACAAGGTGCAAGTTCCCACCCGGGGGGGAAAAGCCGTCTACGGGTTGGGTGTCGCTTTTCCAGCCGGTACTATTTATTATTCCGCGAGCAGGGAGAAAAGATTCGGCACGGTGCGGCATTATTAGTTTCTTGGCCCGCTTCTCTCGCACCGTGGTGCTATTTCCACTTCAAACACATCCGGGAGACGGGCGTCGGCGGCGCCGTCGGGTTCATAGTTTTATTATATCTCGCCATTCCCATTTCCGGAAGCTGTAAAAAGTGTCGCTTTATGGACGGCCATAAATATGGCGTGCGGTCTTTCTTCGCGATCGCCCATCCAGCACACTGGCACACGGGCGGGTGACGTTAAGGCCGCGCTTTGTCCGCTCTGGTGCTCGGGAACTAGCTCGGGAGCTCGGTGATGTCATGCCACGACTCGGCGCTACGGTGTTTTGCCCGGTTTAGGTGATTTGCGTCGGTGGGAAACGACAAAAATGAACCCTAACAAGGGTGATTCGGTTGATCGTTTGATCGCGAAACGAATGGCTGGGATCGTGCGTGGGTGGGTGAGTCACGCTCCGAGACCTAGGTACAATGCTAATGCTTATGTCAATGCATTGGAATGAAGCAAAACTGATGGAAAAGCTGAATAGGGTGAATATTTATTTACAATCGAATTTCTTCCCTTAAAACAAATACTCCCTAAATAGCACTTTGCATTAGTTATTTATGATGTTTTTCTAAGCATAATTAACTGGATCCTTTGCATTTCCCTATCTGTTTGTTTTGTGTGTAAGTAGGACGGACTTAGTGGCCCGAGTGCACTGATCGACATTTTTATTTTCAGCGCATTTCCTCCATAAAGTTTGGGGCATTTCCCTACCTATCTGAATATTTTCAATATTCTTTTTTAAACTCTCAGTTCGTTCATTAACGCAAACTTTATCCTGTATAAAAGTGGGTTCAATCAGGCAGATCCCCCTTAAAATTTAGATTATAAATTGCGATTTTATTCGATGATTGATATCGTGTCAATGGATAGAGTAGACAGATTCAGAAAATTGACTCTCAAATTAGATCACTTTATTGTTGTTTACGCCTTTTTGTAATGTATGCAGTCTATGCTGTCTGGTGCATAGAAACCCAATCAAAATCTTCAATTACGGTACGGTTGGTGTGTATGTTTGGGTTTTCCGAGTCAACCTGGATGAAACTGCTCTTTCAGTAGCTGGGAGGAGAAGAAAATGTCAACCACCCAATAATTGATTTTTTTTTCAACAATTCATTTTGCATAAGTAATGACAATAGCATATCAACTAAATCGCAATAAAAAACTCAAAAATACTCATATTTTTCAAATGTACAGCAACAACTCATTCTACAGGGGTTTATAAGGGTGGATACGCTATGAAACTTTTCTGAGCTGAACGAAATCGAACTTCGTTTGAAGAAAAATACTCTAAAGTGAAAATTAAAGTAAATTTATTCCGAAATTTACGAAGTAAATTCATAGTAAATTCATTTATATAATTTTTTATAATTATTTTAAAGAAGATTCTTTATGTACCCAGAACTCGTTCGTAACAAAGCGATCAATCTGCATCTGTTGTATTTATCACAATATGTTTAAAGCCATAATAGCGTCTCTGGCTTGTGTAGTTTAAGCTAAAGTTTCATCCAGAGTTTCTACTAACGCTCAAAACACAAATACAAAGCAAACCCCCCAAAAAGTCATCCCATCATTCCAGATATTTTCATTTTCAATATCTATTTTTTGCACACCAAGATCGGGAACTTGTGTCCCGGTGTGCAATAACAAAAGGCATAACCATCCAAACTTTCCCGACGCTGTTTTTCCACACCGAGGAGGAGAGAAGAGAAAGAGAAAAGAGAGAAAGTAAAAACCCCATCCCAAGCTGGAAATTCAGCCGAAAAATCCCGATCTCGCCAAGAAAAACCCCCGAGCCGTCGAGTTCGGGTGAGGATCGGCCGACGGGAACTTCCCACCCGGTTATACCCAGCCGAGTTCAATAACCGCCATTACTTGCGTGATGGAGGATCGTAAAGAGTAACAGGATTCGGCTGGGGAATCCAGTTATCCCGAGCGGCGAGTTTTACCCGAAACTTCAAAGATGGCCTTTCCCGCCCGGGGGCGGACTTTCCGGAGGCGTTTGTTTGTTTACTTATCGGCCCGTTTATCTGCCACCTGAGGACAAGCACTGATCACACCCGTTCTCGCTCTTATTCTCTCTCCCACACACACACACACACACACACACACGACCAGGTACATCGACTTCCTGTACCGGGTGCTGTCGAACAACGAGATGCCGGCGATGCGCGAGGAGCACAAGAACATGGCCGTCTCCGGGGGCAACCTGCAGTTCAGCGGCAGCGGCATCCTAGCGCACGAGAAGCTCAGCTATCTGTTCAGCGTGTGGCGCATGGAGGGCGACTGGAGCAACGGGTCGTCGTCGTCGGTCGCCGGGGACGACGGGCCGGACGGCGCCCCCGGGAAGGACTGACTAGACGGCCGGTTCCGGTTTCGCTGAGAGCCGGGGCCATCGGGAGGGGGAAGGGGAGGGAGGGGGGGGGGTACGAACGTTAAACGTTGCCCTGGTGGGTGAGCCTGCCCGGTGCCGGTTGGGCGCCACGGTGGAAAGCCTTATGTAAAGAAAAGTATTATGCATTAAAAACAGCAGCAGGCGTTTCCTCTCGAATGGCGAGTGCGACGGTTCGTTTAGTGGTTAAGCTAATTTAATAACAAGTTTGCTTTGGTTTTCCAAGCGAAGCGAAACACAAGACGGCTCCAGCAGATCGTGATCGGTGCGCGAAAATTCAACAGCTAGTTTCCAAAGAGCCAAAAGCAGGAGGTGAATAGTTGTGAGTGTGAGAGTGAGGCAGCAAACAAGCAAAGCAAACAAACGATTGACAAAATCCAAGTTTGAACATTTGAGAAACAAAGGGCACACATACATTTCCATACGAATAAGAAACTCGCAGCAGTGTTTGATATAAGAGCATGATTAGGTAAGGAGCAATGTGAACGGCGGTTTGAGGTTATGTTACACGCTAGTTAAGGTTTCTACTGTAAGCTATTGTATTGCAACATTATTTTTTTCTATTTTTAAAAAGGAATGACCAAATGGCTCGCGGGCTATCGTCGATCGTCCCTGTTCGCAACGGTTGCGAACGGCGGAATCGATCGAATAAGGATAGGGCAGACTGTGTGAAGGCACATTTAGAGCATAAAGTGAAAGTGATCGCGAAATTCTTTTTTTTTACTGATGGATGATTAAACTCTCTAAGTGTTTTTGCATTGAGATTTTATAAAAGAAAATTAACTTCACACAAATTTATCATAAAAAAAAGTTTTGAAGAAAACCTGTAAACTATAATCGAAAACCTCCTATTTCACGATTACTCTCACTCGATCTCGAAATGAACCTTTGAGATGGTGGAGTGAAAATGAACGTGAAATGGAGGTTTTAATTGATATTTTAGGGAACATCGACTCAAATATTGGGTATTGAACACCAAAAGATAGAAAAATCTATCCGCAGGGTTTGAATTTTTTATGAAAACTATTTAACTTGACCATATTTTCGATCAATTCCCGCTCATCAGTCAAACTCACTGTATAATTGTTGCCAAGGGGGTTTGTTTGTTTGTTGAAAATTTGTTTTTTGTTTTTATATACAATTTTAATGTGAAGATTCAGCGAACTCAATTCCCCACTTATAGTTTGATGTGATTTTTTTTTGTTAACTCTACTCGATAAACCAACATTGTACGATCACTTTCACTCGATCCCTAAATGGGCCTTTAGGTCCGGATGGGAAGCAAACATTGGAGCAAAGGAATGAAAGTTTGAAACGAGTTAGTATGGCACTTACACATACTTTCAACTCTGTTTCCTATTTAGTCGTTAAAAAAAACAACAACGAACTCGTTGTGCGTCCTATTAATTGTACAGGTGAAGCGGCTATACAGTGAGCGGCAATACGCGTTACATTACGGTTTCACGTGTTCCTACGTGTTTTATTTTCCCATCATTACATTAGACGCTAGTGTTGACGGCCTGTCAACGTACGGGAACCGACACAATTCCAAGCCACGGCTGGGTGTCTAAGGTTCGCCCAGGCAGGCCAATTAACCGGTAAGGCGAACGTGGAACCGCGGATTGCATCACGTGACGGTAATACATTCGGAAACATTCGGAACTCTCGCGAGGCGGAATAAAGCGCAACTGGGAAATGGGTAAAAATAGCGTTGTTTTTCTAACGTCTTTTTATTTTTCGTTTTGAGTTGCGTTTCGTGCTCCTTTCGGGAGCAATAATTGAAAATATCCGAAATTAAACCCGCCGTGTCGATGTGCCGTGGACGCTGCCCGAAAGAAATGATCCGCCGACGACGACGGTCTGACGTTTCATATCCGCTCCCGGAGGCGTTTTGTTTGGGGGATGTTATTGTTTTTTTTTTGTTGGTGTTCGTTGGGATGTCAGTGAAGAAAGAAACCTCCTTCAAGGAGAAGGATTGCTGGTTTTCCACATACTCGCATACATACGCGTAGAACAATCAAACAATTTTTTGTTTCTTGTGCCGTCATTTTTTGGCTGTGCGTCGAGGTGTCATTTTGGTTCGGACGCGTGACGTGAAGCGTCGTCCATCAGCAGTGAAAACATACGGTACGAGTTAATGGATCGGACGGTCTAGGTAGTGTCGGTTGGATGTCAGGCGTTTTGAATGAATTCTTAAATAGAGTTTTTTGAATTTACATCCTACATCACCAGTCTATATCACCGGGATGCACTCTATGCCAGTATTTGTAGCGAAAGCGATAATTTTGATGCCTTACTTTCAACCTAGAATAACTTTGCTAATGTTACACATTTTTAAGATCTTTTGGACTGTGTCTTCTCATTTCTTGTTCATGAGCAGCACGATGAAAAGCCGATGTTTCTCTCGTTTCTACCAACGAATGAATAACTAAATATTGGCCTTTTTGAAGCCACCAAAACGCTTTCTTGACCAAGAGAAGTACGCTCTATTGACCAAGCGAACACGAACGTGTGTTGATTTTTTATCATAATTTTCAAAAAATATTTCTGGTCAGAGCTGAACCACAAAAAATATATAAGGACATTACAAATTTGGTACAATTTTCATTAATTTTATCTTAATTTCATACATTTTATCTTTCATATTTCATTGAATGTGTGTATGAACGCCCTTATATAACGCCCTTATAACACGTTTGTTAGATCTTAAAAAATGTGTAAAATAGTAAACTTTATTATAAGTTTAAAATCATCCTTAATTAAAAATAATAAGAGAAACGAGAAAACTACAATTTAATTGAAATTAAACTAACATTTCGTCCTAAAATGACTGCTTTTGGCACACATAGGAATAGATACGAAATAACTGCTCTTCGATGAAAAAGTCGAAAAACAATAAAATAACAAATGCGGTAAACTTTAGCTTCTACACTTAAAGAAAACCTGACATTCCATTTATTTTAGGGTTTTCGTTACTTTTAGTCTGGAGCATGTTTAATTCAATAGTTATTACCTTATCTAACGCTGTCAGCGGTGGTCGCTAAACAGCCATTTTGAACTGCCGAACGAAAAAGCTATGGCTACTATGGAATCAAACGGGACGGTTCCGAAAGAATCGGCAATAAAAGGTAAGTCAAAGCAGGCACCGAAGTAAATAAACGATAGGAAAGAGACCGAAGCGCCCGACGAAGAAGAGCACCGGTAAAGAGAAACGGAAAATGAATGAAGGAACACAAAGAGAAAAAAAACACAGCCGAAACAAGCAGTAAGGACACAGGCATGGGAGAAAGGGCCGCTTAATTTCAGCCGGTCGCTCCGATCTTAGCCCCCGGAAGGTCGATTTAGCCGGGTTTTTTTTTCTTGTGCGTTCTTCCTCCTTCGTTTTGTCGCATTCTCGGAAGGCGGGAAACATCATGGCCGTCTTCGTCGGTCGGGATCGGGGCGCTGGACGCACCCCTTAAAAATGGCAGGATTCCTTTAATGTTCGAGCGTTTTCTTTTCGCGTTCCGTTTCGTTCCCGGTTTGCTGGGCCGGGTTTGGAAGAGGGAATGGGCACGAAACGGGCATGCTAGTTTTTATTCGTTTAAAAAAGCGGATACAGTCGCATTCCATAGGAATTGTTTAGTTGGTTTTTGGAAGAATTAGAAGGCGTTGTACAGGGCTGCGTACACTACCTCTAGTTTTGATGATCGTATTTTGGAAGAAATATTCGCTTTTGGTTTTCGTATATGTTTTTTTTTTTTCTACAAGAAGCTTCATTATATGACTGCTTACACCGGTTTTTCCACTGCACGTCTTATAATTTTCCTCAAACGCTTCAACGCCCGGCGCATTTTGTTCCGCACTGGCGCACGTCGGCCCGTTTCGGTGTGACCTTAGTTTTTCACCATTTTTAAATAAATCATTCATGCGCTTTGCCCGGGCGCATGGTTGCGCTACCGGAAGAGAGGCAGACGCGGCAGGGGAACCCACGCGGCATGATCATGTTTCCCGATGTCCCGTGCCCGGCCCGGTTCGTGCGCGCCGATGGGATTTGTTTGGAGATGGAAGCGAAACAAAAACCGAAGTCGTTTAATTAACTTCTAAGGTTACTTCACTGCTCGAACGCGTCCGCCTCGACTGACACGCCGGCTCCGAGTTCTCCGAGCGGAGCACCGTGGTTCTTTGTGCTGTCCCGGCGACGACAGCGCGCACAGCGAGCGTCTCCGGGCCCCGGGTTGGCGTCGAACGGACCCCGCGAGACTGTGAATCGATCGCATTGATCTCGCGCTAGGCCGAGCTCCGCACAGAATGCCAATCGGAAGATAAACGAGTGTTTCAAACGGGGAAGAGAAAGGCGAGAGAGAAGGTGGGAGCTAGGAACATTGAAATGTAGGTTAGTTAAACTGCGACAGGGATCGATGATTTATTACTGGAGGGGTAATTAAAATTGGGAAAATTGTATTATCACTTGCTGAGCTTGGAAAATTGAAAAAGTAAAGAAAGGTATAATGGAAAATTAATTAAATGACAACAAACATTGGACAAGGATATACAAGAAACGGTCCAAAAAGAAGAGGTTAAGGCTTCAGTTAGTACAACAAGGAACAAAAATGGCGGCGAAACTACTTTTGTAAACTGCACAAATAAGAGCGCAAGGCGAAAAGCTGGATCACGAAGAACAAAAACAAATCTGTGATGATTTTTTAAACCGTATTTGCTAACGACAGACTTTGGCTCGATTTACAGGATTTTTCATCCATTCTTGAACAGTTCCCACAGGGCTTCCCTACTGTGTTTAACATGTCAGGTTGAAAACTTCCAATGACGCAATTGTATCGATTTGTTCGAAGCCAATCTTTGAACTACACATTATAAGCACTTCAAGAATGGTTGGAAGGATTTCAACATTGAGTGGAAAGAATTCAACGTAACTCTGGGAATTGTTCAAGAATGGATGAAGGTGTCTAGGCTGAATAGAATGTGTAGGAAAATATGATAATAACGTGTTTTAAAATCCAGGCTTTCTTGTATTTATGGATACATTTGATCATTGGAAGTTTTCAACCTGACATGTTAAACACAGTGAGGAAGCCCTGTGTGAGAAATGCGATTTCATCTAACTGTGGGAACTGTTCAAGAATGGATGCAAAATCCTGAATGTTCTAGAGTGAATAGAAATAGAAATCGAGAAAGTCTGTTTCTTATCAAACAGCTAGCAACACGGATTAAAGGTATTTCGAGATTATCCGAGAAAAAGGCTTCTCGGAAATTATTTTTTTTTGAAATTTCTTATTTTAGATGACTGTTATTGAAAACTTCGATTTATTCGAGCATAGGAACTCTTTCTAGCACAACAACTTATCGTTGCACCCAATGAGGGCTTTCAAAACAACTGAACAGCAAACTAGCAGCATAGGGTTCAAAATTCCTGAAATTTGCACACTTACTTTTGCACTGAAATTTTCACCCAATTTTTGTACTGAGAAAAACGCTTTTTAAAATTTCAGTGAAATAAGCGATCCGTAATACGTTTTGACGCATCTGCTTATACACCACAATACAATCCTCTTCCTAAGAATGCTGGCTTTCTAAAATAAAAAGTAAATATATTAACCGAATTTTCCCAGTTCTGGTACAAGAGAAGTCTAACTGAACCTATAAATGAAAGAAAATAGCTCATTTCTCGGCAGGTAATGTTATTCTTGAGGGCTCTAAGCCCATGGAAATCATGGAACCCAATCGAATAAACGGTGCCGTTTGGCCTTTCCAATGCACCTGTCAATCGTACATACACATTCCGGAACTAAATCTCCAGCAGAAACAATAGTTTACGTCGCGGAAAATTTGATTTATTACTACCTTCATACGCAGCAATACGCTTCGAACGGAGCAAAATTTATTACCGCCATGTTTTACAGCCGAAAAAGCGTTCACTATTTATCATTCGCTGCGATCGCAGTCCACCTCGATCGTGGCATCGTGTGAATTATGAAATGTATGTACGCCTCCCGCCTCCTGATCGTGCACTACTCCTGCCCGGGCAGCCGCTGCTGGTGCCGGTGACATCGGATCAAATAAACAACGGCTTTACGGTGAGAAAACGATGCGTGGAAAACCGTAGTAGCGTCGGAAAAAAAAGCATCCGCAATCTAATACGATGCCTCGAATGTGTATGCCTTGTAAGCGAACGGGAGAGAGAGAGAGAAAAAAACGAAGAAAATAAAAACGAATTTTCGCCTTTGTTTACGCTGAAGCCGGCTCGGAAACCGCCTATCGAAGAGCGATCGTGACGTGGCCAGGCCTCTGTTGATGCCTTCGGTGCGTGCACGGCTGGACTGGAAGGAATTGTGGGAAATTTACTCCCCCCCATCCTCCTCCTTCCCCCATTGCTTCCCGGGAAGCAGTAAATATTTATGAAAATGAAGCAACCCGGTGTTTAATTGGGAGCGGCTTTATGGTTTTGAACGACAGCGAGGCGCTTGTTGATCCGTTTGTCGTTTACTTTCTTGCCACGGTGTGTAATGCCCAGGCGTTTTTAATTCCTCCGATCGATCGGCTTTCCATCGAAAGAAGACACGCTTGGGGCTGCTTGAATGAATGGGTGTAGTTTTTTTCTTCTATGCGAAAAACTGGTTAGAGAGGTTTAGCATGCAAAGGTAACATAACAATGGGGATCTTAGAAAAGAATGAAGCGATGAACTAGTTTATTGAATTGTTATTTGGGTGATCAATGTTGAGTAGTTCAATCTTTTACTGCCCTAAAGCATGCTAGAGCCAGTTTTCCCATCTGAATAGTTATAACTCTTCTATGATGAAATAAGTTAATATGTTAATTTGTTTTATTCTTTTATCAGATAGACTAGGTAGTATTATGACTCAGCAATTTTCCTTAAAATTTGTAAAATAATTGTCTTTGTCATTATTTCTGTTTATCTGAGTTCTCTCTCTCTCTCACTCATCTCGTCAATGTGAAGAAATTGATTACGGATGTCCTTAGTATTGTTTGATGGGCATAGTTACAAACAAATGGTCCTTGCTATGATCCGTGTGCTGAGCGATTTATGCATGAACCGGTGGTGTTAATCGTGGCCTTGTTCAAATGAACGGGCGTCCAACTTTCCGGCTACGAATAGAGATCAGGAATAGAGGAATAGAGATTGACTCCGGTCAATAGTTAAGACTTCCGTAAGGTTTCACTCCAGAATTGCTGTCATTTATTCTGTCAATGCTACTGAGGCCTTCTACAGGCCTTTCTCGAGAATGTGAGCGTTCGTTCCGACCTTCCATCACCGGCTGGACAGTGAGCAGGGATAGCATAGGTATCGTGAACTCTCTTCGTGACAGAGATTAAAAAAAAGTATGTGACTGTAAAACTAGTTTGAATCCTCAACTGTTGAATCAACCATAGTCTAAACGAACGTTCTCTACATACTTTCCAATCTCCTTTGGAAACTGTTCTTCAAAAACGTGTTCTTCTCATTCTTTGTGGAGGTATCTACTGTTAATAATGATTGCAATGTCTGGCAATAGAGTTTTCAAAAAAGCAGAGATTCTATATCCACGGCTAGATAACATGAAAGCGACGTGGCTTATGCATCCCTGCAGCAACACTAATGCAGGAAGCTAACTAGTGCAAATATCTAGTTGTTTGTTGTATGTTTACCTCTCAAAAGACACTCAAGCTCGGAATAATGTCGGACTTTGAATAATCTACTTACAGCCTTTAACACTCCATGAAGACGTTTCGTGCAGACAGATTGAAGCAAACACAATCGGAATAAATCTTCCATCTGTGTTCCAAAAATGGATAACCGCATCACCAGTTTGTTATCGTTTCTTCTGCCCACATCAGTGCATCAGTTACGCAACCGAACTCTGTTCGATCTGCTCTTGTTTGAACAGCTTCCGGAGTAGCTCCACTTGCATGTCCGTAACGTTCACCTGTGTTTAGACAAGCCAGTGAAATGTTGTTTCCAAAGCGTACGAAAGACTTCGGCGGTTGGTATAGGACGAAAAAGGGCAAAACAACGCTTCCAAACATAAACCCGGAGTCAAACGATGTACAAAGCGAGGGAAAACATTTCTCTTTTATTTGCTACCATATCAGTAAGATAACGTTCAGCAGGCTGCGGGAGTTCAAAGCACCGAGAGCTGTCTAGACAAACAAAAGCAGACTACAACCCCGTTTGCCAAATGTTACCGTGCAGACAGAGAGAGCGAGGTAAACATGCATCATGAAAACAAGCATGCGTCACTAGCGCTTCCCTTTCGTCGGTGAAGGAGTCACTTTCACAGCAATCGCAGACTGCTGCGCGAAGCGTCACTGGTGCATCCGGAATGGGGGTGTTCGATGTCTTGCCAGCGTTGCACCTGCAGCGAGTTCCCCGCCCGGGGGGACAACAGTGCGTTTTTCTTTTCACATCGCAACTCATCTCACGCGACAGCTCAAGTGTATCGTAAACGCTTCCGGTCGGTTTCATTCCTCTCGTGCGATCGTTAAAAGCGAACATGTTGCAAACGACGGGCTTGTCATTTCGCTTTGAACTATCTTCCTGAAGAATATGGGCAGCCAACGTTTGATGGCAGAAGCATTGTTGTGAGTAATGCTGCAGTATTGGTTGCATGTTTGCTTTAGTTCTGATGCCTTTCTGAGGGTTCGGAATGTCTTGGTCTGCAATTCTTAGACTAATTAGAATGAACATGATCAGTTCTTAGACTAGTTCTTATAATGAACATGATTTTTGTGCTGTAACATTGAAAACTGGCTTATTATTATCGCATTAAAATGGCATTCAAGATATTGAGATATCAAGTTGGTAGTATTTGTCGTCATAAAACAACATCTTCTCCTTTTTAATGCTTCTTGACCGAGAACAAGCGCCACTTCTCTCTGTCTAATGGACTACTTCGTTCAGTTGGCATGATTATGAACAATTAAGAAAAGAATCATCTCATGTGTATAGGCATGCAGTTTGGAGTTGAATTATTATTGTGCAAAATTCCATCTGAAGATCTTATTTCGCTCACGACGTAGTGTGCTCGCCCGGTTTATTTATGTATTATTTAACAACCATGTAACTCACCTAAACAATAAAACCAACTCCTACTACGTGCGTGGACACCTGCACTCTCCGCAGGCTTGTTTGGTATGCCGGGTGCTAAATTTGTGTCGGTATTTCCTACCGTAAAGTGTTCTTTCAGCGGGCTCCTAAATTTCCATCGTAAACGTTGCACCTTTCGTTGACATTTTCTCGCATTTTTCACATCCAAACGGACGGACGCTCAGTACGAACGACTGTACTTGCTCGAGTACTTTCGGAAAAAAGTACCTCCCTCCCGCGAAGTACGGCCGTTCCGTTTTATAGCCCCCATTCGTTACACGTGAGCTTGTGCGCAACACTTCCGTCCCATTGCGCGTCCGGGCGTCGTTCAATTCTAATGATAATTTATTCCTGCCCGATCGCACAGAACGGCTGTGTCCCGAACACCATGCGTACGGTCTACGATGATGCTCTACGTCCGGGTCTGCACTCGAAGGAACCGAGCGAAGATGGCTTGCCTCTGCGTTCGCCAATTTTTATTGCAAACATCTGCTGTCCAGCTGCAAACGGTGGAACGCTGTCCAGGAGAGGAGAGAAGATCGGGGTCTCGATCGGTTTCGACCGACTGGGGGACGATGTTTTATGCGCTCTACAAGAACCGATCCGATGGTGTGTTGCCCTCGTTCGAGGTTCGAAGATGAGTTTAATAAATGAATGCCTCAAAAAACTGTAAAGGATATGAATATAGTGTACTTCAAATTTACTACAGGTTTCTGGAACTTGATCCTAAACAAATATGAATTTGCATAGAAAACTGCTCTTGAGGATCCATATTTCCCATTCGCTGGTGGTCCAATGTGATATAGAGAACCTCCGCTAGAACTCCATTGGAATGATACTCACTCTCATAATAACTCTGGAAAAGGGACTTCGAGTCAATTAGGTGTAATATAAGCCTTTTTCTCTGACATATCTTCTGACAGATAGATCCGGATCCGGAGGACCTTTATGCCAACGCCAAGCTAAGCCTCCGAGACAAACGCAAAGACCCACGGCGCCTACAACCAAAGCGGAGAGGGAAAAGCCGGCTCGTAAAAGTCCTTCTTGCTCGGAAACCGGAACCGTCCGGGTGGGACTTGCACCTAAATTGTAAGAACAATAAGCACAATAAGTCTCCTCCTGTGCTGTCCGATGCGCCGATCTGATTGACGTTAACAGCCATCTTGGATTTTGTTTTCGAATCCGAGCTTCATTTGCATTTTCGTCTCCTTCGCCTGTGGGAACATATGTGTCCAAGTGGAATGTGCTGAAATGTGATTGCGTGTAAAATGTTCGGTTCCAATTTTCACATGATTTCGATCGATAAGAACACACATTTGAAGGCTCGTTCCGGCCGTTCCATCGCAGTTTCATCAGAATGACGGTTATTTTGAACGATTAACGTGCACCATTAGCTCGCAGGGCAAGATATGAGCGCTTCATGCAATGGCCATGAAGCCTTCCGGTGACATTCGTCTTCCAAAATTCACTCTTTCTGCATTTTTTCGTTTTAAATCAGTTGAAAAAACCAACTCCCTTAAAAACACTGTCCTGAAGAATGGCTGAGGGGATTTTAATTGTTTTTTTTTTCTTCGTGTAGTTTCTGCAGCCTTTTCTGCTTTGGTACCGATTTTCCCAGCTCCGCTTCGCTTTCGGAAGACCGAAGCGCGACGAAAGAAAGAATCACATTTTTTGTAATGAGCTACGGATGATAAATTTTCACGAACCGCATCGAAACCCCTCCAGCTTCGAGCAGCGACCACAAAAAAAGGCTTCCACTGCCGCACGGGCAACCTGTGTGACGGAGGCGTGCTGCATTTGTGGTGCAGGGTGCATTCGGCGGTTTCTGTTTCTTCTTCCTTCCATTTTCTTGTGTGCGCGTGTTTCGTATGAGCGAGCGCAGCCTACTGAGAGGGTTCTTCCAGGGCGATATTTATGAAAGCGCAGCGCGTCAATTATGGTGAAGGTGAAAAAGTCAAAATACATCGGGGAAAGGTTTTGTACGGCGAGGAAAGCGCTCGAGTGCAGTACTTCCTTGCTAGCAGTAAGTAGTTTTAAGTAATAAAAAAGGGGGATAACACCATTGTTAGGCGGGAGCGTGCGGCTTAAAAAACGATTAGCACTTGATAAATGTTAGGTAAACTTACATAATTTGAAGTTCTGGGGTGTGGGATGCTCGCCCGCGCGAGGGTGTTTATGGTGTGAAAACATGCTCCGACATGGTTAAATTGCATCCAGGTGCCTTTTTGGAGGGGGTAGACTGGGACAAACACTTTCAGAACGCTTCCGGTAGTTGTGTAAATAGCTGATTGAAATGTTGTTTTCTCTGTAATGGGCAGTTGTTTGAGTACTGCGGTCTATAATCCTCCGCTCACTTTAAATGATGGTTTAATATACCATTGGACAAAGTTGTGGCAACTTATTCTTTTTTTTAGTACATTTTTTTTAGTACAACGCCCTTATGAAATACAACTGATTTTGACGGTTTATTGATGAAAGAGATCTAGTTCTAGAAATAGGTCTAGATCTTGAAAAGATACACTGTTACCTTATCTGTTAATAAATGGGAATTATCCTATTTTTTATCTCGTCAAATTAGTTGCCATTCTAAAACCACAATGTTAACCACGAGCTAGTGTGAGAATAGCAACAAATTTTAGTTGAAAATATATTTTAAAATATAACATTAGAAGAACTAGGGACGGTCATTTTGACCCAAGCGAAACCGGGAAGAGAAGCCATGTCTAATGTTTTTAAATATTTTGTTTTAGATCAACTACGCAATTCCATGTTGAATTCTATTAATTTTTTATATACAATGTGCAAATTTGGTGCAATTTGGTGCAGACGACTCTCAGTAATCTTATTTTAAAACCCATTTAGTTTGAGACTCTACCTATTTTCGTTTTGTTTCCTGCTCTCTTAGTGTAATAATCCGTGTTTAACAAACATCATAAATTAAAAAAAAAAGTTATATTTCTGGAACCTACAAGAAAATCAGAATTATCAGATTCCCAAAAATGGCATCAAATGACACTAAATGTGACTGTTAGTGTAGAATATCACCGTAAACAAACTTCGGCAGCCATATGAACATAGGATTGCATACTTTTAGGCGGTTCACGCGTATTTGTTCATGCCCATCACTACGCGCCATCGTCATGGTGTTGCACTGTGGGAAATTTGGATCGATACGCGGTGGTCAAAATTTACTTCTTTTCTAATTCGTATTAATTTTATTATTCTTTACTCTTTGATTATTCGTTCATACGTGATTTTCTATTTGCAGTCGAATTAGTTTTGTATAAGTTGTATCTAGAACAGAAAGCTAGCCATGCTAAACAATGCTACTTGCTAGTGATTGTTCTAGAAAATATTGAGCACCCTGGCGGCTTTTTGACGTGTATTCCGGCTTTCACTTGATGTCTTCTTATCTTGCTTCAGTAATGCATCCCTCAAAGGGACTTTAGAGTATAAAATCACGTTTCTTTGAGCCATTTCAACAACAAATATATGTGCGAATATGTGAGTCTTTCGTTAATTAAAATTAAAACACAGTTGCGCTCGGCAGATAACTTAACATTGTAATAAAATTACATTTTTAGCTTTCTTAACTAATGACTATCGCCACAACTTATTTATTTCGCTTTAAAATATTTACAATTAACAACGGCTTCAACGACAACACCCACTATAAGTATTAGTACAAAATTGGACCCCGAAAATTACACTGAAACGGATACACATAAATCACAATCTCCTTCCACAGATGGCACAAAGCGTTGCCTACGCTACCTACGCAACGGTCGATTTCCAAGGTGCCATCGTTACAGGAACTTTGCACCGTAGGCATCCCAGTTCTGCAGGTGCACAAAGTTGATGTAGCCCCAGTTCCACTGCTGCGACGGTTTGTCCTTATCACAGCTCCTCACGTACAGCTTGTTGGTGGACAGATCGGCATCGAGACACTGACCGTGGTGTTCCTTACCGTGAATGATCATTTTCGATTCCTGTCGGAGCGCACAGAGGAGAGAATCGTTTAGTAGGTGGGTTTTCCCATTACCTAGTACAGCACTCACGTAGTCGTATCGCCACATCTGGTTGCCCTGCGACTCGTGGCAGTTGAACAGCACAATCTCGACGTTCGGTTTGGCCGCATCCAGGCACTTGTCGTTGCTGCGGACCCGAACATCTCGGTGGTAGGACAGCGTGAAGAACTGATTGTTCTGCGGGTGCGTCTTGTTGGTGGCGCACGCATACAGCCCGATCGGTTCCTTCGCCTGGTGGTTCAGCGAGTCCAAACAGAGCGCCGGGTTGGCGACACTCTGCACCCGGCCGGACGCGAACGGTTGTGGATCGCGGGGTGGGTAGCGCACGAGCAGATCCGGCGCGACCACCTCCAGGAACCAGTGGAACGGTTTGCACTGCAGCCGTTCCCGGAGCGCGCGCTGCTCGCTCAGGTCGCCCGGATCCGTCTTCGCGAACTGGGCGTTGCGTTCGTACAGGTACTGCGCGAACTCATCCATCCACACCTCGGCGACGCGCTTGAAGTTTCGGATCACGAAGTTGACACCGCGCGGATTGCCGAACGGTGCGTAGCCCCGGTAGACGTGACCGACTCGGGAACAGGGCGCATCGACGAGCCGCCCACCGCACTGCCAGATCTTGAAGCTCAGCTCGTACTGCTCGCCACCCCAGATGTCCAGCCCTTCGTCGTACCCGCCGAGCTCCCAGAAGAACTTGGCGCTGATCGCAAACAGCCCGCCCGCCATGACGGGACTGTTGAAGGGTTTCGTCGGATCGTCCAGGTCGCCGGGAAGCAGCGGTAGGCGTTTGTAGTAGAACTTCCAGTCGAAGCCACCGCGCTTGCCTTCGTCCTGCGCGCGATACTGAAAGGTGTCGTGTGCGATTACGTCGATGAACGGGCAGACGCACGTTCGGTAGTCCTCGGCGATGGGTTCTGCCAAGGAGTTATAGACTCAGTTAGTTCTACTCGAGATACTGTAAGACGTATCGTTACCTAACAATGGTGGCAGCCAGTTGGTGTTAACTTCCGTATGTGAATCCAGCACGATCAGGACATCACCGCGCGCTTCCCGTGCCCCAGCCATGCGTGCTATGATCAGACCGGATCGCTCGGGTAGATCTACCAGCCGAACTTTAGGCGCCAGCTCCGACTCAACGAACTCCCGCAGCGGTGCCCAAAGAAACGGTTTCGTACTGTGATCGTTCACCAGTATGATTTCTTTCAGTAACGACGGCGGAGATCGGTTCAGAACGCTGTACACCGTGCGCAGCAGAGCGCTCCAGTGTTCGTTGTAGAAGATGACGATCACGCTAACCGTCGGAAGTTCCTTCAGGTAGTCTCTCGTGCGGCAGCTACAACGATACGGAGAGATGTTAGTACCAATAGCAGCGTATTCAAACAGTCAATAGAAACCTACTCAGGATGCCGTATGTCCGGTACCGATCGGTTCAACGCGATCATATCGCTAACCACAGCCGAATAGCCGTTCTCCTTGAACAGCTTATCGTTCAGGGCGATATCGCTCGCGCTGGTTAGCTTGTACGGTTGTCCCTGCTCACCGGGTCCCACTCGGGTCGCTTCCTCCGCCATCAGCTCGTAGTTATGCCAGTCCATCTTCTCGCCTGCCGCATTGTGCGGCACCGCGAAGAAATCATTCTCCTCCGTGTACCGGTAGTAGAGCGTCCGCTTGAAGTTGTCCAAGTTGTCGTACTTGTGGATGATCAGCAGCACCGTGATGATGCCGCAGCACAGCACGAACAGCAGCTTCACGATCAGCTCACCAAAAGCGGACTGGTGTACCGGCAGCGTCGAGAGATCGTTGAAAGGGAAATGAAAAACAAAGCAGTTAATTAAGTCTGGCACGATGAGTGTTTCGGTGCCGGGATGGAACTAGGAGGGAAAACCGGCACAAAAAACACAACACCAACGGATGTGAGAACGAAGCGAACATCATTAAAGATGACAATGGATGGGAGGAAGTAAAGAAACAAAACAGATCTGCATACAAGATGGGCAATGACGAGCGTTAATGTTTGGCTCCCAAAAAAAAAAGCTCGTCTTCTTCTATTTGACCTCAACGGTCAAAGAAATGCTGAGGGCAGTCGATCCCACGATCTAGCAAAGGGTCTCGTAATGACTGGCGATATTCTCTTGATCAAGTTGTTGCACAAAAAACGAAAAACAAACTCAAAAACATTGCTCAATTAGAATAAACGGTGTGCTGACGTGCGTCTAAGAGTCGCCTAGGAGATCACCAAAAGCTGACACTAATTGACAGGAATGGATCATTCGGCAGGTGTTTATCGGTCTTCCATGGTGCGATTGATCGATCAATCTCGTTCTGGCATAAGCGAACTAAATCAGCGGACCGGACCGAAACCGTCTGCAAAAGGGACCCCTAAAAGATGCGAGTCGATAATTTGGAAGCCGTTGACTTCCCGCGGTGCGCGACCTTGAGTCATCGCACCGAGAAGCGGAATCTTCAACTTGAAGGTGTAATGAAAAAAATCGATCACTATTTCACTTTTTTTGTCGGTTTGCTCCATCGTTTTATGCTCGTTCGGTGTAATCGCTGGAGCAAGACGTAAATTATGTTTGATGCGCTACGCGCTCCTATATGCGCGTGCAACGTTTGCTGCATTGAGCACGGGTGCCGGCGCGCTGCCAGAGAGTTTTTTTTATCATGTCTGAGGGCGATCTTTAGCGAGTGTGTGAGTTTTTTGTTTGTTGCATATTTAAATGGAGCGTCTAAGCCACACTCTGGCTGGAATCGGGGTTAATGTGCAGTAAAAGACAACCGCACGGGAAGGTCTCAGCTTACTCGTAACAGATAATTCCAATTTAAGTAAATGTCAGTTACGTCAAGTAAGGAAAAATGACGGTCTGGTGATGCTTAAGTGCGACCGTTTTAGTTTGCTCTGCTTAGTTGAGTTTTTGCACTTAGCTCGTAATGAGGTTCAGCGACAACGTGTGGGTTTGTTTTTATCACAAAACATAAGCTGGATGTAATTTCTCAACTTTCCACCCGAGGCAGGGTTGGAGAGTAGCTGTGGCTACACTGCATCATTTTTTTTGTCACTGATCTTTTTTTAAACTTGAGCGCAATAGCACAGTTTGTGTGATCTACAACTACAAATATAGGAATTTTTGGTTTTTTTCACAACACTATCGAAAACAATATGGCCAAATTTCAATTAGACTGTCTCTAACTCGTGCAAGCTGTCTTCTCGGCTAACGTCAGGGGCAGGGAAACGTTTCATTCAAAAAGCATTCAAATTTTGTAGAAATATACATCAACAATCCTCGACAAAGCTGGATTTTTTTTTAATTAAAATTTTCCAAATTTGTAATATTTTTAACTACAAATATATTCTACCAAAAAACTTATTGGAAATTATTCTGCTACCAAGATCATTGAAGATAACTTATAGGAAATTATTCTACTACATGTATTTCAATGTCCACCAACAAACAGCCTAGTTATGAAAGAAATTATCACTCAAATTAAAGTTATGTAACTTTCTACTTGACTCCTTGAACAAACTCTTATCACTATTGTTTCTAAAATTACAAGAAATCGATAATGACACCATTACAATAATTTGAAAGTGAAAATATGTCAGAATCTAGAATAGCCGACACCTGCCAAACTCTGGCTACAGACTGTTAGATCACCAAGCAAAAGCTCACAGGTGAAATAACAACAAAGCTTACTGTGAAGTTTGGTCCTTCGGACCGGATTGCATATTCCAGCAGGCAGCGCCTACTTTGTGTTTTCCCCATACGCTTCCCACTCAGGATCTCATTCACGCCCATTGCATCAACAACAGTGAACTCTTTCCACTTTCACCACAATAGAATTTCATTTATCGAACCGCTCGGCGCAACGCTTATCATCTCCCGCTCGCCCCATCGCAACGCGACGTGAAGTACAGCCGATAAAAGCCACGCTACACCAAACAAAACGAAACCGAAGCCTCTCGAGCCACTCTTGATAGTGGCACATCCGTTCCGTGTCCCAGCCGCGCCGCGAAATGTTTGTCCCCGGCTTTTTGAGGCACACCGAGCACAAGAGGGCGAAAAGAAATCCACATCGCGCACCGAAGGGCGATAAAATCAGATTTTATTAATTACAGCCACCTTTATCACGCTCGCGTTTACCAGACACACACACACAAATGGGCGCGCGCGGTCCCCACGCGATTGATGAGCATTTTAGGGGCAATTTGTAGCTGGCTTCAGCGGCACGCACGCTCGTTGGCTTTTGCTTTTGCTATTTGCCGGCCGTCCCTAGGTGGACGCGTGTTTTATGGGGTGGATAGCAATGTTTACGACAATTGCTTGCACCCTTACACAGTCGCACACATACACACATGTCCGGGAGATTATCGTTGCCGTTGGTTGCCGTGGCAAGGTGGAAGGTAAACATTAATCATCCGCCTGCTCAGTTCGACGAAACAGCTTTTGTCGTCGAAACTGCACTGCACTGGTCAGTTTTCATTAGCGTGCAAACATCACCACACTGTCCCGAATGCCGTACGTGTTTGCCGCGCGTCAACACGTCGAAGCCCGGCGCTGAGATCGAGTTCGGCTTAAAGCGTGCTCCACAAGAATCAACGTCCGCTGGGTGTCTTCTTCTGTTGTTTGTTCTCTGCCTGTTTCTCGTCTTGATTTTTACGAATTAATTAATTAGCAGCACACAGGTAACGCGTTCGTCCCAAGAAGATCCGACCATCCGACACAGAACACTTTGGGAACATTTTCGCGGCTGGAGTTTAAGAGGAACTTAAGAAGATGTGGAGAGAATTTCCTGCCAACAACGTTCCAGCGGTCCAGTATAATTTGATTTATAGCGAGGCAGCCCGGGATTAGCCGCTGGAACGAGTTTTGTTTTAAACTCCGTTCCGTTCTTTCGCAGCAGGGTATCATCTTCTCGCACGTTTTATGCGAAAGTCGTCGCAGAAGCAGAAGAACCGAACCAAATGGGGCGCAGTTTGCATTTGAGGTCAACCGGGGGTTTTTTTGGGGGGAACGGAATTATTCAAACTCGCGCACTTCGTACCTTCCGATTGGAGGAGTGTTTCAGATGTCGCCAAAGTCTTGGAACGCGCATGATGCCGGACGCTGATTGTGGATGTCCACGTGACTACGCTCCAGAAACGTGCTGACCACGTGTTAATGGTCACATTTTAACAAACACTAGTTAACGCTAGAAATGGCACTTGGTGTAGCGAACTTATTAGTTACACAAATCACTCCGGCGTATGTCGACGTGCGTCCGAGCCGGGAAAGAGTCCGATAAAAACTGAACCGTACTCGCTGGAGCGGCCCGGCGAAGGCAAGGGCGCGAGACCAACAACTCGCGCGTGTCTCGCCCGGGCGGCGTGTTGCGTGCCGAACAAAAGTAACAGCAACAAACTGAACATCATCTTCGCGGTGGGGAAGCCAATCGGTATCGAGGCGCGGGTCCTTCATTGGAGCAGGTTGACAATGCGCCGTTGTGCGTTGACTCCCGAAATTCTTTATGCTCGCAAACTTCTGCTGCTGCTTGCGTTCGTTGCGGCTGGGTGCTGGGATGCCATTAACTTGCGTGTTTTGTAATCAGAACGAGTTTGGGGCATTGTTTTGTTTTTTTTTTTTATCGGAGGAGGTGATCGCTGCCGGTCGATAGAATTCATTCGTGTAATTTCGGGCATTGGGACATCGAGCGCCGAAGAGAATGTCGAACAGGATGTGGGCAAGATGTTGTG